>JBBPBK010000037.1:138152-336620 GCA_039720395.1 Liquidambar formosana | reverse complement strand
TCGACTTCGGCCTCTTCCTCGATTTCCACTTCCAATCGACGAGATGAGCCCTAAAAAAAAAAAATAAATAATAATAATAATAATAAAAAAAAACAAGATAGATAAAAAAAAAAAGGAAATATATATTACAATAACAAATGGGTTACCTCGCCGGCCTGTTTCTTTCTTGACTTTGGGGGCTTAGGGGGAGCGACCTCGCTCAGTCCTCTCTTCTTTGATTTCGGCGCCTGGGGGATGACTTCAATTCTCCTTTCCGATTTCGGTGGGGCCGACTTTATACGAAGGGAGTAATCCCCTTTGTAAATTGGAAGAATAGGGCACTCCTGGGGAACAGAAGCTACAAAAGTCTGTAGTGAAGTCAATGTACGACTCCAGAACCTTACACCCGCTTCACTATACACACCTTCTCGATCCTTCCCGGGAAAATCGATCACGGAAATAACGGTGCAGAATCGGGGAAAATTCACAAGTAGGAAATCTTGGAAGACATGTTCAACGGAAGGAGTAACGCTAAGTAAGGCGGGAGGACCTTGGTCATACCCGAACTGACGTAGTACCCTGTTCGGGCTGTAAAAAGCGATGTGCCTCTCTCCGTCCTGTAAAGCTGGCAAGTGGGTCGCCAACACGGCAACAAAGAGGCGACAACGAGTTTCTAGAAGCTCATCTCGACCTGGCCTCCATCGAATGGCTTCATCAACAAAAAACTCACGATAACAAATAGCGGTGGGTCGATCTGTGTAAGGACGTCGCTCAAAGAGTCCTTCACGGTCAATGTAATCGCAAAAACGACGGGGAGAACCCTTCTTCCATCGCCACGCGCGTGGCATCTCTTGGGGAACATCGACTTCAACCTCCTGGTTATTCACAATTCTCGTTTCCTTGCGAGTTGCAGTAAACTGGAGAGGTGGGGGACCATATTGTCTAAATCGCTCAAAGATGAACA
Source organism: Liquidambar formosana (assembly GCA_039720395.1). Classification (NCBI taxonomy): domain Eukaryota; kingdom Viridiplantae; phylum Streptophyta; class Magnoliopsida; order Saxifragales; family Altingiaceae; genus Liquidambar; species Liquidambar formosana. Next base: position 335,677 of record JBBPBK010000037.1, on the reverse strand, counting down.
TTTGAAGGAACGAAGCTGAGGCGAACGTGTTCACATTATATCGACCCATGGACCTCTCCACGTCCAGCTTGAGCATGTCAAGCCGCCTGTACAGCCATCCCAAAAAGATAGGAGCTAGCGCGAACTGCTGACCTTGGGCCATTTTGATGGCGATGGGGAACATGGCTGCACTTATCCCGTCTTCTGGAGTGCCTTCAAACACGTAGCGACTCAGCCAATAACTCAAAAAGGCAGCAAGGCCGTATTTGTGCCCAAAATTTGTTCCATTAAGGGGGGGCCCCTCCTCTGACTTCTTTGGGTAGTCTCTCCACCAAAGACGTATCCAACTCGCAAAATTAGCCTTACGAGCTGGATCGTCGCCCTTCTTCCCGTAGGAAGACTTTAATTTGGCAGATATCGCCAAAGCTTCCTTCAAAAAGTCCTCGGCTTGTTTTTCCGCATCACTCAAGGTAATTTTGAACAGATCTTCCGTACCAAAAGGTTCAAGGCGAGTCAGGACGACGACGTCCTCCAGGGTCGGGGTAAATTGCCCCCAAGAAGCCACAAAGGTGTGCGTCGAGGTACACCATCTCGACACCAACAAGGAAAGGTCCTTCTTGTCTCGGAGTATATAGTCATTTCCACTCACACGAATCGCATTGGCTACGCCTGCCTCGGCCAAGATTACCTTTGTCGCGGGATCAGATAGTGTATGAATGACCCATTCTGACCAGCCCGTCCCGACTTGGGAGTGTGAAGCAAAAAGGATGCCTGAATCAGGATGGTCGCCCCGCTCAATACGAAAACGAGAGATCGCCTCAGGCAACACAGGAACTCCATCATCAGCATCGATCTCCTCAGCTGGCATAAGAAGCTCTTGGTTTATGGACGCAGATCGTTCAAACTCACCCTTATTAGCGACCCGCCAGAAATCATCCTTCACCAACAAGGAATCCTTCCAGGTCGCCTTGGGAGGGAGTGAAGGCACGGAACCGTCCTTGTGGCACAAAGCAGCAGGCATTCTCAAAGTAAGAAGTAAAGGAATTCTAGAGAGAGAGAGAGAAGGTAGCAATGAAGGAATAAGGGCCTGCAGAAACTAAGGGTTGTATTTATAGTAGGGGAAAGCCATCATTACCTCGAATACAAAGAGTCACGTCTACGGCATCGGTATCACGTCGCATTAAATGCAACGATTCAGCATCGCATCGAATTAAATGCGACGATCCACCTCGCCGCACCAGGAGTTGACACGTCAGTCAAGAAGGGCTGTTCATCGGGAGTCACATCGACCAGGGATATCAAAAGAGCGGTCAAGGGCAAATCAACTTGTAGCATCAAGACGGCGTGATGGTACCACATCTCAGAGAAAACTGTTCGAAGCCTGACAATGTGTACTGCATCCTGGCATATGCATGCTCGCACGTGATCTGCACATGCCGCTCACATGCAAGCATGGGGGCAAAATGTTGATACCCCAAAACATGCTGCCACGTCAAACCAATTATACCTCGCCACGTGGAGAGTTGACCTATAAGGTTGACCGTCCCACCGCCTCAGTCGCCTAGATGGCCCTGCTTAGACGATCTTGCTTAGAATGGCCTCGACGCCCACGTCGACATGCCTTCGAGGGAAACGTCCACTCCCTCGAGGATGCCCCTTCCCGGAGGGACGCCCTCTATATCGAGGATGCCCGAGCCATCTCAGGGTGGGTCGCTACGACCTCTTTGAGTCGGATGCCTATCACATCGCGTGATGGGAGTCGGGGCAGGCGATCTACTTGATCCCCCTCGAAGTACCCCCGAGGTACGGTCCTAGTCTACACTAGCCTAGGTCGAGGCAGGACCTAGGAAGCTCAGGCACGAGCTTGGCCTTCAAGCAAGGTCGCTCGACCTTAGCTTATATCAACATTTGGGACATTTGGAGGATCTTGGTCTGGTGGATGGAGAGAAGGCTCTCTAAGGAGGTCGCACCCATGGCATCGGGAATTGCACCTCTATAGTCGATCTGGGGACAGCTGGGAAGTGACATGACACAACAACAACCTCAAAAGATGATGGGACAGCTGACAGGTCAAACCCATACCTCGTACAGGCGAAAAGCCTTACAGGCATGGGTGTCAGCACCGGAACAGGGTATGGCAGCCGACCTACCCAGGAGGGTCTAGGTCTGCTACCCCATTACCCTAGGCCTGCTACCACCTGCATTAAGCAGCTGTCCCAGGTCTTTGGCACTATAAAAGGCCTCTCTTGGCCTCATTAACGGGGCATTCAATCCCCTCACCAACAACACTAACAACCAAGGAATCTCTGCCTTGATTGAGGGGATTCTCCAAAAAGGCCTCATTTGGACTGAAGCCTCTCCAAACACGGGTCGCACCCCCACTAGGTCGACTCTCTCTCCCTGCCTATCTCCCACTCCAAAAGCTACCCCAGATCGCTTCTCTCTCTCCTCCACCTGGATCTCTCCATCTGTCCCACCATCATACGTGGCTGACCTCCTCGAATACGACCCACGTGGGCTCCGTTGACTCCACGTCGCAGCGACCCACAAACACTTTCCAAATTTGATTCCTCAACCATTTTTCATCCTTAAAATTTTAATTAATTCTAAACTCAATACACAATTATGACGAACGAGAATCATTTACCATTTGTGCATAAATGATTATATTTGCACAAATTCTCCTTCAAAGCTATGCGTTAATGTCTAAAAATGAAAGGCTTTAAGGAATACAATGCAAGCTAAGATGCAAATTACAGCTTCAACTGAAGCTCAGGTTGGTGCATTAAGTTATACTTGGCATGAAAACATGAGATTCTTCCAACATTACTTCAAACCAGGGGCGAAGCCAGGAAACTACCTTAGGATAGGCAACTTATTATAACTTATTACTTTTTAGTGATCAGTTTTCAACTTAATACCATATAAAGAATATCATTTGTCAACTTATTACAATTGATTGTCTATGTACTTCAAAATGACTACTAATTTTTTTTTATTTGGTATTAAGTTGGGAAATGATCATTGAAAAAGGAAAATATTAAGATTCTTTTTTTTTTTTTTTTGAAATTTTGTTCACCCCACTTGCTTACACTCTGGCTTCGCCACGTACTGCTTCAAACACCATAGAGATTGGGAATAAGGGTGAGCAAGAGGTGAAAGAGGGGTGGCAGGAGAGGCCAATTAAAGAAAAAAAATAAGCTTTTTCAAAATGGCATAATAGGAATTTAATAAAATTCCCCTTTTTAAGAAATTAAAATTTGTATTTACCCTTCTGAACCAAATAAGGGAATCTATCCTCTTTTTTGCTAAATAATTTCATTTTTTTTTTATCACCTTTTCCTAATTTTCCCACTTAAGTATCAACAATTTAATCTGTTGCATGCATAATCATGAAATTAATGGTATTAATTTTTTCAGTACGAAATATATAAACATGTCTCCTTCTGGTCTGAGGGATTGCACCACTAAGCAGTCTGGGGACACTCAATGCATAAGATTAAATATCCTTGTATAATTCAATATTTGAATCAAGACAATCAAACTTTTTCCAAGAAGCAAGAGCTCACTAACGTGTTGACTGGTATCCTCTTCTATGACGACGGCTAAGTGGCCGGCCACATGTGGAACACAAAAATGGGGATCAGCACTAACTTAAAGGCTGTCCTTCCTTAATTCAAAGTCACTAAAGTTTTTATAATTATTAAGATAGAAAAGGAGGTCCCTACCCTGGACAAAAATTAAATAGAGATTGTAAATAGTCAAAAATTTATTTAAATGATAGATTTTGAAAAAAATTTCTTCTGTAAAGTTGTTCAAAATGATAAAAAAAAAATTTAAAAAATTAAAATAAATTTATATTTTTTTTAAACAAAATCTTAAAAAATTAAAATAAATAGGGATGCAAATAAATTAAGGAGTGGCAATATCTTCTTCCTGCGGACTTATACCTAACATCAGCTACCCTTTTCGCTTGAAAAGCGATCCTCCCAAATGCGGTGTCCGAAGTTACGATCTGGCTTGTGAGTATAACCGCACCACTCTGTACGCTTGTGGGGGGAAAATACTATGTCCAGGAGATATCTTATGATTACAGACGAATGCGAGTCTAGTAGACCAGGAGAATAGCTGCTCCATTCTTCACTATTCCTTGACGGATAGAATCTTCAGTTGCTATTCGGATCCATACAATTATAATCCATTCTTTTTGAATTATGATGCTTCACTGGTTATAATGAATTGCACACAACTAGTGAAGTCTTCTTCTGTGTATGTTGATGTAACTCCCCGCATCAAGTGGCAGAACCAGTACGTTAGTTGTGCGGGGTTAAGACTCAAGACTAGTGATAAATAATTAAATATTTTGGAAAAAAAAAATTCCTTAGTGGCCAATCACAATGGGATTTTGTTCTTTAATTTTGTATAGGATAGAAAATGATTATAATAAATAAAAGGATCAAACTTATCAATTTTTTGGATAAAAAATGTAGCTAGAGGGTCAAAATAAAAAGTTTTTAGGGGTTAAATAAAAATTGGCAGGGTCAAATTTTTAAATACTCACATTTTAGTTCAAGCAAAAAAAAAAAAAAAAAAAAAAAAAAAAAAAAAAAAAAAAAAAGGTCAGGGGGTCAATTCCCCCCACCCCCCCTTGACCCCCTGGCTCCGCCCCTGCTTGCATCAACGATTCTTCCTCCTTCAAAACAAACTTTTATCCTTTGTATACAGATATTCAGAGGGTATCTGATCTCCATGAGAAGTGCAGGATTGAAGTCATGGTTCAGCCTCTACTTTGTATCCTTTGTATACAGCTTTGTAATGAATTAGGCATGTGGTTGAACAAACATCCGTAAAGAGCGGAGTAAGCGGTTATCCTAACCACAGTTTGATTTTAATCATAGTTAGCTAACCTAGTTGAGTGGTTACAGGCCTAACTCGGGTTAGATTTAACCTAACCAAGACCGGACCATGGTTAACCTACACATCCACCTATAAATAGAACAATACAAGTTGAGCAACGTATGACCTAACCTAGCCTAAATTTCGACTTTCTCTCTCTAAGATTTGATAGTCACCTAACTTAAGCATCGGAGGAGATTTGGCCGGACCCACCCTGTCCACCCTCTAATGTTTCTTCTTTGTCTTTTCAGCTCTATCCAATCCCCATTGTGACCGGTCCGATTTCTTGACCACATAGATATCATGTTTAATTTTTTCAAAAATAGCCGAATTATCCTTTGTTACATGTTGTTTGGGCATGTAAACATTATTACCTAACCTAATTTTGCTTTTCTTGTCTCTCCAAACAGCCTAAAGACTTTTCTAGTTCTTTGGTTTTTGTATTCTAAGAAAAAAAACTTCATTTTCTCACCAACCAAACAAAGCATCATAAAAGTTTTAATAATAAAAATAAAAAAAAAAATCCAAAAGCCAAATTCACGAAATACCACTCTCTCTATATGATGCCTTTTCTCCTTTAAGTGTGCCCTACTAGTCATCAACTATTTTCCACTAATGAGCAACTAAGCATCATAACCACTAACACTGTTGATTTACATACATTTTCTTGCGCTCTTTTTTTTTTCTTTTTGGGCTGCAAATTACCAATGTCTCATATTAGCAAAGAGAGATGGGAGCAAGTTTCTGATAACTTCCATTGCAAAAAATGCAACAGAAAGAAGTCAAGAACCTCAACAAACTTTAATTTTAAAAAATAACCATATGTCACATAAGGCTCAACTCTAGTCAAGAATTTCATCGAACTGTTTTCGTCCGTCTTCAAACCTTCCGAATTTGAAGTCATTACACTAAAGTTTCAAGAAGTTAAATGGGTCTATGCCATAACAAGGATGTTGGCAACAAGTGTGTAAGTGGTTGAGTTGCAAAAAAGTTAAAGTGGCATGAAGTATACTGTATACAGAGAGAAGTAAATTGCCGGAATTCGGTCCAAAAAAACAGAGTATGCTTAGGCTTCATGGACGCCATCGCCTTCCACGACGTGGGACCTCTCCCAAATTCATAAAGAATAAGCACATATTTAAACGATATGTTTTTTTTTTTTTTGAGAGGGGCATTTGTCTAATTTTATTTACTCCATTAACACAGTTCAGCCCGTAAGATTGAGAATAGGAGTAAGTGTAATTTTAGAAACAAAAGGAGTTGCATCCATATTTGTCAAATGTTAGAAGGGGTGTAAATGTAATTTATCTTTTGATTTTAAATGAAAGGTTCGGAAGTGGATTTGGTGCAGTTGCCATTAAGGACTGCACAGTGCAGTAGTCGCACAATGAGCAGTACCTATACAAGTGTTAGAAATGAAGGACTAGGATTTGAAAGAAGAATTTGGCGTCAAATGCATAACACCGTGAACTCGAATCTCAGCCCTCCATTTCTAACACTTGCAAGGTGATGTTTATTACACAACTACTGCACAGTACAATCCCTGGCGGCAACTGCACCAAATCCGAATCCGAAAGGTTCATGGTCTGTCTCTCTTTTCTTCACTTTTCTCTCCCTTATAATTTTGTTTGATTTGTTTTGGTGAATTGACTGAAAAGAAAGATTTGAATGGCATTATTGGCAGCCCTTGGCCAATGGCCCACACCCGTGCATGTAGTGAAACTGGCAATTTCTTCAAGAAATTTCGGGGCACTTGATGCTGAAAGCATCCTCATAATTCAGTGTTGATTGTGACAAACTGACAATTAACTTTTTCCAAGGAGCAAAAGTGAATTGACATGCTGACTGGTAGATTCGTGCCCTCACCAGGCCTTGACCATGGATAAGAGGGTAAGGTGGACAAAAAAAGATTGGTGACCATCACGAACTTTCGTTTTGTGTGATGTTGAACACACGATGGAATTATGGTAGAATCCCAATGTGAAAATAAAGAAGACTACAATAAACTAAGTAAATATTATCATAAAATTCTATCTCTCACAGTACAATCTTAAATAAGTTAGAAAAATAACAAATTTCCTAACAATCAAGGAAAACTAGCAGCTAAAAGGATAAGAACAATAATTTAAACTAAGAGCTAAGAACAATAGATAAGAATAAGCAAAAAGAAAATCTATGAGATAATCCAGCAAAATATTGGATAGGTTCGTATCAATAAATTCCCTTATTTACTTTAAAAGGACAAATAAGAATTTTAATTTTTAGTAGATGGGATTTTGATATAAATCCTATTATGCTCATATGTCAAAGATAGAAGCACCCAACCCAAACAAATTGGCACTAATTAACCACGCTCACATCCCCCCCCCCCCCCCCCCCCCCCCCTCCCTCTTCCTCTCTTTTTCCCCCCTTTAGCGAAGGAACACACTACTGTTTTCGGATATATTTACATGTCGAGAGTTCCCTCTAAACAAAATTAGTATTGACTATAACCCTATTCCAAAGGCTTCATAATTCTCATTTTTTGCACAACAACTATCCTCAAATGCATGCTACCTGATACAACCTTATATAGGGAATTAAAGGAGGTTTACTTAACATCATAATCAATTGTACCCCATTTGCCTTCCAAATTTGATTCCTCAACCATTTTTCATCCTTAAAATTTTATATTAATTCTAAACTCAATACACAATTATGACGAACAAGAATCATTTACCATTTGTGTATAAATGATTATATTTGCACAAATTCTCCTTCAAAGCTGTGTGTTAATGTCTAAAAATGAAAGGCTTCAAGGAATACAATGCAAGATGCAAATTACAGCTTCAACTGGAGCTCAGGTTGGTTCATTAAGTTATACTTGGCATGAAAACATGAGATTCTTCTAACATTACTTCAAACTAGGGGCGAAGTCAGGAAACTACCTCACGTTAGGCAACTTATTACAACTTATTAATTTTTAGTGATCAGTTTTCAACTTAATGTCATATAAAGAATATTGTTTGTCAACTTATTACAAATTGATTGTATACATACTTCAAAATGACTACTAATTTTTTTATTTGGTATTAAGTTGGGAACTGATCATCAAAAAAGGAAAATATTAAGAAAAAATTTTTTCTTTGAAATTTTGTTCACCCCACTTGCTTACACTCTGGCTTCGCCACTGCTTCAAACACCATAGAGATTGGGAATAAGGGTGAGCAAGAGGTGAAAGAGGGGTGGCGGGAGAGGCCAATTAAAGAAAAAATAAGCTTTTTCAAAATGGCATAATAGGAATTTAATAAAATTCCCCTTTTTAAGAAATTAAAATTTGTATTTACCCTTCTGAACCAAATAAGGGAATCTATCCTCTTTCTAGCTAAATAATTTCATTTTTTTATCACCTTTTCCTAATTTTCCCACTTACGTATCAGCAATTTAATCTGTTGCATAATCAAGAAATTAATGGTATTAATTTTTTCAGTACGATATATAAAAACATGTCTCCTTCTGGTCTTAGGGATTGCACCACTGAGAAAAGATTCAAAGACTTTTTGCGTGATGACTTCGAGATTTTTTCCAAACCAGCTTTCATTTGCAGCCACAGAATCGAGGTAGCTCTCTGCACGATTATAATTATACAAAAATATCCTAGTGCATCTTCATAGATCGATTAAAATTGTTAACGACTCTCTCTCTCTCTCTCTCTCTCTCTCTGTTCCCCTCGGTTTCCCTTTCGTAATGACGCCAAGACCAGAAATTGCCTTTTCTGGGCTCGTGGCCCTGCTGCCTCTTTCCCTATTCCCTGAAGCTTGTGTTGCCAAAGAACAAAGCCACCAGTGCACCCCATCTTCCTGCGGACTTATCCCTAACATCAGCTACCCTTTTCGTTTGAAAAGCGATCCTCCCAAGTGCGGAGTCCGAAGTTACGAATTGGCTTGTGAGTATAACCGCACCCAGGCCCGGTTCTGGGCCCAGGCGAGCAAGGCAGCCGCCTAGGCCCCCTATTTTGGGCTAAAAAAAAAGGGCCCCCAAATATCTATCACTTTACTAGTTATGAAAGCCCAAAAATCAGCCCAAAGAGAAGCTTCTCCACTCTCTAGTTGGACACTTGGACCAATTCTCCTATTTAAGCAAAAGGGGCCCTATTCTTCCAAGCCCAATTCCAGCCCAAAAGCATAAAAACTATAAAAATATATAATATTTTACTGTTTTACACGGGAATCAAGGGGGGCTTTTGCATCTATATCTCATGTCAGATCTGAGAGGCTCCCCACAACGTCTCTCTCTGTCTCTTATCTCCTCCTTTGACTCCCAATCACAAATTATAACGTCTCTCTCTGAGTCTCTGTCTCTCACAATCTCACGCTCTCTCTCGGTCTGTCCACTCTCTACTCTTTAGTTTACTCATTAATTAATTATACTAGTTTAATTAATAATTTTGCATCTAAAAATACAAGAAGAATAATGTTTAAATGACACTTTGTTGTAATCGATTAATTTCTTTTGGTATTATAGTTTTAGATTTTATTTGGCATTTGTTTTTTTTCTTTTTGGTGTTGTAAAAATGGATTTTGCTCAATTATGAAATAACAAATATGTTATATGTATTCTATCTTTATAAGTTTTTGTAATCATCTCTTGTCATTTTAATCTATAAAAGCAAATTTTAGTAATTTTATATGCAAACAAACTTTATGTTGGTACTTAGTAGTAGAAATTTTTTTTTTTTGATATTTAGAACATTTTTTTTTTTGAGAATATATGTTAAAAGAAGAGGGCCCATTTTAGGAGTTCGCCTAGGGCCCCGACTAACTCAGAACCGGCCCTGACCGCACCACTCTGTACGCTTGTGGGGGAAAATACTATGTCCAGGAGATATCTTATGATGACAGACGAATGCGAGTGGTAGATGCGAGTCTAGTAGACCAGGTGGATAGCTGCTCCATTCTTCACTATTCCTTGACGGATAGGAGCTTCAGATGCGATCCATACAAAAATACTCCATTCTCTTTGAATTATGATGCTTCACTAGTTATAATGAATTGCACACAACCAGTGAAGTCTTCTTCTGTGTATGTTGATGTAACTCCTTGCATCAACGACTCTTCCTCCCTCAAAACGAACTTTTATCCTTTGTATACAGATATTCAGAGGGTATCTGATCTCCGTGAGAAGTGCAGGATCGAAGTCGTAGTTCCGCCTCTGAGATTTTCAATTAGTAGCACTACAAGCCAACTGCCTATTCTTGATATTCATCATAGGTTGTCAAACGGCTTTGATCTTAAATACAATGATTATTGGAGTGGACTTTCATTTAAGGAAAGAGTTCAGAACTTGTAAGAGCTTTGCGGTCTCTGAATACTCTATATTATCATCCATAAAATTTAGAAAAGAAAAAAAAAAAAAAAACGAACATTTTGAATTAATTGTGTTCGATGTTTTTTCATGTAGAAGATAAAAATATTCTCAATATATGTTCTTCAACTTCTGAATTAATTTTATTTTATTCATATCATTTATATGTCGCTTCAGCCTGACATCACTTGCTTGATTGTATGTACCAGCTTTCAAGGTTTTTGGAATGACTTTCGGGATTTTTTGCAAGACTTACAGTATTATCTCTTCTCTCTTCCTGGCTAACATAAGATGTTCGGGGACAACACGGTGTTCGGGTACCGGGGTAACTCCTATATAGGTTCTTCCTACAGGGGTAAGGTTTTCTGAGATCATTCATTGGTTTTATTAATATCTGCTAATTTTCACTCTTCTTGTATTGAAATCTGTTTATCCTTGAATCCTTCTAACAGGCCGGTATGCTTCCTACGTAATCAAAGGTGTGTTTCAGCTCTTGTTTTGACAAATTAGCTTGCACGGTTTTGAGATAAAATTAAAGGATATATATATATATAGGATGATGATCAAGTAAGCACGTGCTGATAGAACTTATATCAACACTCACATTGGGAGTTATACTTTGTGCATTTGTGAGATATGAGGTACATTGGACTAATGCAAGGGGTACAACCCTCAATGCATAGTGCTGATATAACTTATATCAACATGTGTCGTGGGGAACATAACAGCGTTGATATAAGTTATAGGGGAATTATTGATAAGTTTGGCTATGGGTAAATAATTACAGTTAGCAGTCATTCTTAGTCAAGTTAGTAGTCATTTTCTTGAAAGTTAGCAATAAGTTATATTGAATTGTAATTGTTTGCTCATAGCCGGAATTATTTGTAATTCCTCCTAATTACTTATATCAACACCATGTATTACGGGTTGTGTCTCATGCATTAGCTCAATGTACCCCATAAGTCACTAATGCACAAGGAACAACCTCAATGTGGGTGGTTATGTCAGCACGTGCTCACCTAACTTATATTAGGACCGTGCATTAGGGGTTGTACCCAGTTCATTGGCCCAATGTTCCTTGTAACCCACTAATGTATGAGGTACAACGCCTAATGTGGGGACTGATATTTATATCGAACACGTGATTGCGTGATCGTTATCCTCTCTATATATACTTAAAATTATTTGTAATGTATATAAGAGGTCAATTAACCACTAAAATGCAAAATTTATTTTCTACTTTCTTTGCAATCAATTGACTACTTATGTTGACGTAGTTTGTGGTTTTCTTGTAAAGGAATCTTCATAGGAAGAACTTTGTTGGGAATACTATGCTTCATTGCATTGTTAATATACAAGTTTCGACAAAGACACTTGTCAGTTGATAACTCAATTGAAGAGTTCCTTCAAAGTCACAATAATTTCATGCCAATTAGATACTTCTATTCACAAATAAAGGAGATCACTAATGGTTTCAAAGATAAGTTAGGTCAAGGAGGCTTTGGTACTGTCTACAAAGGAAAGACGCAAAGTGGTCATCTTGTAGCAGTAAAAATGCTAGGCACATCAAAAGCTAATGGTCAAGATTTCATTAGTGAAGTTGCTATGATTGGAAGAATTCATCATGTTAATGTGGTGCGACTCAACGGATTTTGTGTAGAGGGATCAAAACAGGCTCTTATTTATGACTTCATAACTAATGGGTCTTTAGATAAGTTCATTTTTCCTAGAGGAAAAAATACTATCCTTTTGAGTTGGGAGAGGATGTATCAGATTGGGCTCGGTGTGGCTCGAGGAATTGAATACTTGCATCAAGGCTGTACTATGCAAATTTTGCACTTCGATATCAAGCCACACAATATTCTTCTCGATGAAAACTTTATTCCAAAAATTTCTGATTTTGGCCTTGCAAAACTATATCCAATGGATGATAGTATCGTTTCTCTCACTGCAGCTCGGGGAACACTAGGTTATATTGCTCCAAAATTGTTCTACAAACACATTGGAGGCGTCTCATATAAAGCTGATGTTTATAGTTTTGGTATGCTGTTGATGGAAATGGTTGGGAAAAGGAAGAATTTAGATGCATTAGTAGAGCACTCAAGTCAAATGTACTTTCCATTGTGGGTATCTGATTGAGTCAGTCAAGGTGAGGACATCGAGTTAGGAGATGCCGATGAAGATGAGAAAAAAATTGCAAAGAAGCTGATTAAAGTTGCACTTTGGTGCATACAGATGAACCCTGTTGATCGTCCTTCAATGGGCAAAGTCTTGGAGATGCTCGAAGGCGAGGTTGAATTGCTACAAATGCCACCAAACCCTGTTTTAAATCCCCAGGAGATGTCAACCGTGTTTCGTGCACAGAACAATCCAAGAGACGCACCAGTTTCATCGTATAATGATATAGGCACAATTACCTTGGATGTTCGGTAGCTTTTCATTGTATCAATTCTGTCTCGTAATGCTATAGATTTGATTGCCTCAAATGTCAAAATAATTTCAATCAACCCTATGTAAATCTATGGAAGAAAGCAAAAAATTTAAAAATCAGAACTTGGGGTGCTGACTTGGTTCTTCTTAGTTAAACACCATAACTGAGCATGGAATTAATTGCTTTCATGATCTCCTTATTTTTTTGGGTAATGATTAGATCTCAAATGAACATGTACGATTGGGTCTTGTATGGGATTGATTCTATTTAGTAGTTTATTTTTGGGGAGGCTATTGCCACCATGAAAATTGTTAAGCACCCGCCATGTATTATAAACTTTTTATGGTTGTATGAAAAATATAAAAGGTTTTCACGAAAAATGGTTGCGTAGTCTACCAACCGAAAAATGGTTGTTTGAACCAGAAGGCACCAACCTATCCTTGGGTGGATGAAGTGTAGGGACGAAGCAAGAAATCTTGTTGAGGGGAAGCAAACTTTGGTTGATTGTTAGTCTTTTATGCTAATTCAAAAAATATATCGAAAAATTGATATAATTCAATTTTTTTTTTCATCTTGTGGTTTTGAGGTAGAAATAATTGCAAAAATTTATTTATCATTGATAAGCTATCTTTCAAAATAATACATTTACAATTGTCCTTTGATGAGGCCTCATCTTTGGGGACATCTGAGAGAGTGAGAGTATTGGGTCTAGTAAAATGATAGATTAGAGGGGATTAATAGGGCTTTTATAAGAAGGAATAAATGAAAAATGATGGCTCAGTGGGCTCTCAACTCAGGTTTTTCTGGATTTTTGTCAACTGATAGCATCATCCTTCAGTTCTGATCGCTTGCTTGCCATTTGGGGGTGTAGAAGCTTAGTGGCTGGCTTCTCTTGTTTGGTCTTTTGTTTCCTTGTGTTTGTTTTTATGTTTTACTTAGCACAAAAAGAAAAAAAAAATGAGAGGGATGGCAAAAAAAATAAAGGGGTTAGAAAAAAAAAAATTAAGTGAAACAAATCTGAAACTTTAAAGAGATTTAAGGTATAAAATTGAATATGAAGAAAAAAATTTGGGGGAGGCGACTGCACCCCTCGACACTATATATATATAGCCTCGCCCATGACCAAGTGCTTGCTTCTCCTAGGGTGGCTTAATTCCTCACTTGGTAAGAGGGACAAATCGATCATACGGACTGTAATTTGTGGAGTTTTTAAAGCTGTATGACCAGATTTTAAGTTGAGGGAGGACAGAAATGGGGATCTATATCTATATCTATCTATATATATATATATATATATATATATAGATGAAACGAATCCAAATTGTTTGAGCCACTTTGACTATGCACCTTTGCTTCTCCGAGGGTGACTTATTTTATCTTATTTTATTTTATTTTATTTTATTTTATTTTGTGTTATGATTAGAATAATTGTAATTTAAATGTAGAAATGAGCATTTTGGGAAAATAAAATAATTATTTGTTTCGACCTTGTTTTTATAATAACAAACAGTTTGAGATTTCCTAAAATGAAAATTATTATCAAACAAAAAAGGATGTAGGGATTAGGGAGTACGATATAACGGAGGGAAAATGCTCACAGACCATTATTGTCCTTACATTTAAAATCAAAGCATGTGGTGGAAAATACGAATGTTGCGTCTTCCTTTTCTCCAGCCTCATAATTCAAAAATGATTTTGAAAAAGTGGCCACATATGGAACAAGAAAAATGGGTGCACGAAAGTTCGCTTTGTGCTGTCAACTTCAAAGCTCCTAGATTACTTGTATTGACTTTATCTCAGTCCCCTTGATTATTTGTATGTCACAATTAAAAGTTACTAAAAGTCTTCTAACTCTTATATTTCTTATTTATTTATTTATTTTTTAGCAATTGATAGAAACTACTTTTATCTCCAATTTTTTTAATATCAACAAATAAGTTTTAATGTTTTTTTTTTATAAACTTGAATCTAACATTACTCACTGAAAAAGTAAATTAAAACAAATGCCATCCGCTTCTAACTTTCAAAATATATAAGGCGAAGATTTGATAGTTGTGCCTTAATTTCCATATATTTTATTGTTATTGTGGACATCGACCAAAAGCCTTTTTGTAGCTTGTCACTATAGTTAGTTTATAAATGTGTGGACCATCGGGACCGATTCTTTTTTCTCTTTTTTCATATTTTTTTCATATTATTATTATTAATGATGAGGGATATCTCAAACTCTACTTCTATTAGGGTTTCAGTTCAGATTAATTACCAAACAGTCTTTGTAAGACGTCTTATACCCACACAAGTAATGATAACTATGAGGAGTTGAAACATGCACACCCAGGGCTTGGCCGCTCAACTAACTCCACTTAGACCACTTTTTTCATGGTTAGGCAGTGGTAATTGGGGTTATTTGGGAGCTTCAAAAACTGGATCAGATTAGGTCAACTCCATAACTGTTATATGGTTTTTAAATGAACCAACTTACAGTTATTTTGAAAAAACTGTGTTTATCACTACAAAAATATCCACTATTGCCGGCTATATTTCACCGGCTAGTTTTGTCTGGCCGGCCAAAAAGGGTTTTCCTGGCTTATTTTACAGCCGGCACATGGGGTACACGTGATTTCATGTACTTACCCAAAAATAAAAAAAAAAACAAAAAAAAGGGGAAAGTGAAAGCAATTCACGCCAACAGCCCTTCTCCCTCAGATCTGATCCGATCGGATCTGTTCTCTCTTCTCTCTCACCTTCGATCAGATAAGAAATTGGTTAGATCTCACCTCTCAGATCTGATCTCTCTCTCTCGCCCTCGATCTCATCTCTCTTCTCTCTCACCCTCGATCTCATCTCGGAAGCGTTAGAAATCGGAGGTGTTTTGCTTCGGACTCTAAATCTCACATCTCTCACAGCGATGATGAAGCTCATCTGGTAAAGCTTAAGGTGAGATTTTTTGCTATGTATGAACGATTTTGACTTAATTTTGTGGTCTAATTTTCTGCTATAAGGTGAGATTTACCAAACGGGCCCTTAGAGTTTGATTTTTGGTGGTTGATTTTGTGCTGATGTTGTTATAGGGGTGGGAAGAAGGCGAAGGGCTTGGGAAAGAGAACCAAGGGATCAAAGGATATGTGAGAGTCGAAAACAAACAGGACACTTCAGGTTTTCTTCTTCACCATTCACTTTTTGCGCCGTTTGGTTAATGAGAAAAGGTAGGGCTGTGATTCTCATGAATTCATGATTGATAATATAGTTCAATTTTCGGAGCCATCACCATAATTGATAATATAGTTCAATTTTTCATGAATTCATGAAATGCCACAAGATAATCATGATTTTTGAATTCAAGCATTTCTAATATGGTTCAGATACAAATATTACAGTACTGTTGTTCAACCTGGTAGAGCCTTTTATGTACCTTCACAGCTTATTGAAATTGGGCAATGACTTTTAATGTTTTATGCTCTCCAGTTTCTGAAATTCAACTAAATGATGGTTTGAAAATCATAGGTTTCTCAGCAACCAAACAGAGAGTATTTTTGTTGGTTTTGTGTATGTAGATTGATTTAGCTACACACATAGGTTTCCTTGTAGGAACTTCACCCTACTTTCTTCTGCTTGGTTCCCGAGAAAATGTTGGGCAAGAAAACAAAATGAAAAAAAAAAAAGAAATTTCTAGTGTTACTACTCATTTTTTACGTCATTATTGGTTATACATCTAATTATCACATGATAGGACCTGAAATATTGATTTTGTTTCTCCTAGCAGGTGTGGACACTGTAAAAGGCTTGCTCCAGAGTATGATAAACTTGGTGCAAGCTTCAAGAAGGCAAAATCTGTTTTGATTGGAAAGGTTAGCTCTTCAAATTCCCAAATCCTTGGTTTTATGTAGGGAGATTGTTACTGCAGTGGTTCTTGTATGGAGATACTGAGATATGTCATGGTTCTTAACAAAAAATTTAAAATGGCTTTATTTCATGGTTTTTAAACCTTTTTTTTTTTTGGGTTGAAATGTTTGCATATTTTCGTGGGGTAATTTTACCCCACTCTGATTTGGTGTGCTTGTTTGAATCCAAATTTAGGCAGTGTGCCAACCAGAATAAGTAGAAATCTTTCTTTTCTGAAGAAATTTACACAATTGAGTTGAACATGTGAGCAGTAAGGTATAAATTGGGCCCACAACATTCCATCCATGCTTAGTTATATTCTTTTTGTTTTCCCTGTTTTCCTTTATTTGTATTTTTGTCTATTTATGATTTTTTTTTTTTATATACATATATCAAGAGATTATGAGATATTTATACATCTATTAATCCATTAAGCACGTATAATTCCTTTATCGCATAAGTATGAGATAATTACAAAGCATGAATCTATAGGATAGCCTTGACAAAAAAATAATAAAAATTAAATTTAATATCTCTTGATAATAATAGGGTATAGGAATAAGAAAATAGCAAAAAACCCCTGTAAATCACTAAGTTCAACCAAATCCAATAGGCCCCATCTCTGATCCTTCACCACAACTCAAAAGCTCCAAAAAACCTTTTTGTTTTTTTCCTCTTTCCTTTGCTGTTTTCCTTGTACTTATATCCCAAAGCCAGCCAATCTCTCCCTCCTCCAAGACCTTATATGACCTTTTTGAGCTTTAGCTTTTTGCTTTATATCGTCCTCTAATTAGAAAGTCCTGAAAAACGAGAATGGTAGAGTCCAATTGATTCAGGAAGTTCATGAGGATTGAAAGAAAACCATTTGATTTTTGGATAATGCAATGGCCCAAGTCTAGAAAAACTCAAAGACCAAGCAACATATTGAATCACAACCCAATCCAGCCCTTACCTGGAGGTAGGGGCGGAGGAAGGGGGGATCAAAGGGGAGCAATTGACCAAATTATTATTATATGGTTGTCTTGCAGGAATATATATGAGATTTTTATCATGTCTAGATATCTGAATGAATAAAACCTCGACTATGCCTAAGCCAAAATGTTAAAGTGAACAGTGAGAATATCATGAAACAAAACAACCAAACAGAGGGTCATGAATTTTATTTACTGAATTTCAAAATCTTATTTATTGAATTTAATATTTGTGCCTTGTTTTTGTTGTCTCTTCACTCTGTGGTGGTAGTATCAGGAGTTCTTCTACTGGTTTTAGTTAGCTGGTGCATTATTCGGAAGAGGGCAGCTTGGACTTTTGGAGGTAAATATTTCATTCTCCCTAAAAACCAAATTATTAAAAGTTCTTTTGAATATAGCTTCAGTATCAATTACTCTCTTAGATTTTTGTGGCTAGTATTTCCAATCTCAAGTTGCTGCAGTTTCCCCTAATCCAACAGTCATTAATAGACAATTTATAGAGGAACTTGTGCATGGAATACTTAGTCAAGTAATAAACTTGAGGGACTCTCTTGTGTCATTTCGTAGGTTCTGATAACCAAACATGTTATATACAAAACACTATATTCTGTTAGTGCATGCTCCTTTTTTGCCCAACTTTACAAGTAGATGATGCATTTTTATTTCTCTGTAATGAGAGCGTAAACATGTACACAATGTTAAATAGGCTTTCATGGTTTTTAGCTTTTCCTTTTCCTTTTCCGTTTTGTTTTGTGTTTTTTTTTTTTTTTTTTTTTTTTTGGGGGGGGGGGGGGGTGCCCATTCTTGTACTTCTCTGTTTTATCCAATGCATGAAAAGAAAGCCTAAGTGGCTGTGGTTGGCCTACTTTATTAAGATCTACAGGTCTATATGTCCTATTGTGGTACTATTTTTTCAATTTAGTTATTAGTCTTTCAGAGATTCATATATAGAGCTTCTTACAATGCATGTTTTAACATTGGTTGTTAAGGTTTAGTATCTCTATGCCTCATATATGATAGAATATTACTCACTTCTTTGCTTTTAGTTTGTAACAATACAAAGCAATAAACTGTTGTGAATTAAACAAGAAAAGTTCTGCAAATGGATCTAATGAAACATTTATTTATTTACTTTTTTGCAGGTTTCAGAGGGATCGTTTCTCATAAAATCAGTAGCAAGCATGTTGAGTGAGATTCAGGCAGCTGTGGGTGTTCTATTCTTTTGTTCTCACTTTGAATGCTTGGAATAATAAAGGTTGAATGTTTTTTTTTTTTTTTTTTTTAATGTAATTTTGGCTTTTATAATACTGATAATTTTTGGATGCTTGGAATGATAAGGATGAATGGTTTTTTGGATGCTTGGAATAATAAAGGATGAATGGTATTTTTTTACACAGCAATAGCATGGTGTGTTTGGGTTGTGTTGAGAACCCATTTGTGTGTTTGGGTCAGGTTAAATGGGCTGGTTAAATGGGCTGCCCAATAGAAGTAGTTTAAGCTGCCCAATAAAGCATCAAATGTGTAACCAAACTGACCTGTTCTCTAATTGCCTTGCCAGCTGCTGGGCTTTGCCGGCTGTTGGTATCATTCATTGCCAGCTGTTTTCCTTGCCAGCATTAACCACTATTCCCGGCTATAATTGTGCAAGCCAGGAAAGGTTTTGCCGACTGAGGATTGGCCGGCTGATATTGTGATTGCCGGCAAATCATTTACTGGCCAAATATCAACCCTTTGCTGGCTGTTTTAACAGCCAGCAAAGCCTAGGTTTTTTGTAGTGTATGTCTTATTTTCATAACAAAGCTGAACTGTTTAGCAGGAAAAAAAAAAAGACTTACCAAACAGTGTGAAATCAAAACTGATCAGATTTTCAGGTTTGCCAAACAGCCCTTCATGATTTTAAGTTGCGTTGTGGTAGCTGATCCCAATTGTAGAAGGCTTAAATTCACATAAGAAAAGCCATTTGTCAGACCATGTGGCTTACCCAAAGATTAACTCATTTCCATACGTACTAATAGGGCCAGTTGGGTTGTTCGTTTTACTAGAACCCTTGAACTCCCTTGAACTTCATATATATTGGCTCAATGGCTCTGGCGCCAGAATGATAGATGTGATAAGAGATTGTAAATACGGGACGTTAAAGTTATTTTCCAGTAGAACAAAATGGATGAGACACAATTTCACAAATAATATGATGGACAATTGGCTTCCTTATTTAAATTAGATACTACTCTCAAATACATGCCAAAAAAATTATTATTTATTTAATAACCCCACAGATTTTGATAGTAGGACTCTACATGCATGTACACATGAGATCGAAACATTTACTGGAGTAGTGATTCAATCTAATTCAGAAATGACTGCTAACTCTCCACCAAAAGGTCTTTGAGGCATGGTTGCAACGAAGTTTGTTTGAATTGTAGAGCCAAAAGGATATGGTGGTATGGTTAGATTGTCTACATTTCCTTCTAGCATTTGAACAACAACTTTCATCGAAGGACGATTCACTGGGTACCATTGAATGCACCAAAGTCCCACAATTGTTAATTTCTTTGTTATCTTAGCATCTCCTTCTCCTTCTATCCGAATTTGTAACTCTTCTCCTTGATTCAAACGATTGTAAACCCATTCTGGAAAGTAAGCTTGGCTTGTGTTCTGTATTGTGGCATCGATATTCTTTCTACCTCCAACCATTTCAAGCAATAACATTCCAAAACTGTAAACATCTGACTTGTAAGACGCATTTCCAAAGTTCCTAGATAACACTTCAGGTGCAATATATCCCATTGTACCCCTAGCTGCAGTCATTGAAACTACACTTTGATCCTTGGAGCAAAACTTGGCCAAACCGAAAATAATCATCATATAATAATTCAATATTGATTGTGACAATCAAACTTTATCCAAGGGGCAAGGGCTCACTGACGTGTTGACTGGCAGCCTCCTCCATCGCTAGCTAGGACCAAGTGGCCACATGTGGAAGTGTGGAACAAGAAAAATGGGGTACCAGCAGGAACTTGAAGGCCGTCCTCCTTCGCAATTAGCACCGCAAAAATTGCGACGAACAAAAAAAAAGGTGAAATACCTAGAAGATCATTTCCATGAATCTGCCAATCTCTGGAGTCCAGGTTAAGTTGCACATAAATTTCCCTCTTCAATGCGTTTGAATTTGGAATCTTGGAATCACAAATCATAACCAAAATGCTGCCTAATTAAGAGGTTATCGTGTCCTAATTTTCCTTGAGATTGATTTAGTTGACTGACTTTTTTTTTTTTTTTTTTTTGGCCAAGCGAAAGAAACTCACGCATACACGCGTCCAGAGGAGTAGAACCCAGGACCACCTCGAAACCCCACACCCCTTCAAGGTGGGACGTGCCACTCGGCCTACAAGCCATTGGCATTTAGTTGACTGACTTTAAAGGAATACTTTTTAGTCATTGGCTGGCCGTGGACGGAACAATCCACATATATAGAGCATTCATCCGTATGAAATTTCCAAACATTGTGGGGACACTTACTGCATCAAAACATTTCTCATGTAATTTAATATTGATTATGACAATCAGACTTTTTCCAAGAAGCAATAGCTCACTATCGTGTTTGACTGGTAGCCTCCTTTACCAAAATGGGGACTAGCATGAACTTGGGCTGTCCTTCCTCAATTCAAGCCACGAAAGTCTTTCTAATATCTAATACAAAAAGAGGTCCTCCCGACCCACCAAATATTAAAAGAAAAAAAACAAAGAAAAAGGAAAAAGAAGCCAATGTGACTGCAATTGGATTCCCTTAATTCCGAGACGAGATTGGCTTTGGTTGGTATAGTGTTCTAAGGTCGCAATCTTTGGCTGGGTCGTTACATCCATTGCGGATTGTCACAGGCCTGGGCCCAACTCTTAAGATGGACTGCCGGGTCGATGACGGGTAATTCTGAACCATTGCTATGCCATGTGTCTCATTATAAATGGATTTTGATTTTTTTTTCTCTTTTTTTCACCAACAGCCAGTTTAGAAATTGATGGACGTTTTCTTTCTTCACCGTTTCATGCTACCATGCATTGGCAAGTTTGGAGGATTCCCTAATCCTTACTCGTAACTCTAATGATCTGTATAGTTGGACCATGGCCTCTTTACATGCCATCCTTATTGGCTTCGATGGACCGATTGTAGAGTCCTACCAAAAAGGGGGTCTCTACTGGCAGGGGCGGATGCACTAAGGTGCATCTGCCCTCACGTGCAACCACTCAAATTTGAAAAAAAAAAAATTTTGAATAAGTAATTTTATTTAAATTTTCTTAAATGCTTTAGCCCTCATTGAGAAAAAATGATTAATTTTGATTAAATTTTGTTAAATTTACTAATGTACACCATTTTTTGTAGATTATATAAAGTTGGATTTAATTTGTGAATTGGTTTTTATGGCATGCTTGTTAGTTTTATGTACTCTTTCATAACTTCTATTTTGTCATATCAATGTCAATGTGTGGTCTTTCAACTTTTCTACTTTTCCCATTTTGTTGAGACCTTGTTCCATATAAAATAAATGGGTATAGGAATGTTGAGAGTAGTATACAAGGTTCCGCATTTTTAAAAGTCGCCCACGCATTTTAAAATATGGCATGCTTATCGTTTTATGTCATTTCACGACTTCAAGTCAATCATGCGGATATGTAATCCTCCTACCTTTCTCTCTTTCCTATTTAACTCTTAGAAGCAAAATATATATATATATATTAAAAAAAAATTTTAAAACGTGCAACCACTGAGAAAATTTTCTGGATCCACCCCTGTCTACTGGCACCCTATGACTTGTTTTGCATCTTTCATTATCCTATGGTTTCTTAAGGTTTTATGAAAAATATAAAAGGTTTATTTTTATGAAAATTGACCGCAATGTTCACTAGAAACATCATTTTGAACAACTTTGTAAGATAATTTTTTTCCAAAATTTATCATTTAAGTGAACTTTTTGGCCATCTACACTTTCTATTTTATTTTTGCATAAATAAAGACTTTAAATGGCCAAAAAGTCTACTTAAAGGACAAATTTTGGAAAAAAAATTTCTCCTACAAAGTTGTTTGCAATGATGTTTTCTAATGGATTATGTGACCCGTTTTTATGAAAACATTTTATATTTTCATAAGACCTTAAGAAGTCATAAGAGGTTGGATGTGCAAAGCAAGTTTGGGGATGCCAATAGAAGCCCCCTACCAAAAATAGTCCTTGACGAGGGTTGGCATCTTCGTAAGCCCGATAGCAATAGTTACCCATTATAATGAGTTGAATATAGTCTTCAATGATATATGGTATAACTCAACATGAGGTGTGATTAATAAAATAATTAGGCTTTATTGAACTTTGGTATGTGATATGAGATTATAAAGTATGAACCAAATCCTTGGGAGTTAAGGAACCCTTGAAGGAAAAAACCCTATAAAGTTGTTTTTATATAGGGAAAATGACAAAACAGGGGATCAAAATAAAAGTAATCCTTAAAAAATGGCTAAAACTCTCTGATTCCATTCAAAGTGGCAATAATGAATTTTAATTCTAAAAAGAGGAGATTTAGAGTCAAATATCCATTATACCATTTTTGTAAAAAATTTTTCTTTTTATACCCCACTCAAATCCTATCATTCTGTTCTCCTTTCTTCTTGCTAAATAAAACTTAAAAGAGAAAAAAAAAAAAAAAAAAAAAAGTGATTTTCCAAATTTATTTATTTATTTTTATCGTTCTTTGTAAAAAAGCATGGTTTAAATTTAGTTGACCTACCCATGCATAATTGCTTTTCTCTAAAAGTAAAGTATGTGAAAAGAGCATTTAAGTGGGATTAAAATAAAATAAAATAAAAAGTAAAAAGGGCAAAATTGTTATTTTAAAATGGCAAATGGTAAATCCCGTCTTGGGGGGATTAAAGTCCATTATATACTACCATTTTGAATGGAAATAAAGAGATTTGACCCTTTATTTGTAATTACCTTTTTTTTGACCCACCATTTGGTCATTCTCCCTTTTATATATAGGCTAGCACAATTGGATTTTGTTTACTTCTTTTGAGTCACAAATAGTTAGGTGCATTTTTATTTTTATTTTTATTTAGGTAATTGTACGTTGAATACAATTAGATATATTATTGAGTCTCATATTTCATTTACTTTTATAATTAAGAAGAATAAATTTGATAAGAGGGAGGATAACGGAAATCCAAAGAAAATATATAGGCAAAACTGTCTTCATATTGAGTTAACTTTATGGTGCAAAAGTAAAATGATTAAATATAAAAATATCAAAAATTCCGCGAGGATAACTCAAATAGCAAAGGACTGCAGCTTAGGAACCGTAGGTCTTGAATTCGAGTCTACTCTCTCAATATCAGATGCACAAGGTTACGAGTGCTTTGTACATCACAGGATTAATTTGGGCCTAATGACTTGGATACCTCTCATTTGACCAAAAAAAAAATTAAAAAATTAAAAAATCAAAAATCAAAATAAAAAATCAAAAGATATCAATTAGTGATAGATATCGTGTACTCCTTGTATTTAGGGTACTCCTTGAACTGCATATTAATTGGCACCAATGGGATGATAAATGGGGTAAGAGAATAAGAGATTGTAAATTCAAGATATATATCTTCTAATAAATAAGTTGTTTTCTTGTAGAACAAAATGAATACGACACATAATTTCGCGATAATAAAATCGATGATTGGTTTCCTTATTTCAATAGGATACTACTCGCAAATACATGGCATAAGATATGACTTAAAAGCCCCATCGATTTTAATACCAGGGTATAGATTTACACAAAAACAAATGATATATGAGAAACATTTATTACAATAGTGATTCAATCTGATTCAGAAATGACCGCTAATTCTCTAGTAAAAGGTCTTCTAGGCATGGTTGCATTGGAATTCATTTGAATTGTAGAAGTGAAAGGATTTGGTGGCATAGTTAGATTGTTTCCATCTCCTTCCAACATTTGAACAACAACTTTCATTGAAGGGCGATCCATTGGATACCACTGAATGCACCAAAGTCCCACAATTGTCAATTTCTTTGTGATCTCAACATCTCCTTCTTCCTCGATCCGGATTTGCAACTCATCTCCTTGACCCAAGCGATTATAAACCCATTCTGGAAAGTATGCTTGGCTTGTGTTCTGTACTGTAACATCGATATTCTTCCTCCCTCCAACCATTTCAAGTAACATCATTCCAAAACTATAAACATCTGACTTATGAGAAACATTTCCAAAGTTCCTAGATAACACTTCAGGTGCAATATAGCCCATGGTACCCCTAGCTGCAGTCATAGAAATAGCACTTTGATCTTTAGAGCACAACTTAGCCAAACCGAAATCGGAGATCTTTGGATTGAAGTTGTCATCTAGCAAGATATTATGAGGTTTGATATCGAAATGGAGGATTTGTTGGTCACACCCTTGGTGAAGATACTCAATTCCTTTGGCTATCCCTAAAGCAATATCTTGAAGCTTCTCCCAACCGAGAAAAACTTTCTTACCATTTGCTGAAAATATGAACTTCTCTAGTGACTCATTGGGTAAGTATTCATAAACAAGAGCTCGTTTGGATCCATCAGCACAAAAGCCGAGCAAGCGAACCACATTGACATGGTGAATTGTACCCATTGTTCCCACTTCATTGAGGAACTCTTCCCCCTTTCCAGTGAAATCGTCAAGAACTTTTACAGCGACAAGAATCTCATTGGAAAGCTTACCTTTGAACACAGTTCCATAGCCTCCTTGACCTAATTTGTCCTTGAATTGATTCGTAATCCTCTTTATATCAGCATAAGAATATCTAGAGGGCTTGAGAGCTTTGTAATCCTCCAAAAAAGTTTCAATATTTCCTTGATATTTTACTGAGCTATAGGCTTTGTAGAGTACTGCAATGATTATTAGAGCAAGAAGAAGAAAACCCGATATTACACCTACATATTAGAAAACCAAGTTAATACCCCTTATCTGATTAGTCTCCAAAAAATAGTTTATGGAAGAGTCAGTAACAATTTCACCTGCAACCGCTGGTCCTCTTGTTGTTGTTGTTGTTGCATCTACAAATGATAGTAATTAAAATTATTAGCATGTCGTGCGTATAAAATTAATAAGATTAACCAGACCTGAATTAAATTGTCCAGAAGTTAGACTCGAAAGAGCACATAGTCTCCTGTCCTAGAGTCTGCCTTTTGTGATTGCATATATTGGGAAAAAAAATTGTCTTTTTGTTTAATCTTCAATTTTGAATAAAACAATCAGCAAGCCCAGACTCCATTCAAAGCAACAATTCAGGATATGAGCTGGGCTTGTTTGTTTGATTGGTGTGTAGTAAGAACAAATTAAAACAGGGGTGCGATGAATACAATACCTTTAGGTAGTTTGCCGAAACATTCGGTTTCAGGTTCCGTGCTATTGTTCTTCTTCAATCTGCATTTCATGCCTTTTACTTCACAGTCTCCACATATCGGAGAGGACCAATTCAAGTAAAGAACGTATTTCTTGTCGAATATATCATATGGTACATTAGAAATGCTATAAATCTTGGTGCACGACAACAGGGGGGACCACTCAAAGTAACGATGAGAAGGAACAGCATAAAGATCAAGGCAAGGGATCGGGTAGCCATCGTCCATATAATCATCGGTTGATGAACCGTCCATATAATCATTGGTCGATGAACAATTGAACAAGCTGTAGTTCCTTGGGTCATAATATGCATCGAATTGGAAAACAGAGGAAGATAAATTGAGGTGTAGAAGCTGCCTTGCAAGACAATCGTGCTGGTCATGGACCTGAATTTCCTGAGATGTGTAGTTGATTCTGTTGACCAAGAGTTTTACTGAAGATGGCAGCTCCAGCACCGTCTGCTTCTTGTCGTTGCAATTCAGATCGAACCCGGGATACCCACAGTGGTCTGGCTGGCGATGTTTAAGCCGGAAGGGGAACCGGATGGCTGGACCATGGTGCCCACACCTTGATTCAGTACACTCATCTTGGCCCGCTCCAAGTTGCTCTGCAAAGATTGCTACGAACAAGTGAAGTAACAAGATGAACATTTCCACGGATCTGCCCATCTGTGGAGTTCTGACGACCGCTTCCAGTTTGGGTGAATGAGGTCAAATTTATGCTTCCAGTACTCTTCCTTTAAAGGGTAGTGTGAATTGCAGTTTGCACTCAACCTATATATCCAGTATCCTTAACCAACCGCCGAGTAAGGATTCAGTGCTGAGTTTTCAAAATTCAACAGGTGATCTCATTGTTGGATGAGGTGCTGGATGGTTAAGATTAAGAGTTGAAAAAGTTACTACTGAAATGGGTAAATTTTTCAACTTTTAATCCTAACAGTCCAGTACTTCTTCCAATAGTGTGGATTACCTCACTACGGTGCTGGGTTTTGATAACTCAAAATCAAATCTTTACTCCATACTGTGATGCCGTATAGGTTGGATAGTACACAAATTTCCCCTTTCTAATATAGGACAAAAAACCCGAATGAATCAGAACTGTCTGATATTTTTTATTATTAATTTTTTGATTTTCGTTTTTATTTAGTTTAGGGTTTTATTTGTTTATTTTTGGTAATTTTTAATGTTTAATTAGTCAAGATTGAGTCGTTATAGGTTAGTATATTAATTAAGATCAATTTTAAAAGGTTTTCAAGAGTTTTGGGGGGTTTTATGAAGTCTTTAAAAATGCCACAAAGTCCAAAAATGGGATTTTACCAGTTTTGGTAATTTTTGGCAATTCTTTATTTTATTATTTCTAGCTTGTTTTGCAAGAATTAAGTTTCCTATAAAATAGGTTGTAAGCCTTTTGGCCATTCAATTAAGATACACTTTTGAGTTTTGACTAATAAAATTGGTATTTAATAGGTTTTAACTCTTTATTTTTTCGGTATAATTGGAGGAGATCAAACCCCTAACCAATCCTAGTCCTCTTTATTTCAAAGTTTTTAACTCTTTATTTGCTTGTGGATTTGAGTTGATATATATATATATATATATATTTTAAAAATTTTTGAGGAAGAAAACGATGTTCTTTTTCTTTAATAGGCTTTCCACTCCGTCACATTCTTGGAAACTTGGAATGAGAAATCTGTCAAAATGTTTCCTAATAAAGAGGTTGTCGATCATGTCCTATTTTTCCATGATATTTCTTGGTTGACTGACTTTCAAGGAAGTCTCCAAAGTCGTTGCCAATGTATCAATATGAAATTTCCCAGCGTAATTCAACATTGATTATGTCCATCGGCCTTCTTCCAATAGGCAAGATTCCACTGACGTGTTGACTGGTAACCATGACGCGTTGCAGTCTTAATTTCCACTTGATCTCAAGCGGTGGAATTATACCTACAAGTAGGGCTGCGGGGTTGGCTTGGAACCGTAACGGGAAAAATCACCAACTCACTAAGGATGATGTGCAAAATTTTTAATCCGTCATCAGAATTTTAGTATTAAAAATTGAGGGATTGGTTGATTTCTTTTGATGCTTTTAAATCAATGGTTTAGGTGAATTAACTGAGTTGTATCATGTCTTCCGTAACTTTTTTAAGAATTGTCAAATAATCTAAAAGTGTACTTTCATATTTTCTAAGAGGATGATTTGTTAATTTCTTAGTAAAAATATTTAGATATAAAAAATTTAAACTTTCTATAATATCTCATACCAACTCCACTTCAGAGTTTTTAACTCTTTATTTGCTTGTGGATTTGAGTTGATATTTCTTGATGTTCTTTTTTTAAAATCCGCTTCCCACTACGTCACTTTCTTGGAAGCTTGGAATGAGAAATCTAACAAAATGTTGCCTAATAAAGAGGTTGTCCATCATGTCCTATTTTTCCTCGATTTTTCTTGGTGGACTTGACTTGCATTCATTTGCAGCACAGAATGAACTTTCTGCACAACAATAAATAAACAAAAATCCCATTGCATCTTATCAATTAAATTTGTTAAACAACTCTCTCCCTCTCTCCACCAATGATGTCAAGAGCAGGAGGACTCATATTAGTTGGGCTGATGGTCCTGGTTCTTGCTTTATTCCCTGCAGCTTGTGTTGCTAAAGAATGCACCCCTTCTTCTTGCGGGAATATACACAACATCAGCTACCCCTTTCGATTAAAGGGCGATCCTACCGGGTGTGGTCGCCGACTCTACCAACTGGAATGTGAGAATAACCGCACCACTTTGTACATGTGCGGTGGAAAATACTATGTCCAAGAGATATTTTACGATTATGGTTCAATCCGAGTGGTGGATGCGAGTCTAGACGACAAGGATAGCTGCTTCATTCTTCACTATTCCTTGACGAATCGGAACTTCAGCTGTAAGTATTATAAATACTGGGTGAATCTTGCATACCAGTTGGATTTTACAAATAGTAAGGTAGTTTTAATGAAGTGCACACAACCAGCGAAGTCTTCTGCGTATGTTGATGCAACTCCTTGTACCGACAACTCTTCCTCTCCAGAAAAGAACCTCTATGCTTTACATATAGATAGCTTTCAGAATCAGCGATCAGATGTCCCTGAGCACTGCATCATCCAAGCCGTAGCTCCGTTTCCGTTTTGCGATAATATCACAGGCGGCCAACCGTCTATTCTTGATATTCATCGTGAGTTATTAAAGGGCTTTGATCTTCGATACTACAAAGATATGGATCCTAAACTTTCATTTAAGCAAAGGTAAGAACTTTGGAAATCCCCCCAGTCCCTCCCCTTTTTTTCATTTTTAAAGATTCTTCAACTTCTCTAATCTCTATTTACTCTTATCAATGGCAGGTTTCGAAACATTTTGAACGACTTACGGTTTTTTTTCAAAGGCTTACGGTATTATCTTTTTTCTATTCGTGGGTACCATAGGATGTTTGGGTACCACAAATGGTGGAAGGGTAAAAGTTTTTAAAATTCTTTCTCAGTACTCTTAATTTCTGCTGATTTTACTTTTCTCTCCCTCAATTAAATTAATTAAAATCTATCTATCTTGGGATTATTTGTTATTTATTTTTATTTTTCCTATTAACAGGGGATCCGGTTGCTCCCTATGTAATCAAAGGTGAGATTCCATCAACTCTTGTTCTGATAAATTAGCTTGAAAGGTTTGAGACAAAATAAAACAGAAAAAGGTCCGAAAAAGCACTTAAAATTAATATACTTACACTAAATTGCAATAATCATGATCCACATATATGGCCATTTGACTATTAATTTATGAGTTGGGCCATTCCCTACGTTTTTTGACCAATTGACCACTTATGTCATAAATTCTAGTTATTATAGTATAATCCCAAAAAATATATTTACTCAGGCTATATTCATTTCAAATACACCTTTTGGCGCTCATGTTTACACGTGATACGAGTCACTGATTAAAGTTTAATTTTGAAAGGGATATTAACCTTTGATTGCTATATATGCTGTCATGGCATTTGTGCATCCAATTTGTCTACTGTCTGATTTTCTTGTATAGAGTACATCTAATTTGTTTATCGTCTGATTTTCTTGTGTAGTAATATTCATATTAAGAACTTCATTGGGAATACTATGCTTCATTGCATTATTCACATATAAGTTGTGGCAGAGACATTTGTCGTCTGATGACACAATTGAAGAGTTCCTTCAAAGTCACAATAATTTTATGCCAATTAGGTACTCCTATTCACAAATAAAGAAGATGACCAAAGGGTTCAAGGATAAGTTAGGTCAAGGGGGCTTTGGCTCTGTGTATAAAGGGAAGACGAGAAGTGGCCATCTCATCGCAGTAAAAGTGCTAGGCAAATCAAAAGCTAATGGGAAGGATTTCATCAATGAAGTTGCCACGATTGGAAGGATTCATCATGTTAATGTTGTACGACTCATCGGATTTTGTGTAGAAGGATCAAAACAGGCTCTTATTTTTGACTTCATGGCTAATGGGTCTCTAGACAAGTTCATTTTTCCTAAAGGAGAAAATATCAATCTTTTGAGTTGGGAGCAGACGTACAAGATTGGGCTCGGAGTGGCTCGAGGGATTGAATACTTGCATCGAGGCTGTGATATGCAAATTCTACATTTTGATATCAAGCCTCACAATATTCTTCTTGATGAAAACTTTATCCCAAAAGTTTCAGATTTTGGCCTTGCAAAATTATATCCAGTAGATGATAGTATTGTTTCCCTCACTGCTGTTCGAGGAACACGAGGTTATATTGCTCCAGAATTATTTTATAAAAACATTGGAGGCATATCATATAAGGCTGATGTTTATAGCTTTGGTATGTTATTGATGGAAATGGTTGGGAAAAGGAAGAATGTGAATCCATCAGTGGAGCAATTGAGTCAGATATACTTTCCATCATGGATATATGACCAAATCAGTCAAGGTGGAGACATTGAGTTGGGAGATGCTAACGAAGGTGAAAAAGAAATTGCAAAGAAGATGATTATTGTTGCACTATGGTGCACACAGATAAAACCCATTGATCGTCCTTCAATGAGCAAAGTCTTGGAAATGCTTGAAGGTGAGGTTGAATTGCTACAAATCCCTCCGAAGCCTCTTCTAAATCCTCAAGAGATGTTAATTGTGGATCATGCTGACAACAATCCAACAAGGGCAGCAATTTCATCGTATAATGATATAGGCACAATTACCTTGGATGTAAGGTAGCTTTTCATTGTATCAACTTTCTCTCGCACTATAGATTTGATTGCCTTAAAAATCAAAGTAAGATCAATCGATCAATCCTATGTAAGATCTACGCAATTTTTTATTTTACTATTTGAATTAATTACCCATATATATGTCCTGCAACATTAAACAAAAAACCCATTGGCTGGTCCCTGGCTGAAAGGAGCATTCCCACATAAAGACAAATAGCCAGTTAATTTCAGTCATCGATCAATAGGAAATTTCCAAGCATCGTTTAATGCATTCGAAAAATATCATCTTATAATTCAATATTGATTGTTACATTCAAACTTTTTCCAAGGGGCAAAAGCTCACCGACGTGCTGACCGGCCGTTAGCCTCATTTAAGACTACAACTAAGTGGCCACATGTGGAACAGGAAAGATGGGGGACCAGAACAAACTTACAGATAACCATTAAGATAGAAAGCAACATGACCAAAAACGAGGGTCAATATGATTTCAATTGGTAATTGTGGGTCTGTTTGGTAAATTTAAAAATTAGGCCAACTGAAAAGTAGCATGGCCAGTTTTTATTTTATGCTATTTGGTAAGTTTTTTTTTTTTTCCTACTAATCACTTCAGTTTTTTTTTTTGTTTTTCTTCTTCTTCATAAAAATAAGGCATAAACACAATTTTTTTTGCAAACCAACTGTAAGTTGGTTTATTTAAAAACCAGATAACATTTATGAATTGGTACTAGTCTGATCCAGTTTTTAAAGTTTCCAAACAGGCCCTATGCCTTTGCGCTTGATCCCAATTAATTGGTCAATTCAATTCTCTACAATATGACAATGACCTTATGGCTCACACAATGTCCAGAACGCCCTCTTCATGTGGTGCTTCAAACATGTCACATAAGAAATCTCACCGACGAGCTCTTTTCTCTGGTTGTGATATCGGTGAGGTGCCGTTTGAAGAGACCCCAATGATTAAGTTAGGAGGGCGGAAAAGAATAATTATGAGAAATGCATTGGACATGGATTTTTCACATACCTTTGGCTGGCTTCAGTTCTTTTTTACAGAGAAATTCTCATCCCAGATGAATTCAAATTCCTCCATTGACAGGGTGAATAAGTTCAGATTTGATCCCCAATTTTCACATAATTGATTTCTTGGTGGGATGAATTCAAATTCCTCCTTTGACAGAGTGAATAAGTGCAGATTGATCCCCAATTTTTACATAAATGATTTCTTGCTAATCTCTTCCAATTTTCAGCTAGGATTTGCGAGTTGTGATTGTTATCTTACATTTGTTATCTTGCAATCTTTGTGGAGGGATTGGACCTCATACGTAATTGACTAGTAAACTAACTAAGCATGACTAGGAAGTTATTAGTCAATTGTATTGATTTGTAATTATTTGCTTGTAGTTGGGCTATTCTATAATTCCCCTATTAAACTCCTCAAAATTTTATAAAAAAAACATTTTTATGAAAACTACTTGTATTGTCCACTAAAAAACATAATTTTGAACGATTTTGTAGAAGAAAATTTTTAACCAACCATTGAAGAGTTATCGTGTCCTAATTTTCTTTGATTTTGATTTGGTTGACTGACTTTAAAGTCATTGGCAGGCCCTTGGTGAAAGGAGCATATCCACATGCATATGTAGAGAATTAGCCGGCCAGTTTCAATCATCAATATGAAATTTCCAAGCATTGTGGTTTGTGGGGACACTTGGAAGCATGAAAACTTCCTCATATAATTCAATATTGATTATGACAATCAAACCTTTTTCCTGGAAGCAATAGCTCACTAACGTGTTGACTGGTAGCCTCCTCTATGAGCAGGGCTAAGTGGGCTCATGTGGAGCAACAAAAATGGGGACCAGCTTGATCTTAAAGAAAAGGAGGCCACCCCGCAACCCCCCCAAAAAAAAAGGGCCAATGTGATTGCAATTGGATTCCCTTAATTTCGAGATTGGCTTTGTGGAGGGATTGGACCTGACACGAGTTGGGTCGTTATGTTCATTGCTGATTGTCACAGGCTAGGCCCAACTCTTAAGATGGACTGCAGTGTCGATGTCGTGTCTCATTATAAAAGGATGGTATTTTTTATTTTTTCACCAACAGCCAGTTTAGAAATTAATGGACCTTTTCTTTCTTCACCGTTTCATGCTACCATTGGCAAGCTTGGAGGATTCCTTAATCCTTACCCGTAAACTCGAACTGATCTATGTAGCTGGACCATGGCCTCTTTACATGCCATCCTTATGGGCTTCGATGGACCCACTGTAGAGTCCTACCAAAAAGGGGGTCTCTATTGGCTCCCCATGACTTGCTTTGCATCTCCCAATATCCTATGTCCTATGGTTTTTTAAGGTTTTATGAAAAATATAAAAGGTTTTTATGAAAATTGGCCATGTTGTCTACTAGAAACATTATTTTGAACAACTTTATAGAAGAAATTTTTTTTAAAATTTATCATTTAAGTGAACTTTTTAGCCATTTATAGTTTCTATTCCATTTTTACATAAATAAAGATTCTAAATAGCCAAAAAGTCCACTTAAACGGCAATTTTTGGAAAAAAAAAAAAAACATTTCTCTTACAAAGTTGTTTGAAATGATGTTTTCTAATGAATTACGTGACCCACTTGCATGAAAACCTTTTATATTTTCATAAAACCTTAAGAAATCATAGGGTTAGGAGTGCAAAGCAAGTCTTGGGGTGCTAATAAAAACCCCCTACCAAAAATAGTCCTTGATGAGGGCCAGCATCTTCCTAAGCCCGATAGCAATAGTTACCCATTATGGCTGTCCAAATACCGGCCCAAGGAGATGCTAAAAATCACGCCCGAAAGTCAGTATTACTTTCATGCTGTCTGCATCAATGAACCTGCATCATTTGAACGCCACGTGTTCTCTAGCACAAAAAGGGCAAAAAAAAAAAAAAAAAAAAAAAAAAAGAAAGAAGAAAAGAAGAATGCCACTTGTTCAATTCGCTCAATTTTCCTGAGCATGTACCGCCAGATTACGGTTCATGATATTATGCATGTCAGCATTTTTTTTAATAAAATGTGGACTTACATTGATTTTGTTTTGGGATTGCAAAATTAAATGATGTATTGAATACAGTTTGTAATGATATATGGTATAACTCAATATGAAGTGTGATTAGTAAAATAGTTAGGCTTTATTGAACTTTGATATGTGATATGAAATTATAAAGTACAGGCGAAATCCATGGGAGTTGAGGAATCCTTGAAGGAAAAGACTTTATAAAGTTGTTTTTATATATAGGCAAGTGCAATTGGATTTTGTTTACTTATTTTGAGTCACGAATAGTTATGTGCATATTTATTTATTTTTTATTTAGGTAATTGTACGTTGAATACAATTAGATTCTTGAGTCTCATATTTCATTTACTCTTACAATTAGGGAGAATAAATTTGTTAAGAGGGAAGATAACAGAAATCCAATGAAAATTTATAGGCGAAATTGTCTTCATATTGCGCTAACTTTATGGTGCAAAAGTAAAATGATTAAATATAAAAACAACAAAAAACCCTGTGAGGATAACTCATATGGCAAAGGACTGCGACCTATAGGTCCCGAATTCAAGTCTCTACTATCTCACTATCGGATGTGCGAGCTTGCAGGTGGTTTGTGCATCACGAGATTAATCTGGATCTAATGGCTTGAGATACCTTTCGTTTGACAAAAAAAAAAAAAAAAAAAAAAAAAAAAAAAAAAAAAAAAGGGAAAAAGGAAAAAAAAAGCAAAACAAAACAAAACAAAAAACGAATCAAAAGATTGCAATTTATGATATAGTGTACTCCTTGAACCCTAAATAATGGGATGACAAATGGGGTAAGAGAATAAGAGATTGTAAATTCAGGATATATATCTTCTAATAAATAAGTTATTTTCTTGTAGAGCAAAATGAAAACGACACAAAATTTCGCAAATAATTAAATCAATGATTGGTTTCCTTATTTCAATAGGAAACTACTTGCAGATACATGGCATAACATATGATTTAAAAGCCCCATCGATTTTTAATACAAAGCTATTGATTTACACAAAAACAAATGATATATGAGAAACATTTATTATAATAGTGATTCAATCTGATTCAGAAATGACTGCCAATTCTCTAATGAAAGGTCTTCTAGGCACGATTGCAATGGAATTCATTTGAGTTGTAGAAGCGAAAGGATTTGGTGGCATCATTAGATTGTCTCCATCTTCTTCCAACATTTGAACTATAACTTTCATTGAAGCGCGATCCATTGGATTCCATTGAATGCACCAAAGTCCCACAATTGTCAATTTCTTTGCAATCTCAGCATCTCCTTCTTCCTCGATCCGGATTTGAAGCTCATCTCCTTGACCCAAACGATTATAAACCCATTCTGGAAAGTATGCTTGGCTTGTGTTCTGTACTATAACATTGATATTCTTCCTCCCTCCAACCATTTCAAGTAACATCATTCCAAAACTATAAACATCTGACTTATGAGAAACATTTCCAAAGTTCCTGGATAACACTTCGGGTGCAATATAGCCCATGGTACCTCTTGCTGCAGTCATAGAAACCACACTTTGATCTTTAGAGCATAACTTAGCCAAACCAAAATCAGAAATCTTTGGATTGAAGTTGTCATCTAGCAAGATATTATGAGGTTTGATATCGAAATGGAGGATTTGCTGGTCACACCCTTGGTGAAGATACTCAATTCCTTTGGCTATCCCTAGAGCAATATCTTGTAGTTTCTCCCAACCGAGAAAACCTTTCTTACCCTTCGCTGAAAATATGAACTTCTCTAGTGACTCATTAGGTAAGAAGTCATAAACTAGAGCTCGTTTGGATCCATCAGCACAAAAGCCCACCAAACGAACAACATTGACATGGTGAATTGTACCCATTGTTCACACTTCATTGATGAACTCTTCCCCATTTCCCACGAAATTATTAAGGATTTTCACTGCAACAAGAATTTCATTGAAAAGCTTTCCTTTGAACACGGTTCCATAGCCTCCTTCACCTATTTTATCCTTAAATTTATTTGTAATCCTCTTAATATCAGCATACGAGTATCTAGTGGGCTTTAGAGCTCTGTAATTTTCCAAAAAAATTTCAATCTTATCTCGATTTTCTCTCTCTATTTTATCTGAGCTATAGACTTTGTAGAGTGCAATGATTATTAGAACGAGAAGAAAGAAACCCGATACTACACCTGCAACCACTGCCGCCCTAGTTGTTGTTGCACCTGTAGAAGATCAAAAAATTATAAGCTCATCATATATATATATATATATTTTTGGTAAAATTAACAAGATAAATACACAGGGTAGAAGTCTGGCCATGCCATTAGACTCGAATCAGCTCATAGCCTCTGCAGTCCTACAGTCTTCCATTTTTGATCGCACAATTTTTAGAGAAAATATATTGTTCTTTTTTCCCCCTTAATTACAAATCTAATGATCAGCAACTCTGGGGCACCTCCAAATAAACCGTTCGATAAATGTTTGATTGATTGGTATAGAAAGACTAAGTAAAAGCAAGACGTGCGTGCAATGAATATACAAAACCTTAGTAATCCAAAAAAAAAAAAAAAAAAAAAATACATACCTTTAGGTAGTTTACCGAAACATTCGGTTTCAGGTGACGTGCTACTACTCTTCTTCAATCTACATTTCATGCCTTTTGCTTCACAGTTTCTGCATATTGGAGAGGTCCAATTCAAATGAACGTATTTTTGGTAGTCTATGCCAGGTGGTACATCAGAAATGTTATAAATCTTGGTGCAATATAATATGGGAGCCCCTAAAAGAGAAAAGAGAGTAGGAACAGCATAAACATGGTAGCCAGGGACATCAAGGCAACGGAACGGGTCCTCTGCAATTTCTTTGGTTACCGAACAATTGAAGAAGGTGATGTCCCATAGGTATTCTGATTTAAATTGGAAGGGAGAGGAAGATAAATTGAGCTGTTGAAGCTGTGATGCAAGACAATCATGCTGGTCATAGACTTGAATTTCCTGAGATTCGTAATCGATGTTCTTCACCAAGAGCTTTACTGAAGGTGGCAGCCCTAGCACGGTTTGCTTCTTCTCGTTGCAATATAGATCGAACCCAGGATAGCCACAGTGGTCTGGTTGGAGGCCTTTATGCCGGAACGGGAACCGGATCGCTGTGCCATTGTCCTCGCCCCTTGATTCAAAACGCTCGTATGGGTCTGCTCCAATCTGTGCAAAGACAACTGCCAATAAGAAGTGAGGGAAAAATATGACAATTTCTACGGATCTGCCCATCTCTAAGGTCTGCACTTCTCCCAATTTGAGTATGAGTTTAAACTAATTGCTTTTCCAAGGACTTAAAACTCGAATTTGCAATTGACGTAATTTGCAAGGCATACAAAAATCTGAAATATCAGCTTGGGTTAGGATAAGGCATGCAATTTTGGGAGCAAGATCATGAGAGAGAGACAGAGAGAGAGTCGTATTTGTTGGTCGACGATGGAGTGTCGGTGTCGTTCTTGTTCAATACAAGAGTTGGCAAACATGTTGACTTGAGAGGTCTCTTTAGGGGTGCTTTCATGGAGATCTAAACAAAGCTTCTCGCTTTGGACAGGAAAACTATTGAGGTGCAGACTTGCAGGTTTGGGGAACAGACGAAGCACAACCCCTTTTCATTTTTTATTATTATGAACTGTAGGCTTTCATTTATTTGTTTACTGAGCTCAAACGGGTGTTTCAAGGTGTTAGGTAATTAAATTAACATAATTTAATTGGGGGCCAGAGAAAGGGGACACAGAGAGGGGACCACATGGGTTAGGATCTAAGAAGCATAGACACCAACAGGTGACACAATTACGACACAACACGGATACGCAGACAAAGTAAATTTTCAAAATTTAAAACATGATACGGCGATGACATTCTATTAATAAAATGCATATTTTATGTATATAGTAAGATAATATCATATAATTGCACATCAATCATTCAAAATGCATCTTTTTGTATTATTTTTGGAAACCTAACAAAGATATTCATTGATAAAATAGGACAAAAAGAAAAAGGAAGAAGATTAAAAAGACTAAAAGGATGGAAAGAAAGAGGTATCCTATTGGAGCTGTGTCGGAGGAGTATCGTGTTCGATACGTATTCGACACGGACACGACACCTCTAGAGAAGTATCCGTGCTTACTAACTTAAGATCCTCTCCCGTCTCTATAATGTCTAGTATGTTCCAGTTTGTGGCTCACAATAGCCGAATGAGATCTGACAACTCACAGCCCGCCACATCATTCAAGGTTTTTAATGACTTCAACACCTAATATCTCCCAATAACAACGTTTCCTATTGACGTTAAAGTAGTAAACTACACGAGTACACACATAGGATAATATGAGAGTCTCTCATCTACTTCATGGAGATGAAGGAAAATGGAAAATTCTCCAAACCACTATAGAGGCAACGAACCAAAAAACCACTTTGATTCAGGAAAAAAAAAGTGTTTCCAGAATCCCATCATAGAAGCAACAAAGAAGAAACATTCTTTTACTTTTTCTTGAACTATTAAACAAATACTGGAATGATTACAAAATCCCACTCTCAGAATCAAAGGGAAAGAATACT
This sequence comes from Liquidambar formosana, assembly GCA_039720395.1. NCBI lineage: Eukaryota > Viridiplantae > Streptophyta > Magnoliopsida > Saxifragales > Altingiaceae > Liquidambar > Liquidambar formosana. The sequence goes on along the minus strand of JBBPBK010000037.1, from coordinate 296,904 downwards.
AATTCCCCAAAACAATAATTTACATTATTCATCTATGCAAAAACCCATCACAAGTGAGGGTTTCTACATATCTTAAATGCAAATATAAGACAATTACATAAACAATTGAGAAAACAATCATAAACTCGGTATTGGAGACGTCCTTCCAATCTACAATTTCTTAGATTATCAAAGGCCCCAGATGGTGTTCCATTCCGGAGGCGAAGGTACTAGTAACTAGTCTGGCTGCGAAAGACTATCGCCGTAGATGGTGTAGTCAAGGATGGTTCTAATGTTGTAGATCCAACAGTCACCGGACCTCAATCGTGGAGTTGGAGTGAGACGATCATATCAGATGAGAATTTGACGTGGTTAGAGATGTTGGAAGTCCAAGTCACAAAGGAAAGTTTGAATTATTTATTTATTTTTTTTTTATGTAAGGCATGTATGACATGGCGTTTTGAGAACAGTTGGATTTTATTGAGGCATTTTGAGCCATACGCTGGACAAAACAGGAGAAGAACCAACAGGAGTGGATCCTCACCCCCAGAGGATCTGGACTCCTCAGTACCATATATACACGTTTCCTTCTGGTCTTACTGATTGCACCACAGAATTTCTTCTCCAGAGGAAAAAGATACGGAGAGGCCAAGAGCCAGACGGAAGTGAAGCAGAATGAGAATGTATAATCAAACAAAGACTTGAGGACCTCACTATGGTCTTGTCTACTTTTTGCTTGATGATTTTGATTTTTTCAAACCAAGACCAGAAATCAGTAGCAGCCACATAATTAAGCATATTTCTGCACGATAACTCAATAAGAATTCCTTATAGATGGGGAAATTTTAAATTGGTCGGGCTACCAGAAAATAATTACAGTTCAATACAAATGACTACTAATTTAACTAACAATGACTACTAACTGTAATTATTTTCTGGTAGCCCGACAATCTAAAATTCCCCGAATAACATTGCAACTTTATATCAGTTAAACCTGTCTACAAATCTCTCTCTCTCTCTCTCTCCCCCAATGATGTCAAGAGCAGAGCTCGTCTTAGTTGGGCTTATGGTCCTAGTTCTTGCTCTATTCCCTGAAGCTTCTACTGCTACAGAAGACCAGCAGTGCACCTCTTCTTGCGGAAATATACCCAAAATCAGCTACCCTTTTCGATTAAATACTGATCCTCCCAAATGCGGTGACCAACGATTCAATCTGGCTTGTGAGAATAACCGCACCACTTTGTACGCGTGTGCTGGGAAATTCTATGTCCAGGAGATAAATTACGATCAATATAGATTGCGAGTGGTAGATGCCAATCTGGACGAAGATATCTGCTCCATTCTTCACTATTCCTCGGGGATTTCGGACTCCTGTCTGGTTCCATACTATTTGTATACATCCGATTTCATTGGCTTAATGAATTGCACCCAACCCGTGAAGTCTTCTTTCATTGTTGATGCAAGTGCTGTAACTCCTTGCATCAACAACTCTTCGTCCCCGAAAACGCACTTGTATGCTTTTTCTGGATTTCTTTCTCTATCAGATGTCCCTGAGCTGTGCAGCATCCAAATCGGAGCTCTCACTATGTCTCCTGATATCAGAGGCCTGTCTATTTTTGATATTCATCATGAGCTGTTACAGGGCTTTGATCTTTTATACGGCTATTATATTGATCGTACACCTCCATTTATGGAAAGACTTAAGCAAAGGTACGAACTTCGGAGCCGCCGAATTCGAATAATTATCATCCCGAAACAGAGCTTTTGAATTGAATATATAGCTTCAGACTCTTATTCCACTCATTATATATAGCTTCAGACTGACATCACTTGCTTGGTTGGATGTACCAGATTTCAAGACCTTTGGTATGACTTACGGTATCATCTCTTTTCTATTGCTGGGTATCATAATCTGATCGGGGGCTAGGAATATTACACAACCAGAGGTAAGGTTTTCGGAGTTCCATCATCAGTATTCTTAATTTCAATCTGTTGATTTTACTCTTTCTCTCCGTCGGACTGAATCTGGTTTATCTTGGGATTTTTCTAACAGGCCGGGTTGTTTCCATCATAATCAAAGGTGACGTTCAGTTTAGCTCTCGTTCTGAAAACCCTTTAGAAATAAAATACTTGCAATAATTTTTAATGGACTTATATGGCCTTTTGACCAATAAATTACAAAGATATCTCAATTGATTATAATTTGCGAGTTGGGGCATTCCCTACTTGTTTGTGCATTCAATATATGTTGCTCATGAGGGTCCTATATTGATCTCCACAATACTACGTAAAGGGTAACATGCACCTCTGGTGCTTCTGTTTGCACATGATATGAGTAAAGGGTTAAAAGTTTAATTTCGCAAAAATGCTTGTACCTATGAGGGCTATACTGTCACAATATTTGTGCTCCTAATGCGTACCGTATATTATTTTCTCGTGAAGGATTCTTCATAGGAAGAACTCTGTTGGGAATGATATGCTTCATTGCATTATTCACATACAAGTTGCGGCAAAGACACTTGTCATCTGATGACACAAGTTTCTTCAAAGTCGCAATAATTTCATGCCAATTAGGTACTCTTATTCACAAATAAAGGAGATGACTAAAGGATTCAATGATAAGTTAGGCCAAGGGGGCTTTGGCTCTGTGTACAAAGGGAAGACAAGAAGTGGGCATCTTGTAGCAGTAAAAGTATTGGGCACGTCAAAAGCTAATGGGCAGGATTTCATCAATGAAGTTGCTACGATTGTAAGAATTCATCACGTTAATGTGGTACGACTCATCGGATTTTGTGCAGAGGGATCAAAACGAGCTCTTTTATATGACTTCATAACTAATGGGTCTCTAGATAGGTTCATCTTTCATACAGAAGAACAGATCAACCTTTTGAGTTGGGAAAGAATGTATGAGATTGTGCTTGGAGTGGCTCGAGGGATCGAATACTTGCATCGAGGCTGCGACATGCAAATTCTACACTTTGATATCAAACCACATAACATTCTTCTTGATGAAAACTTCATCCCGAAAATTTCAGATTTTGGCCTTGCAAAACTTTATGCAATAGATAATAGTATTGTTTCTCTCACGGCCGCTCGGGGAACACTAGGTTATATTGCTCCAGAATTGTTCTATAAAAACATCGGTGGCGTCTCTTATAAAGCTGATGTTTATAGCTTTGGTATGTTGTTGATGGAGATGGTTGGGAAAAGGAAGAATGTGAATATATGTGCAAAGCACTCAAGCCAAATATACTTCCCAACGTGGATATATAACCAAATTAACCAAGGTGAGGACATCGAGTTGGGAGGTGCCAATGAACATGAGCAAAAATTTGTAAGAAAGATGATTATAGTTGCACTATGGTGCATACAGATGAACCCCATTGATCGTCCTCCAATGAGCAAAGTCCTACAGATGCTTGAAGGTAATGTTGAATTGCTATAAATGCCTCCAAAGCCTCTTCATTATCCTTAGGCGATGTCAGTTGTGGATCATGCAGGCAACAAGTCAAAACTAATATCATCTATTAATGATATAGGAACAATTACATTGGATGTAAGGTAGGATTTCACTGTATCAACTCCATCTCATAATGCTAATGATTTGATTGCCTTATGTGCCAAAATAAGATCAATTAACCCTATCTAACATCTGTGCCAAAAAAAAAAAAAAAAAAAAAAAAAAATAGTATTAGAACTTGGGGCACTCGCTTGCAATGATTGTCTAATTTATTATAGATTAACAATTGCCTCAAGAGCTACATATATTAAGAAAACCATATTTAATACGTCACCAACTACACTTAATACCAAAATGAAAATTTCCAAAAACGTCACCAACTACACTTATGATCATTGACGCGGTCCATATGATCTGTAAGCACTTGTCCTACGTCATAAATATAGCACCGATGCACCATTCATTGAGAAATGGGTAGTTTCAATTGCTAATAAGAAAACTTCCAACATTGTGGGGGCATAGAAACAAGACTCCGATTGAGTGTTGAGCTTAAAAAGCTCACCAACAGTGACATGTTGACTGGTAGCCTTCTATGACTAAGGCCGAGTGGCTACATGTGGAAAAATGAAAGGAGTGACCAACACGAACTTTCGCTTTGCCTCTCTTACTTTATATGAGCTGTGGATCTTTGAACTACTTTGATGGTTTTAAGTTGTCATAACTTAATTCAGTCTTCTTGATTATTCATATCTCACAATTCAAAGTTGAGAAAGCCTTAATTCAAAGTTGAGAAAGCCTAGGCATATGCTGACCCAACAAAAAAAAAAAAAATAATAATAATAATAATAATGCACATAGGTATATATAGCAAATGAGATAAACAACAGATTTGCTTTTGAGGGAGGATTTTAGAAACCATATACTCCCTTTGTCCCACAAAAATATGTCATGCTTGACAAAATATGTAGTTTAAGAAAAACCATAATTGCAGTGACTTGTTACTTATTAAACTCCACCTTGGTATTGGCCATTGGGTTTTGTGTCAAAAGTAATTATTAAAACAACAAAACGTTGTATAGGAAAGTTCAAAAAATTTATGATTTAACTTTTCATAGTGGACAAACATTTTGGGATTAAAAAATTAACAAAAATGGCTTATTTTTGTGAAACGGAATGAGTATTATAGAGCGGAAATGCGCGCCCTCGGAACATTATTGTCCCTACATTAAGAATCTAAACATGTGATGGGAATATTACAAATATTGCGTCTTTCTTTCTTTATCATTTGATTTAAATGGAATGTTCATCGTGCTTGTAGGATTCTATTATACACCTAAATACTACGATTATCTATTTACTTCTTTTCTTTCCCCATAATTTTGCTTGATTTGTTTGGTGGATTGACTGAAAAGAAGTTCACAGCCCTTGGCCCAATAGGACCGCTCCCCTACATCCGGTGAACTTGGCAGTTTCTTCAAGAAATTTCGGGGCACTTGTTGCCTGAAAGCATCCTCATAATTCAGCGTTGATTGTGACAATCAAACTTTTTCCAAGGAGCTAGCAAGAGTGAAATGAGAAGCTAACGTAGTCTAGTAGCCTTGTGCCGACGACTTATGACCATGGATAATTAAGTACGCAATGTGGACAAAGAAAAATAGGTGACCATCACGAATTTTAACCGTGTGATGTAAAACACGTATGTGGAAGAATAATCCTAGGAGCGCTTGCAGCCATAGAAATCCTAACAGGGTAGAAGTTCAAATTTACGAATTTGGGATCCTCAGTAGGTTTTTCCCTGTAGAAATTTTGCAAGAAGTTTTTTTTTGTCATTGAAATGTTTGGTTTGTAAATGAATACACAAATAAAAAGCCGTTAGATCATCAAAGGTTAAAGGGCATGAAAAACCCTACAAGATCCCTATTAAAAAAAAGACCTACAGAAGATCAAAGTCCCAAATTGATGGCCATATTTATGCTCGATTATGGAAATTGGACAAAACAGGCTGGATGGAAAAGCCAGGTAAAACTTTTCATTTTTAGTAAATTTTTTTCGTAAAACAAATAAAAAATAAAAAGGAAGAAGAAGAGCAAAAGCATCAAAGACAAGACTAGCATATATTCCAACTAGATTGGCTCCCTAGAGCCTCGCAATCATGTGTATCATAGCTCAAAATTTATTAAATGAAATTTCTAAGCATTGTGGGGCCCTTAATGCATATGAAAATAATCGATCATCATTTAATAATTCAATATTGCTTCTGACAATCAAACTTATCCAAGGGGCAAGGGCTCACTGACGTGTTGACTGGCAGCCTCCTCCATGACTAGGACCAAGTGGCCACATGTGGAAGTTTGGAACAAGAAAAATGGGGGAACTTGAAGGCCGTCCTTCCTCGCAATTAGCACCGCAAAGATTGCGACTAACCAAAAAAAAAAAGGTGAAATACCCAGAAGATCATTTCCACGGATCTGCCCATCTCTGGAGTCCACATTAAGTTGCACATAAATTTCCCTCTTCAATGCGTTTGAATTTGGAATCTTGGAATCACAAATCATAACCTACTGCTTAATTAAGAGGTTATCGTGTCCTAATTTTCCTTGATTTTGATTTAGTTTATTGACTTTAAAGGAAGACTTTTTAATCATTGGCTAGCCCTGGACGGAAGGAGCATATCCACATATATAGAGCATTCATTCATATGAAATTTCCAAACATTGTGGGGACACTTACTGCATAAAAACATTTCTCAATAAAAACATTTCTCATGTAATTTAATATTGATTAAAGACAATCAGACTTTTTCCAAGAAGCAAGAGCTCACTATCGTGTTTGACTGGTAGCCTCCTTTACGAGCATGGCTAAGTGGGCTCATGTGGAACAAGAAAAATGGGGGCTAGCATGAACTTGGGCTGTCCTTCCTCAATTCAAGCCACGAAAGTCTTTCTAATATCCAATACAAAAGGAGGTCCTCCTGACCCACCAAATATTAAAAGAATAAAAAATAAAAAATAAAAGAAAAGAAAAAGAGGCCAATGTGACTGCCATTGGATTCCCTTAATTTCGAGATTGACTTTGGTTGGTATAGACTGTTCTAAGGTTGCAATCTTTGGCTGGGTCGTTACATCCATTGCTGATTGTCACAGGCCTGGGCCCAACTCTTAAGATGGACTGTAGTGTCGAAGATGGGTAATTCCGAACCATTGCTATGCCATGTGTCTCATTATAAATGGCTGGTGATTTTTCTTTTATTTTTTATTTTTCACCAACAGCCAGTTTAGAGATTGATGGACCTTTTCTTTCTTCACCGTTTCATGCTACCACTGGCAAGTTTGGAGGATTCCTTGATCCTTACTCGTAACTCTAGTGATCTATATAGCTGGACCATGGCCTCTTTACGTGCCATCCTTATGGAGGATTTGCTCGTCACACCCTTGGTGAAGATACTCAATTCCTTTGGCTATGCCTACAGCAATACCGTGAAGTTTCTCCCAACCAAGAAAAGGAGGTGCATCCATATTTGTCAAGTGTTAGAAGGGGTGTAGATGTAATTTACCTTTTGATTTTAAATGAATGGTTCGGAAGTGATTTGATGCAGTTGCCGCCAGGGACTGCACAGTGCAGTAGTCGCGCGATGAGCGATGCCTTTACAAGTGTTAGAAATGAAGGGCTAGGATTTGACAGAGGAATTTGACGTCAAATGCATAACGTCGTGAGCTCGAATCTCAGCCCTCCATTTTTAACACTAATAAGATGTCGCTCATCACGTGGCTACTGCACGGTGCAGTCCCTAGCGGCAGCTACACCAAATCCGAATCCGAAAGGTTCATGGACTGTCTCTCTTTTCTTCACTTTTCTTTCCCCTGCATATAATTTTGCTTGATTGGTTTTGGTGAATTGACGCAAAAGAAAGATTTGAATGGCATTATTGGCAGCCCTTGGCCAATAGGCCCACACCCGTGCATATAGTGAAACTGGCAATTTCTTCAAGAAATTTCGGGGCACTTGATGCTGAAAGCATCCTCATAATTCAGCGTTGATTGTGACAAACTGACAATCAACTTTTTTCCAAGGAGCAAAAGTGAATTGACATACTGACTGGTAGCTTCGTGCCCTCGCCCGGCCTTGACCATGGATAAGAGGGCAATGTGGACAAAGAAAGATAGGTGACCATCACGATTTTTCGTTTTGTATGATGTTGAACCCGCGATGAAATTATCTTCAGAATGGTTGCAGCATAGAAATCCCTACAGGACCACGTTCAAATGGCCATATGTTTTTGCTTGGTTATGAAAATTACACAAAACAGTTCCTTATCTGATGCCCTTCTAAATTCTTTACTCAGAGCTTGATTGACTATTTGATTAGGGAAAATTATGAAAAGGTGATAAAAAGACAAAACTAATTAGTAAAAAACGGGAATAGATTCCCTTATTTACTTTGAAAGGACAAATAAGAATTTTAATTTTTAGTAGATGGGATTTTGATATAAATCCTATTATGCTCATATGTCAAAGATAGAAGCACCCAACCCAAACAATTTGGCACTAATTAACAACGCTCCACCCCCCCCCCCCCCTTTTCTTTTTTTTCCCCTTTAGCGAAGGAACACACTACTGTTTTCGGATATATTTACATGTCAAGAGTTCCCTCTAAACAAAATTAGTATCGACTATAACCCTATTCCAAAGGCTTCATAATTCCCATTTTTTGCACAACAACCATCCTCAAATGCATGCTACCTTTTACCCAAAAAAAAATGCATGCTACCTGATACAACCCTATATAGGGAATTAAAGGAGGTTTACTTACCATCATAATCAATTGTTCCCCATTTGCTTTCCAAATTTGATTCCTCAACCATTTTTCATCCTTAAAATTTTAATTAATTCTAAACTCAATACACAATTATGACGAACGAGAATCATTTACCATTTGTGCATAAATGATTATATTTGCACAAATTCTCCTTCAAAGCTATGCGTTAATGTCTAAAAATGAAAGGCTTTAAGGAATACAATGCAAGCTAAGATGCAAATTACAGCTTCAACTGAAGCTCAGGTTGGTGCATTAAGTTATACTTGGCATGAAAACATGAGATTCTTCCAACATTACTTCAAACCAGGGGCGAAGCCAGGAAACTACCTTAGGATAGGCAACTTATTATAACTTATTACTTTTTAGTGATCAGTTTTCAACTTAATACCATATAAAGAATATCATTTGTCAACTTATTACAATTGACTGTCTATGTACTTCAAAATGACTACTAATTTTTTTTATTTGGTATTAAGTTGGGAAATGATCATTGAAAAAGGAAAATATTAAGATTTTTTTTTTTTTTTTTTTTGAAATTTTGTTCACCCCACTTGCTTACACTCTGGCTTCGCCACGTACTGCTTCAAACACCATAGAGATTGGGAATAAGGGTGAGCAAGAGGTGAAACAGGGGTGGCAGGAGAGGCCAATTAAAGAAAAAAAATAAGCTTTTTCAAAATGGCATAATAGGAATTTAATAAAATTCCCCTTTTTAAGAAATTAAAATTTGTATTTACCCCTCTGAACCAAATAAGGGAATCTATCCTCTTTTTTGCTAAATAATTTCATTTTTTTTTTATCACCTTTTCCTAATTTTCCCACTTAAGTATCAGCAATTTAATCTGTTGCATGCATAATCATGAAATTAATGGTATTAATTTTTTCAGTACGATATATATAAACATGTCTCCTTCTGGTCTGAGGGATTGCACCACTAAGCAGTTTGGGGACACTCAATGCATAAGATTAAATATCCTTGTATAATTCAATATTTGAATCAAGACAGTCAAACTTTTTCCAAGAAGCAAGAGCTCACTAACGTGTTGACTGGTATCCTCTTCTATGACCACGGCTAAGTGGCCGGCCACATGTGGAACACAAAAATGGGGATCAGCACTAACTTAAAGGCTGTCCTTCCTTGATTCAAAGTCACCAAAGTTTTTATAATTATTAAGTTAGAAAAGGAGGTCCCAACCCTGGACAAAAATTAAATAGAGATTGTAAATAGTAAAAAATTTATTTAAATGATAGATTTTGAAAAAAATTTCTTCTGTAAAGTTGTTCAAAATGATAAAAAAAAATTTTAAAAAATTAAAATAAATTTATATTTTTTTTAAACAAAATCTTAAAAAATAAAAATAAATAGGGGTGCAAATAAATTAAGGAGTGGCAATATCTTCTTCCTGCGGACTTATACCTAACATCAGCTACCCTTTTCGCTTGAAAAGCGATCCTCCCAAATGCGGTGTCCGAAGTTACGATCTGGCTTGTGAGTATAACCGCACCACTCTGTACGCTTGTGGGGGGAAAATACTATGTCCAGGAGATATCTTATGATTACAGACGAATGCGAGTGGTAGATGCGAGTCTAGTAGACCAGGAGAATAGCTGCTCCATTCTTCACTATTCCTTGACGGATAGGAGCTTCAGTTGCTATTCGGATCCATACAATTATAATCCATTCTTTTTGAATTATGATGCTTCACTGGTTATAATGAATTGCACACAACTAGTGAAGTCTTCTTCTGTGTATGTTGATGTAACTGCTTGCATCAAGTGGCAGAACCAGTACGTTAGTTGTGCGGGGTTAAAACTCAAGACTAATGATAAATAATTAAATATTTTGGAAAAAAAAAATTCCTTAGTGGCCAATCACAATGGGATTTTGTTCTTTAATTTTGTATAGGATAGAAAATGATTATAATAAATAAAAGGATCAAACTTATCAATTTTTTGGATAAAAAAAGTAGCTAGAGGGTCAAAATAAAAAGTTTTTAGGGGTTAAATAAAAATTGGCAGGGTCAAATTTTTAAATACTCACATTTTAGTTCAAGCAAAAAAAAAAAAAAAAAAAAAGAAAAGGAAAAAGGTCAGGGGGTCAATTCCCCCCACCCCCCCTTGACCCCCTGGCTCCGCTCCTGCTTGCATCAACGATTCTTCCTCCTTCAAAACAAACTTTTATCCTTTGTATACAGATATTCAGAGGGTATCTGATCTCCATGAGAAGTGCAGGATTGAAGTCATGGTTCAGCCTCTACTTTGTATCCTTTGTATACAGCTTTATAATGAATTAGGCATGTGGTTGAACAAACATCCGTAAAGAGCGGAGTAAGCGGTTATCCTAACCACAGTTTGATTTTAATCATAGTTAGCTAACCTAGTTGAGTGGTTACAGGCCTAACTCGGGTTAGATTTAACCTAACCAAGACCGGACCATGGTTAACCTACACATCCACCTATAAATAGAACAATACAAGTTGAGCAACGTATGACCTAACCTAGCCTAAATTTCGACTTTCTCTCTCTAAGATTTGATAGTCACCTAACTTAAGCATCGGAGGAGATTTGGCCGGACCCACCCTGTCCACCCTCTGATGTTTCTTCTTTGTCTTTTCAGCTCTATCCAATCTCCATTGTGACCGGTCCGATTTCTTGACCACATAGATATCATGTTTAATTTTTTCAAAAATAGCCGAATTATCCTTTGTTACATGTTGTTTGGGCATGTAAACATTATTACCTAACCTAATTTTGCTTTTCTTGTCTCTCCAAACAGCCTAAAGACTTTTCTAGTTCTTTGGTTTTTGTATTCTAAGAAAAAAAACTTCATTTTCTCACCAACCAAACAAAGCATCATAAAAGTTTTAATAATAAAAAAAAAAAAAAAAAATCCAAAAGCCAAATTCACGAAATACCACTCTCTCTATATGATGCCTTTTCTCCTTTAAGTGTGCTCTACTAGTCATCAACTATTTTCCACTAATGAGCAACTAAGCATCATAACCACTAACACTGTTGATTTACATACATTTTCTTGTGCTCCTTTTTTTTTTTTTTGGGGCTGCAAATTACCAATGTCTCATATTAGCAAAGAGAGATGGGAGCAAGTTTCTGATAACTTCCGTTGCAAAAAATGCAACAGAAAGAAGTCAAGAACCTCAACAAACTTTAATTTAAAAAAATAACCATATGTCACATAAGGCTAAACTCTTGTCAAGAATTTCATCGAACGGTTTTCGTCCGTCTTCAAACCTTCCGAATTTGAAGTCATTACACGAAAGTTTCAAGAAGTTAATTGGGTCTATGCCATAACAAGGATGTTGGCAACAAGTGTGGCAGTGGTTGAGTTGCAAAAAAGTTAAAGTGGCATGAAGTATACTGTATACAGAGAGAAGTAAATTGCCGGAATTCGGTCCAAAAAAACAGAGTATGCTAAGGCTTCATGGACGCCATCACCTTCCACGACGTGGGAGCTCTCCCTAATTCATAAAGAATAAGCACATATTTAAATGCTATGGTTTTTTTGAGAGGGGCATTTGTCTAATTTTATTTACTCCATTAACACGGTTCAGCCCGTAAGATTGAGAATAGGAGTAAGTGTAATTTTAGAAACAAAAGGCGTGCATCCATATTTGTCAAATGTTAGAAGGGGTGTAGATGTAATTTATCTTTTGATTTTAAATGAAAGGTTTAGAAGCGGATTTGGTGCAGTTGTCGGCAGGGACTACACAGTGCAGTAGTCGTGCGATGAGCGATACCTTACAAGTGTTAGAAATGAAGGGTTGGAATTTGAAAGAAAAATTTAACGTCAAACGCATAACGCCATGAGCTCAAATCTAAACCCTCCATTTCAAACACTTACAAGGTGTCGTTTACTGCATGGTTCCTGCACGGTGCAGTCCCTGACGACAATTACACCAAATCCGAATCCGAAAGGTTCATGGCTTGTCTCTCTTTTCTTCACTTTTCTTTCCCCTATAATTTTGCTTGATTTGTTTTGGTAAATTGACTGAAAAGAAAGATTTGAATGGCATTATTGGCAGCCCCTGGCCAGTAGGCCCACACCCGTGCATAAAGTGAAACTGGCAATTTCTTCAAGAAATTTCGGGGCACTTGATGCTGAAAGCATCCTCATAATTCAGCGTTGATTGTGACAAACTGACAATCAACTTTTTCCAAGGAGCAAAAGTGAATTGACATGCTGACTGCTAGCTTCGTGCCCTCACCCGGCCTTGAACACACGATGGAATTATCATCAGAACGCTTGCAGCTATAGAAATCCCTACAGGACCACGTTCAAATGGCCATATGTTTTTGCTTGGTTATGAAAATTAGACAAAACGGTTCCTTATCTGATGCCCATCTAAATTCTTTACTTAGAGCTTGACTGACTATTTGATAAGGGAAAATTATGAAAAGGTGATAAAAAAAAACAAAACTAATTAGTAAAAAAGGGAATAGATTCCCTTATTTACTTTAAAAGGACAAATAAGAATTTTAATTTTTAGTAGATGGGATTTTGATATAAATCCTATTATGCTCATATGTCAAAGATAGAAGCACCCAACCCAAACAGATTGGCACTAATTAACCACGCTCACATCCCCATCCCCCCCCCCCCCCCCCCTCTCTTTTTCCCCCCTTTAGCGAAGGAACACACTACTGTTTTCAGAAATATTTACACGTGGAGAGTTCCTTCTAGACAAAATTAGTATCGACCATAACCCTATTCCAAAGGCTTCATAATTCCCCTTTTTTGCACAACAACCATCCTCAGACGTGTTGACTAGTAGAAAAGTAACGTGACCAAAAATGAGGCCAATGTGATTGCAATTGGATTGCCTTTATATCACAATGTTTATAAACATAACATGTAGGGACTTACCTTTGATAAGGGTGAATTTATGATTGTATAGTTTTTGTTTGATTTGTGACTAAGAAAATCTAAGATTTAAGTAGGGGGTCGTAACGATAGGTTGCTACACTAGTCTTCCAAAAGACCTCTAGGATGGTTCCAATGTTATTAGAAAAGAAAAAAAAAGAAAAACCCAAAACAACAACAACAACAACAACAACGTAGGGACCCTTGCGCACTTGATCCCAAATGGTAAATTCCCTTCTCTACCATTCATATATATGTTGTTATTGATGATCACATTGACCAAAATCCTTTTTCGTAGTCACTGTGATGGAATATTTCCAAATGTGCACACACAATGTCCAAAATGTCCTCCTCATGTAGCACTTCAAACACGTTACGGTTTTGTCATGTAAGAAATCTCCCCGCCCAGCTAGGCAGCGAGCTCTTTTCATCAATGTACTTTTTGAGTCCGTTTGAATAGAAATTAAACAATTCAATATGTTTGATATAATATTAAAAACAAAACTTAACTCCTTACATGAGAGGAACAGTAGAACTACTAATGATAAAAATTTTCTCTGTACCATATGTCCAAAATTTCTTTGATTTGTTTTGGTTGACTGACTTCCAAAGGGAAGACTTGTAAGTCATTGGCAGCGCCCTGGCCAAGGGGAGAATTTCCACATGAAGAGTCAGTCATGATATGAAATGTCCAAGCATCGTGGGGTCACCGGCCTAATGAATGTGAAATAGTCAAACTATTTCCAAGGGCCAAGAGCTCACTGACGTGTTGACTACGCTTTGGTCTTACCGGCCTTTTGCTTTTGATGACTTTGATTTTTCCAAAACAAGACTTGCTTTCATTTGCAGCCACGGAAGGACCTTTCTGCACAATAATAATTAAACAAAAAAAATCCCATGCGTCTTTGTATCAATAAAACTTTTTAACAACCTCTCTCCCTCTCTTCCTAGATCTCCCTCGTTTTTTCCCTCTCCTAATGATGTCAAGCGCAGAATTTGCCTTTGTTGGGTTTATGGCCCTGGTTCTTTCTCCATTCCCTCAAGCTTGTGTGGCCATAGAACAAAGCCAGATATGCACCCCTTCTTCATGCGGAAATCTACATAACATCAGCTACCCTTTTCGATTAAATAGCGATCCTCCCAAGTGCGGTGACAGACGATTCGAACTGGCTTGTGAGAACAACCGCACCACTTTGAACAGGTGTGGTGAGAAATACTATGTCCAGGAGATCTATTATGGTAACGAAACAATGCGAGTGGTAGATGCCAGTCTACTAGACAAGAAGGATAGCTGCTCCATTCTTCCCTATTCCTTGACGGATAGAAACTTCAGTTGCTATCCGGATCCAGAGTTATTTTATCAAGTACATTCTGCTACAGTAGTTATAATGAATTGCACACAACCAGTGAAGTCTTCTGTCTATATTGATGTTACTCCTTGCGTCAATGACTCTTCCTCCACAAAAACGAACTTTTATCCTTTATATACATATATTGAGTGGCTATCAGATCTCCCTGAGCAGTGCAGGATCGAATTTCAAGTTCGGGTTCTGTTTTCAATTAATAGCACTACACGCGGCCAACTGTCTATTCTTGATATTCATAATGCGTTGTTAAAGGGTTTTGATCTTGGATACGAGGGTCATTATAATTATCCTAACTTTCCATTTATGGAAAGAGTTAAGCAATGGTAAGAGATTCGGAGCCTCTGAATACGAAATATTATCATCTACGAAATTAATTCAAAACGAACATTTTCAATTAATTGTGTTCTCTATGTCTTTTCATTCAAAAGAAAAAAAAAAACTCTTAAAATTATTGTGATGGATTTATGCCTTCGGTTGCCCAAACAGGCCCTTAATGCTGTCATATATATATATATAAATTGCTTCAGCCTGATACCACTTGCTTGGTTGGACGTGCCAGGTTTCAAGGTGTTCTGAGTGACTTGCGGGATTTTTGGGAAGACTTGAAGGATTTTCTCTTTTCTCTTCCTGGGTACCATAAGATTATCGGGGACAATATGGCAAGGCACCCAGGGTTCCGGGGTTATTCCTACACGGGTAAGGTTTTCTGAGATCATTCATTGGTTTTATAAATTAGTTTCTGCTCACTTCACTGTTCTCTTTCTTTTATTGAAATCTGTTTATCCTGGGATTCTTCTAACAGGCCGGTATGCTTCCTACATAATCAAAGGTGTGGTTCTGCTCTTGTTCTCACAAATTAGCTTAAATGGTTTTAAGAAAAATAATAAAACCGAAAAGGTCCTTAGAAAGGCATTTAACATATACTTCCTCTGTTCCTAATTTCCTGTCCCATTTGAAAAAAACATGCGTTTTTAGGAAACGCTATTAAATGTTTTCACATTCCAATTTTGCCCTCAAGTGTACAAAGAGAGAATACCCTTTTAAGAGTATTTTAGGAAATGAAATAAAAAGAATCATCGACTTTTGGAATGTGAAAATAATTTTGAAACATCCCAAAAAAAAAAAGGAGGCCAATAATTTAGGAACGGAGGGAGTATTTAATTATGTACAATTATTTGTAACGTATATATGAGGCCAGTAGACTACTACAATGCAAAGATTACTTTCAACTAGCATGTTTTTGACCAATTGATCGACCACTTACGTTGATGTATTGTGTCGTTTTCTTGTAAAGGATACTTCATAGGAAGAACTTCATTGGGAATACTATGCTTCATTGCATTGTTAATATACAAGTTCCAGCAGAGACACTTGTCAGTTGATGACTCAATTGAAGAGTTCCTTCAACGTCACAATAATTTCATGCCAATTAGGTACTCCTACTCACAAATAAAGGAGATCACCAACGGTTTCAAGGATAAGTTAGGTCAAGGAGGCTTTGGCTCTGTGTACAAAGGAAAGACGCGAAGTGGCCATCTCGTAGCTGTAAAAGTGCTGGGTAGCTCCAAAGCTAATGGGCAAGATTTCATCAATGAAGTTGCTACCATTGGAAGGATTCATCATGTTAATGTAGTGCGACTCACTGGATTTTGTGCAGAAGGATCAAAACGAGCTCTTATTTATAACTTTATGGCTAATGGGTCTCTAGATAAGTTCATTTTTCCTAGAGGAGAAAAGATCAATCCTTTGAGTTGGGAAAAAACGTATCAAATTGGTCTCGGGGTGGCTCAAGGGATTGAATACTTGCATCGAGGCTGTGATATACAAATTCTACACTTTGATATCAAGCCACACAACATTCTTCTTGATGAAAACTTCATCCCAAAAGTTTCAGATTTTGGCCTTGCAAAATTATATTCATTAGATGATAGTATCGTGTCTCTCACTGCTGCTCGGGGAACACTAGGTTATATTGCTCCAGAATTGTTTTACAAAAACATCGGAGGCGTCTCATATAAAGCCGATGTTTATAGTTTTGGTATGTTGTTGATGGAAATGGTTGGGAAAAGGAAGAATTTAGATGCATTAGTAGAGTACTCAAGTCAAATATACTTTCCATTGTGGGTATCTGATCGAGTCAGTCAAGGTGAGGACATTGAGTTAGGAGATGCCGATGAAGATGAGAAAAAAATTGCAAAGAAGCTGATTATAGTTGCACTTTGGTGCATACAGATGAACCCTGTTGATCGTCCTTCAATGAGCAAAGTCTTGGAGATGCTCGAAGGTGAGGTTGAATTGCTACAAATGCCTCCAAACTCTGTTTTAAATCCCCAGGAGATGTCAACCGTGGTTCGTGCAGAGAACGATCCAAGAGACGCACCACTTTCATCGTATAATGATATAGGCACAATTACCTTGGATGTAAGGTAGCTTTTCATTGTATCAAACTATCAATTCTGTCTTGTAATGCTATAGATATAACTGCCTTAAATTTCAAAATAAGGACAATCAACCATATGTAGGATCGATCTATATATGCACAAAAAAATAAAAAATAAATAAAAATTAAGGATCAGAACTTGGGGTAACTTGGTACTTATTAATTAAGCAATTAAAGTACAAATTGTATTCATGTTCTCCTCATCTTTATGCTAATGATCAGATCCCAAACATGCATGATTAGGTCTGGAATGGGTTTGGTTCTTATTAATATATTTTTTTTTCCCCCTAATGAGTATGTTTTATTTTCTTCGATTTGTTTTGGTTGACTGACTTCCAAGGAAGACTCATGAGTCATTGGCAGCGCCCTGGCCAAAGGGAGAATTCCCACATAAGAGTCAGTCATCAATATGAAATTTCCAATATTGCATATGAAAATAGCATCATATAATTCAATATATATTGATTGTGACAATCAAACTATTTCCAAGGGGCCGGCAAGAGCTCACCGACGTGTTGACTGGCAGCCTCCTCCATGACTAGGACTAAGTGGCCACATGTGGAACAGCCGAAACCAGCCGGAACTTAAAAGGCCGTCCTCCCTCGCTCTCGCCTAGCATTTTAAAGCTATTATAGACTTTGACCACCATTCAAAGTCATGGATGTCTTTCTAACCAAGAAACCGTCGAGTCAGAAGGTAACGTGACAAAAAATGAGGCCAATGTGACTGCAATTGGACAGTCTTACATATATTACCATGTTGATAAACATAACACGTAGATGTGCCTTTGCACTTGACGTACCCCAAATGGTAAATTCCATTCTCTACCATTTTCATATAGTGTTATTGATGACATTGACCAAATCCCTTTTTCATAGTCACTGTGCTGGAATATTTTCAATGTGCTCTTGATGTGGCACTTCAAACATGTTACAGTTAGAAGGAGAAAAAAAGAATGTTTTTTCTCTATTTTATATGTGTTGTATTTTTTATAAATAAAATACAAATATTGATTCAAATTATTAATTATTTTGTGATATTATGACCATCATGTCATTTACTAATATTATCCATTATTATGAGTTAGTAGGCATATTATTGTTGGGGGTTATACATCTTTTGGAAAAGAAATGGTTTTTCTACTATCATTTTTTATGGTTTTTGAGTTGTCTTCTTCTTCTTTTTTTTTTTTTTTTTTCATTGGAATAATAAAAATACAAGAGTTTTAGAAAGTTTTTCCCAATCCTTCTTATTCCTCTATCTAGCTATAAACTTTTTGTATAAAATTTCATTTATCTTTCTTCAATATTTTGTTGAATATTTTTATGAAACGATCTAAAACTGTTTGGTTCCTTGTACACGTGGTTCCTTGTACTTGCGAGTGCACGTGTACGAGGAATACGATTGTTGTATCTTGGAGGGTTGGGGCGCTAGAGGACTTAGATGCACCAAGTAATTCACTTCGAGAGGTGCAAATCAACTCTTAAAGATAATGTTCTCACACACCTCAATCGATAAGTTTATTTCTTATTTAATTATATTTTTGCATATTTTGATTTTCGACATCCATGTTTTTGTTCAATATTTCCAATAATCTTAAGAGTTGAGTTGTTGGATATCATTAATCAATTGATATTCTATTATATTGAACAATATTTTGGAGGTATGTGAGCTTTAATCATATCATAATGAATTGATAGAATTGCTTTTAGAAAGATGTTATTCTCAATATTTGAGATTCTTTAATTTTATAATGGTTTGAATCTATTCATTGTTATCACAATATTTTACCAATGGAAGTTATGTAATTTGAGAATTTGATTAGAAAATACTCTATATCAAATATAATGTAATTTGATTCTACTTAGCAAAGTTTATGGACTTGATTGTTTATCATTACAATCTTACAATTTTTTGATAACTAAGATGACGGTTCATATACAATCTTAAATATTTAGGAAAAGTGATTTTGATTCATATGAGGTATGTATATGATGATTACTTTTCTTTTTTGTAGTTATATGATATTTTAATTTTCTTGTCTGTGAAGAGTTAGGGAACAAAATAAATCGTTGTTCTAGTTATGGATTATTATTTGTTAATCCTTATTATTTAAATTGCAATATAATTATTTTTAGAATGGATTGTGCCTTCTACTACATCAATTAAATCTGAATTTTTTGATTTAACATGAAACAATGTTTTAGAGATTAATCTTATGTGAGAAAATGAAAAACAAAATTAGTGTTATATTTGAAGAACGTTCACGTATGGGTTGAATGCACAATGGTGTCTAGATAACAATTATGAAATTTAGAAGCAAATATAAACTATTTTGTTTGGATTATATGTATCTTTTATATATTCATTTTGGGATAATTCATGACATTGAGAATTATGAATTTATGAGATTATTTATTTATTTTTTTTTATATCCATTCTAGTGTAATTGCACAAATAGATGTATCTATTCACATGTGAAATTTGGAAATTTTGATCAAGCATATTATTTTATTTATAATGTCAAAATTATATCATTTTTATAATGTTTGAATTTGTGGGGTTTATTTTCATATTTAATTGCATAAATATAAGATTGTTATATTCTTAATGAATATTTTAAAATATAAAAAGTAACATAATTTTATTAATTTTTAACCCTTGAATTTATTGGAGTAAATTGTTATATTTTGGTTACAGAGTTTATGATATGAATTAAATTTGATTTAATTTCAGCAATAAGGGTTGATCATTGCTAGTCAATTGATTATTATTATTATTTTTTTTGTAACCAATTAACCATTAAATTTTTATAACCATTAGAAATTTAATGTGTGATTCTTGGGTTAAATTTTTGTGACCGTTGGATTATTAAATATTGATGATGATTATACTATTAAATTCTTTTGACTGTTAGAGTTCGGTTACAAATCTATGTCTTTGATTGCAAGAATAATATTCTTTAATTATTTCTTGGATTAATATTTTAACCCAAAAAGTGATTAAAGTGAATATATGTCACCAAATTTTTATTTATCATGCTTAAAAAGAGAGTTTAAATTCATATATCTTGTTAATTAGTCAATTATAAATTAATTGAATTTAATTGTGAGACATGATATTGTTAATTTATGTGTGCATATTAACTTATGATTTTGATAAAGTATGTTTAAAGCATACATAAATAATTATTATGAGAAAAGCATGATATTTATAAATTTGTTCACTTCAGATATGGATGTAAAGATTATACTATTGTCATATTGAAATACTTATATAATTTGGATGTTGTATGTGACTATGGTTTTTTCATATAGTGAAAATAAAATTTGATAAGTGGATGATAATTGAGAATCACGTCAAATTTAATTTTAAGTTAACATGCTAATCTGTAAAGTCGTTTAAATAATGAGAATTATTTTAGATTGAGAAAAACATACGTGTATGTTCAATTGTGGGGTTTGACAATATTGACTTCAAAAAATTTATTTATTTTAAAAAATATTTGTTACGTCAACTGGAGTTAAATGAGATTAAAAACTGTGTTTTCTAAATGGTGTTGAACCATTTGTTATTTTGTTGCTAAGACACATATAAATTTTAATTATGAACATAATTTCTTGGCATTGAAAAATCTTAAGAAATTTGATTTCGAGTGATTTGGGTATGCTTATATGATTTAAGGTGTATTATTCTATCAGTTTGTTATTATTAGAAAGATACACATCTCATATATTTTTTGGATCTTTTAACAATGTGAAAAATATTACATGAGGTGAGATTGTAATATTATTAATAAATTTAAGTGTGGATTTTCTGGAGACATGTCAAATATAAAATAAATATTTGTTATGCTATTTAATTTAATGAGATTAGAATGACAATATTATATGTTGACATGATTATGATATTTTCTCATTATCCAAAATTCCAATTTCTAATCGAAAATGTCAAATTACAAATATGTTATGTGACAGTAGAAAAATAAATCTACATTTAAATTTAAATTTGTTATATATGAATATAATTTATATGAAAATTATAAGATGTGCCAATGTGTTGAGAAATACATTTTATGTGAAAATATGACTATTTTTAAGTCAAGTGTTGGTTATATGAATGCTTAAATTGCATTGAGATTTGTAAACAAAACATTATATTTTGAATTATGGGGGCACATCTTGCGGAGACACATTTTACGTGAGGACGTATATATATATATATATATATATATATATATATATATATATATTTTTAGGGTAAATTGCAGATAACTCCCCTGAAGTATGGGGGGTCAGCAGATAACCCCTTTATGTTTTAATTTTGTTAATGTGCCTCCCTTATATTTTAATTTTTGTCAATGTGTCCGACCGTCATTCGCCATTGATGAAATTTGACAAAAATTAAATACGTGGCTACGCACATGATATCGTTAACGGACTCGTGTTACCCAAAATCGCCAGAACTCTTGCCGCCGTCATAGCCAATTGGGTGGCCATCGACGATTGGTTTTGTCTTCCAATTGAAATAGGGGGCACATTGACAAAATTAAAACATAAGGGGGGTTATCTGCTAACCCCCCATACTTCAGGGGGTTTTTTGCACTTTACCCATTTTTTTTAATTCACTAATTATAAAATGTTCTCAATGTATTATATGTTGGTCTCTTATTAATGGAAGAGAAAAAAAATGAGTTTTATCATTTTAATTTGTGAAAATGGGGTTAGTTCAGACCATTGAAATTATATTTGATAATTTGTGAAAATGGGGTTAGTTCAGACTGTTAAAATTATATGTGATATATTGAGATAATGCAATATGTGAATTATTAATGATTTTGAGAATAACCACTCTACTTAGTGGTTAAGGAGATGTCTTAAAATTGATGGTCATATATATACTTGTTTATTGATCTTGTTGCACTGACCAAAGTTATTATTGAATTTTGAGGTTCAAAGAAATCATAATGATGATTTTTTATAATTTCTGGGAGGTATATTTATCTGAAATTTTGTGATGTGTGTACCCAACTTTCTGAGCTATCATCAATTTTATGGATTTCTTATATTATTTACAGATTATGATGATGATGATTGAATCTTTGATTCAAATGAGAAGAAATCAATGTGTGGACCTATATGGTATTGTGCCTTGGAATTATCCAAGATGATATGTTTCATTATCCAATTTGAAGTTTGAAATTGATGACTTGACTTGCAAAAAGTTATGAGAGGGCTGAGATAAAAATCTTAACATTTATATATTTATGAATAAGACTTGTGCTTGTTCAAAATTTGTTGGCTCGAGCAAATAATTTTATGGGATAAGCAAAATGTTTAGAAGCACAATATTAAATAGCAGCTGCTTAAAGAGTCAGAGATGAGAATTATTAAGCCTCTGACTAATTCACTTTTTAGTAAATAATATATCGAGGGGAATGGGACTTATGTCTATAACAAGGGTCAACATGCAGTGATAGTAACCCAACTTATGTGAATGGAGATCCCAAAAAGTAGGTTCATATGAGTAATAACAAGTTACAAGTTGACTTGGAGTGCACTATTATTTATATAATATATTTTGAGTGTCCCTTCCTATGGTGTAGATAGTGCAAACTGCAACGTTTAAGGTTGAGTTTTAACTCTTAATGGATTCCATAGTCCTATTTGGGTGGTGTGTTTAGTTGTAGTGCATACTTGATGGATCCACCTATATGGGTGTGGAAGTAGGGCCGCTTCCTATAAGAGTTTAGGCAGGTTCTCTGCAACACTCATGAATATCTAGGTATATATGGCGCATGGCCTATTCGTGTCACCTCGATTAGAACAACTTAGATTTCGAGAATAATATGTGGGTTGTGAGTCGATTGATCTATAAGAAGAAATTTTGGTTCATATAAACTTATAATTTCACTATATTTCTGTAAGTCACACTCACATATCTTAGGTGTGGTTCATAGTTCAAAAGACACCATTACTGATGCATTGCATTCTCATGTTCCTTATACTCTTTATTATATAATTTGAATAATGTAGGGATTGTTGTATTTTTTATAAATAAAATACAAATATTGATTCAAATTATTAATTATTTTGTGATATTATGACCATCATGTCATTTACTAATATTATCCATTATTATGAGTTAGTGGGCATATTATTGTTGGGGGGTTACACATCTTTTGGAAAAGAAATGGTTTTTCTACTACTCCCTCCATCCCATTAATTAAGATAGGCCATTTTTGCCACTTTTTTTATTCCAAAATGTTTGTCCACTTTGAAAAGTCAAATCATAATTTTTTTTAAGTTTCCTATACTACCCTTTGTCATTTTAATATTTACTTTCAACACAAAACCCAATACAAAAAGGTGAGGATATTTTTGGAAAGATGGACTTTAATAAATGACAAGTCAATAAAATAATAACTTTTTCTTAAACTCTGTGTTTTGTCAAACATGGCTTATCTTTATGGGACGGAAGAAGTATCATTTTTTTATGGTTTTTGAGTTGTCTTCTTTTTTTTCCTTGAATGATAAAAATATAAGAGTTTTAGAAAGCTTTTCCCAATCCTTGTACTTACGAGTGCATATGTACAAGGAACACGATTGTTGTATTCTAGAGGGTTGGGGCGCTAGAGTACTTAGATGCACCGAGTGATTCACTCCGAGAGGAACAAATCAACTTTTGAGGACAATGTTCTCACACGCCTCAATCGATCAGTTTATTTCTTATTTAATTATATTTTTGCATATTTTGATTTTCAACATCCATATTTTTGTTCAATATTTCTAACAATATGAGCTGTACGTAGGCTTTGTGGAGTGCAAAGATCGTTAGATAGAGAAAAAAGAATCCTGATATAATTACACCTGCAACCATTGGCGAAGATTTTATAGTTGTGCCTTAATTTCCGTATATTTTATTGTTATTGCGGACATCGACCAAAAGCCTTTTTGTATCTAGTCACTATAGCAAGTTTATAAATGCGTGGACCGTCTGGACCGATTCTTTTTTCTCTTTTTTCATATTTTTTCATATTATTATTATTATTAATGATGAGGGGTATCTCAAGCTTTATTTCTACTAAGGTTTCAGTTCAGATTAATTACCAAACAGTCTTTATAAGACGTCTTATACCCACACAAGTAATGATAACTATAAGGAGTTGAAACAAGCACACCTAGGCCTGGCCGCTTAACTAACTCCACATGGACCACTTGTTTCATGGTTAGGCAGTGGTAATTGGGGTTGTTTGGAAACTTCAAAAATTGGATCAGATTAGGTTAAGTCCATAACTGTTATATGGTTTTTAAATGAACCAACTTACAGTTGCGTTGAAAAAGTCTGTATTTATGTTTTGTTTTCATAACAAAGCTGAATTATTTAGCAAGAAAAAAAGAATTACCAAATAGTGTGAAATCAAAACTGACCAGGTTTTCATGTTTGCCAAACCACCCCTAATGATTTTAAGTTGCATTGTGCTAGCTGATCCCAATTGTAGAAGGCTTAAATTCACATAAGAAAAGCCATTTGTCAGACCATGTGGCTTACTCACAAAGATTAACTCATTTCCATACGCACTAATAGGGCCAGTTGGGTTGTTCGTTTTATTAGAACCCTAGAACTCCCTTGAACTTCATATATATTGGCTCAATGGCTCTGGCGCCAGAATGATAGATGTGATAAGAGATTGTAAATACGGGACGTTAAAGTTATTTTCCAGTAGAACAAAATGGATGAGACACAATTTCACAAATAATATGATAGACAATTGGCTTCTTTATTGAAATTAGATACTACTCTCAAACACATACCAAAAAATATTATTTATTTAATAACCCCACAGATTTTGATAGTAGGACTCTATATGTACGCATGAGATCGAAACATTTACAGGAGTAGTGCTTTAATCTAATTCAGAAATGACTGCTAACTCTCCACTAAAAGGTCTTTGAGGCATGGTTGCAACGAAGTTCGTTTGAATTGTAGAGCCAAAAGGATATGGTGGTACGGTTAGATTGTCTACATTTCCTTCCAGCATTTGAACAGCAACTTTCATCGAAGGACGATCCACTGGGTACCATTGAATGCACCAAAGTCCCACAATTGTTAATTTCTTTGTTATCTTAGCATCTCCTTCTCCTTCTATCCGAATTTGTAGCTCTTCTCCTTGATTCAAACGATTGTAAACCCATTCTGGAAAGTATGCTTGGCTTGTGTTTTGTACTGTGACATCAATATTCTTTCTACCTCCAACCATTTCAAGCAATAACATTCCAAAACTGTAAACATCTGACTTGTAAGACGCATTTCCAAAGTTCCTAGATAACACTTCAGGTGCAATATATCCCATTGTACCCCTAGCTACAGTCATTGAAACTGCACTTTGATCCTTGGAGCACAACTTGGCCAAACCGAAATCAGAGATCTTTGGATTGAAGTTGTCATCTAGCAAGATATTATGAGGTTTGATATCGAAATGGAGGATTTGTTGGTCACACCCTTGGTGAAGATATTCAATTCCTTTGGCTATGCCTAGAGCAATATCTTGGAGCTTCTCCCAACCAAGGTAATGTTTCTTACCATCCGGTGAAAATATGAACTTCTCTAGTGATTCATTTGCTAAGAACTCATAAACTAGAGCCCGTTTGAATCCATCAGCACAAAAGCCGACTAAGCGAACTACATTGACATGGTGAATTGTACCCATTGTTCCCACTTCATTGATGAAGTCTTCCCCTTTTCCCCCCATGAAATTATTTAGGATCTTTACGGCAACGAGAATTTCATTGGAAAGCTTTCCCTTGAACACAGTTCCATAGCCTCCTTCGCCCAATCTGTGCTTAAACTGATTTGTAATCCTCTTGATATCAGCATAAGAATATCGAGTGGGCTTGAGAGCTCTGTAGTCCTCCAAAAATTTTTCAATCTTTACTTGGTTCTCCTTCTTTATTTTATCTAAACGATGGGCTCGATAGAGTACTAGAACGACTCCTAGCACAAGAAGAATGGAAGCAAATACTGCACCTGCGTAACAAAAAATAAAACAAAATAAATACAATAAGAAAAAGAAAAGGGGGTTATGAGCCCTCAATCTTTCATCTAGTCCTTGGTTATATATTGTGTAAGAGCGAAGAGACAATTTCACCTGCAACCTCCAGCCTTGTTATTAATACGTCTGTAAAACATAATAAAACAATTAAAAAGAAATTAGATTGACGTTAATATGAAATTAAAAATAATCAGATGCCCAAACTACATTCAAAAGCAAGACGTGCGTATGTGTGGTGACTAGAATACCTTTAGCTGATTTGCCGAAACATTCAGTTTCAGGTTCCATGCTACCATTCTTCTTCAATCTACATTTCCTGCCTTTTGCTTCACAGTCTCCACATATTAAATTGGACCAATTCAAATAAACATAGTTGTCGAATATACTATCTGGTAGTGACGAAATGTTATATGTCTTCGTGCAAGATACTAGGGAGTAAGAATTAAATGGAGTTGGAATGCCAGAATAAACAACACGAATAGAATAACTGGGGGTACTAAGGCAAGGGATAACGTCCTCTAAATCTTCATCCGTTGGCGAACAATTGAAGAAGGTGTAGCCCCAACGGTCATAATAACTACCATATGGGTAGAATTGGAAGGGAGAGGCAGATAAATTGAGGTATGGAAGCTGTCTTAGGAGGCAGTCATGCGGGTCATGGACACGAATTTCCTGAGATTTGTAATTGATTTTCTCCACCAAGAGCTTCACTGAAGATGGCAAATCGAGCACCGTCTGATTATACTCGTTGCAATACAGATCGAACCCAGGATAGCCACAGTGGTCTGGCAGCCGGCGGTCTTTGAGCCGGAAGGGGAACCGGATGGCTGGGCCATGTTGCCCACACCTTGATTCAGGACACTCGTCTCGGTCCGCTCCAATTAGCACCGCAAAGATTGCGACCAACGAGAAGTGAAATACCCAGAAGAACATTTCCACGGATCTGCCCATTTCTGGAGTCCAGGTGAAGTTGCACATAAATTTCCCTCTTTAATGCGTTGGAATTGAATTTGGAAAATTGGAATCACAAATCATAACCAAAATGCTTCTTAATTAAGAGGTTATTGTGTCCTAATTTTCCTTGATTTTGATTTAGTTGACTGACTCTAAAGGAAGACTTTTTAGTCATTGGCTGGCCCTGGACGAAAAGAGCATATCCACATATATAGAGAACTCCGCCAGTTTCAGTCATCCATATGAAATTTCCAAGCATATATTGTGGGGTCACTTACTGCATAAAAACGTTTCTCATGTAATATAATATTTGATTATGACAATCAGACTTTTTCCAAGAAGCAAGAGCTCACTAACGTGTTTGACTGGTAGCCTTGTCTAAGAGCACGGCTAAGTGGGCTCATGAGCTCACACAATGTCTAGAATGCCCTCCTGATGTGGCGCTTCAATCGCGTGACAGTTTCGTCATGTAAGAAATAAATATCGGGGGAATTACGCTCAAGTATGCACGGCTAAAGGAATCATTATAAAAATTGCATTGGTGGTGGATTTTTCACATACTTATGACTGCTGCCAATTCTTCTTTTTACAGAGAATTCTCATCCGGAAGATTTTTTATTTTTTACTTTTTATTTCATGATAACATACTAAACACACACCGAGTAGTGATTGTTACCTTCCATTTTTTATGGTTCCCAATTCCTTTATTTTCGAGATTGGCTTTGATTGGTGGAGTGTTCTGAGGTTGCAAACTTGCAATCTTTGTGGAGGGATTGGGGCTGACACGAGCTGGGTCGTTACGTTCATTGCTGATTGTCACAGGCCTGGGCCGACCTGCTTGTACGGGCTGTATGGGGTTTGGTCTTTTCAGGCCCAACTCTTAAGATTAACTGCAGTGTCGATGATGGGATAATTCTGAACCATCACTGTGCCAGGTGTTTCATTATTATTGCATGGTAATTCCCTCCCCCCTAACCCATCTATACTACTTATAAAAGGCTGAATCTCAGAAAAACTTTTGAACGACCAATATATCCTTATTTTTAAAAAAAAAAAATACATATCTACCCTTCCTTTAATTGAAACACATAGTAAACATTCTTATCATTTGGTAACAAAAGAAAGTTAGATTTTAATTCAAACTCTCAACAAATTAAAGTTAGATTTTTACTTAAATTCTTTTTCTTAGAGCAACTATCAAGTTGCATGATAATATATATGAATATAAACTCTTTAAATATTCCGTTTTATGAAGAAGAAAAAAATTCTGAATGTACATTTAAAGAGTTTTTAATCTTTCGTTGACAATTTTGATTAGAATGAAAAAAAAAATGTACTTTTGAATTTTAAACTTTATCTTTTATGAAAAAAAATATAAAATCTTTATGTTTTTAATATTTTGTATAACTAATATTATTTAAAAATATTCACGCACATCGTGTGTTATATCTAGTTTTTAGAAATGCGTGGACCTTTTCTTTCTTTCTTCACCGTTTCACACTCTCATCTTACCAGTGGTAAGTTTAGAGGATTCCTTACCCGTAACTCTAATGATCTATATACCTGGACCTCTCATTTTTTTTGTACAAGACCTCAAGCATCTTAGATAGGGCCCGGTATTCTTGAACCAGGCCTCTTTACATGCCATCCTTATATGGGCTTCAATGGACCCACTATATAGTCCTACGGTCCTACCAAAAAATTGTGGGGCACATCAAAAGCTAATGGGCAGGACTTTATTGGTGAAGTTATTACGATTGGAAGGATTCATCATATTAGTGGGGTGCGACTCACCGGATGACTCAGCGGATTTTGTGTAGAAGGATCAAGATGAGCTCTTATATATGACTTCATGGCTAATGGATCTTTTGATAAGTTTATTTTTCCTAAAGGAGAAAAGACCAGCCCTTTGAGCTAGGAGTCAACGTATGAGATTGGGCTTGGAGTGACTACAGGGATTGAATACTTGCGTCAAGGCTGTGATATGCAAATTCTATACTTTGATATTAAGCCATACAATATTCTTCTTGATGAGAATTTTATCCCAAAAATTTCAAATTTTGGCTTTGCAAAACTATATCGAGTGGATGATAGTATTGTTTCTCTCATTGCAACTCGGGGACCATTAGGTTATATTGCTCCAGAATTGTTCTACAAAAACATTGGAGGCGTCTCATATAAAGCTGATAAAGTTGATGTTTATAGTTTTGGTATGTTGTTAATGAAAATGGTTGGGAAAAGGAAGAATATGAATGCTTTAGAAAAGCACTCTAGTCAAACATACTTCCCATCATGGATATATGACTGAATCAGTCAAGATGAGGACATTGAGTTGGGAGATGCCGAGGAAGATGAAAAAGAAATTGCAAAGAAGATGATCATAGTTGCACTATGGTGCACACAGATGAACCCCGTGGATCGTCCTCCAATGAGCAAAGTCTTGGGGATGCTTGAAGGTGAGGTTGAATTGCTACAAATTCCTCCAAAGCCTCTTCTAAATCCTCAGGAGATATCAGTTCTGGGTCATGTTGACAACAATCTAGTAGGGGCACCAATTTCATCCTATAATGATATAGGCACAATTACCTTGGATGCAAGGTAACTTTTCATTGTATCAACCTTGTATTGTATTGCTAAAGATTTCGTTGTGTTAAATGACAAAACAAGTTCAATTAACCTCGCCCAAAAAAAAAAAAAAAAAAAAAAAAGGAAAAGAAAAAAAGAGGATCGATCATAACTTCCTCTCCCAAAACTTGAAGTGGGTCTACATGACATACATAAATGGAGTATTTAGTTCAATAGCTAGATTAACAAAATACTAATTATACAAAAAATAAAAAAATAATGACAGATGCAAAAATAAAAAATCTTACATTAAATGTCAACTGATCCCTCTTATATATATATATATGTGTGTGTGTGTATTTTATCCTTATATATATATATATGTGTATTTTATCCTTATCCTACTGGCTACTGCAGTATCCTATACTCCTATAGGTTAAGCTGCACATAAAAGATCCCTTTTAACGGGTTGGAATCTTGGAGTCACAAATATACGAAAATGCTGTGTTATCAAGAGGGTATCATGTCCTAATTTTCTTTGTTTTGTTTTGGCTGACTTGACTTTAAGGCACTATTTGGTTTGTGGATTTTATCAAGGAAAAAAAATAAAATAGAAGGAATTGTACTTTTATTTATTTGGTTGCAATGAAAAATTGGAAGAAAAAGAAGAAATAGTATAATTTTGGCTTGATATGATTTTATATTTTCCTTTCATTTTCTTTCTTCTTTTTTTTTTTCCTTCTTTTTTTTTTCCCTTGATAGAATCCATGAACCAAATAGAGGGTAAGAGAAGACTTAGAAGTCATTGGCAGGTCGCTATCTGGCCAAAAGGAGCTTCCCCAGGTAAGTCATCAGAATGAAATTTTCAATCATGGTGGGGACACTTAATGCATTTGAAAATATCATCTATAATTCAATAATTGATTGTGACAATCAAACCATTTCCGTGGGGCAAGATCACACTTGACCCCAAACGGTAAATTCCCATCTCATTGTTATTGATATTGATATTGACATTGACATTGACATTGACCAAAAGCTTTCTTCTTTTTTATTTTTTATCAGGAGGTTTCAAATGTTTTTGTACTTGACTAATTCCTGGGTACATACAATCCCCCGTCCCATATATACTAAACAATTATAGGATCAAAGTCCATGGGAGTACCTTTAGGGAAAGTGATGAGAATAGAACTCAAGACCTCTTGCATAGCAAGAGAGCCTTGGACCATCCGGTCCACTCTTCAAGGGTAAAAGCCTTTTTCATAGTCACTAACTCACTGTGCTGGAATATTTCCAATGTGCACACACGCTGTCCAGAATGTCCTACTCAGGTGGCACTTCAAACACGTTACCGTTTGTCATGTAAGAAATCTCCCCGCCCACCTAGCTCTTTTCATCAATGTACTTTTAGGGCCCGTTTGAGTGGAAATTAAACAATTCAATATGTTTTATATATTATTAAAGGCACAAGTCTATCACCTATGCAAAAATTATTGAATTGTTTAATTTTTGTTTGGACACCCAAACAAGTCCCAAGCGTACATTGATGAAGAAACATTGCAGAAAATGTGGCAGAAAATCACACTGTGAATTTGTAAAGGATATGAGCTGCTGCTTCTCTACAATTAATAGAGTATTTAGATTTTCAAAAAGGTCTTTATTTTTATTTGAATGGTTTTTTTCTTTTTTTTTAGCCCTTTCTCTGTTTCTTTTTCAAGACTTATTTACATTTTTTTTAGAATAAGAGAAATGCGCGCTTCCTTATCTGATGCCTAGATAAGTTGTTTCATTTAGAGCTTCATTGACTCTACTCTTTGGTCGATTGTGAGCAATTTTTCCTATTGCATAACTTGAATTATTAGTGGCATTGCTTTTCTCAGTACACTATGAGAAGACAAGATAGATAATGATGACAAGTTTATGAAATATTACTATTTTGAATTTAATAATGATAACAACAACTTTGATGAGAACAACTTTAATGTAATGGATTGTACCTTCAATAGTTACCATATAAAATATAGTAAAATCGTTTAATTTTCATTTGAACCCACAAAAACAGTTGAGCAATGTCTAAGGCCCTTCTATCATTGATTCAGCATGCAGGGAACTACTGTAATCACGCACGTCCGCCACAACTGATTGGCCGTCTCTACCTTTTTTTTCATATATATATATATATATATATATATAAAAGAGTAGTAGACTTTGAGTTGGTCGTACCTGCTTTTTTGTTTGATGACTTTGAAGTTAAGACCAATTCAAAGTCATCAAACAAAAAAAGCAGATAAGACCAATTCAAATGTACTACTCTTATATATATATATATATATATATATATATATATATGTGGGATGATTATCAGGTAAGCACGTGCTGATATAACTTACATCAAAACCTGCATTGGGAGTTGTACCTTGTGTATTAGTGAGATGTGAGATGCATTGAATCAATGCAAGGGGTACAACCCCCAATGCATAGTGCTGATGTAACTTACATCAGCACGTGCTGATGGGATCACCTCTGTATATATATGTATATATATATATATATTAAAATTAAGACTTGCTTTCATTTGCAGCCACAGAAGGATCTTTCTATCTGCACCATATTAATTATACAAAAATCCCAGTGAATTTCCTTATCGATTAAAACCGTCAACAATTCTGTCCTCCTCTCCCTCGTTTTCCCTCTCCTAATGATGTCAAGAACAGGGCTTGTCTTAGTTGGGCTCATGGCCCTGCTTCTTGCTCTATTCCCTGGAGCTTGTGCTGCTAAAGGAGAAGGTCAGTACTGCGCCCCTTCTTCTTGCGGAAATATACGTAACATCAGCTACCCCTTTCGATTAAAAACCGATCCTCCTGAGTGCGGTTACCAACGCTTGGAGCTGGCGTGTGAGAGTAATCGCACCATTTTGTACACGTGTGGTGGGAAATACTATGTCCAGGAGATATCTTATGGTGATTATTCTGAGAACATGACAATGCGAGTGGTAGATGCCAGTCTGGACGACAAGGATAGCTGCTTCATTCTTCACTATTCCTTGACAAATAGCAAATTCAGCGCCTGTCCATACTATCCTTCATCAGATAACGCTACAGTTTTAATGAATTGCGGTACACAAGCAGCGAAGTCTTCTCGCTATGTTGATGTAACTCCTTGCGTCGGCAACTCTTCCTCCCCAAAAACCAACCTCTATGCTTTATATACAGATATTCAGAGGGTATCTGATCTCCATGGCCATAAGCAGTGCAGGATCGAAGCCATATTTCCGCCTCTGTTTTCCATTAATAGCACTACAGGCGGCCAACTGTCTATTCTTGATATTCATCATGAGTTGTTAAAGGGCTTTGATCTTTATTACTTTGATTATTGGAATGAATACAAACCTCCAACATTGTAAGAACTTTGGGGGTGCCAAATACGAATAATTATTCGATCTATTCTCTATATGTGCTCTTATTTCTGTCTTATATATATATTGCTTCAGCCTGATATGAGTTGCTTGGTTGGATGTACCAGCTTTGCACATTTCTGGAGTTTTATGAAAGACTTACGGTATTTTCTCTTTACTCTTCCTGGCTACCATACCATGTTCGGCGACAATAAGGAGTTTGATTACCAAGCGGCGGGGCCGGGTTATTCCATCACAGGTAAGGTTTTCGGAAATCGTTCATTGATCTGTATTATTAATTTCTGCTGACTTTACTCCTCTCTCTCTCTCTCTCTCTTTCTCCCTCATCGAAATCTGTATAACAATCTTGGGATTCTTCTAACAGGTCGGATTGCTTCCTACATAATCAAAGGTGAGGTTCGCCCCTCGTAATTCAGAAAATTCTATGGTACCCCCCCCCCCCCCCCCCCCCCCCAAAAAAAAAAAAAAAAAAAAAATTTAAGCTACGGTACCCTAAGTGGTAACCGATCAAAACAAAATATGATCGATTACCACTTGAGATTTGTTAATTATTTTAATCTGCAATTGGGGCATTTTCCACTTATTTGTAACCAATTGACCACTTATGTTGATGCATGTACTGTGATTTTCTTGTAAAAGAATCTTCATTATAGCAAGAACTTCATTGGGACTCCTATGCTTCATTGCATTGTTAATATACAAGTTCCGGCAGCGGCACTTATCAGTTGATGACACAATTAAAGAGTTCCTTCAAAGTCACAATAATTTTATGCCAATTAGATACTCCTATTCACAAATAAAGGAGATGACCAACAGTTTTAGGGATAAGTTAGGTCAAGGAGGCTTTGGCTCTGTGTACAAAGGAACGACCCGAAGTGGCCATTTTGTAGCAGTAAAAGTGTTGGCTGCATCAAAAGCTAATGGGCAGGATTTCATTACTGAAGTTGCTACTATTGGAAGGATTAATCATGTTAATGTGGTGCGACTCGTAGGATTTTGTGTAGATGGATCAAAACGGGCTCTTATTTATGACTTCATGACTAATGGGTCTCTAGATAAGTTCATTTTTCCAAAAGGAGAAAACATCAACCCTTTGAGTTGGGAAAAGACGTATCGGATTGGGCTCGGAGTGGCTCAAGGGATTGAATACTTGCATCGGGGCTGTGAAATACAAATTCTGCACTTTGATATCAAGCCACACAATATTCTTATTGATGAAAACTTTATCCCAAAAGTTTCAGATTTTGGCCTTGCAAAATTATATTCAGTAGATGATAGTATTGTTTCTCTCACTGTTGTTCGGGGAACATTAGGTTATATTGCTCCAGAATTGTTTTACAAAAACATCGGAGGCGTCTCATATAAGGCTGATGTTTATAGTTTTGGTATGTTGTTGATGGAAATGGTTGGAAAAAGAAAAAATAATAATGCATTAGCACAACACTCGAGTCAAATATACTTTCCATCATGGGTATATGATCGAATTAGTCAAGGTGAGGACATTGAGTTTGGAGATTCCAATGAAAATGAAAAAAAAATTGCTAAAAAGATGATCATAGTAGCACTATGGCGTACACAAATGAACCCTGTTGATCGTCCTTCAATGAGCAAAGTCCTAGAGATGCTTGAAGGTGAGATTGAATCGCTACAAATGCCTCCGAAGCCTCTTATGAATCCTATGGACATGTCTGTTGTGGATCGTACAGACAACAATCCAGGAATAGGAGGGAGACCATTGTCATCCTACAATGACATAGGCACAATTACCTTAGATGCAAGGTAGCTTTTCATTGTACAAACTGTGTCTTGTACTGTTCTATCAAAAAAAATAAAAAATAAAAACAATGTCTTGTACTGCTATAGATTTAATTGCCTTAAGAGATCAATCAACCCTATGTAAGATCCATGCATAAAAAATTATCATAACTTGGGGTACCGACTTGGTATTTCTTAAGCACGTACTAAAACACAAAAGTTCAAATTGCTTTCATGTTTTTGTTATTTATTGATTTATTTTTTTCCTAATGTTCAGATCCTAAACATGGATGATTGGGTTTGGGATGGGATAGGTTCTATTTAACTTCTTATCTTTTCATAAATAAGTATTTTATTTTTTAATTTACTCATTTATATGTCCAGCGATTCTTGAACCCGACAAACCACACACTTGTCTCATAGGTTGAACCAAAATAGCCACAGTGGTCTGCTTGCTGGTCTTTACTAGAACAGGAACAGTGGAAGGGCGGCCATGGTGCTTGCACCTTGATTTAGTACCCTCATATTGGTCCGTCTCAAGCTCCACATGTTTGGGAAATCTCACATCCCACAAGAATTAAATATCGAGTTAAACATGTGTTCATATACTTATTTAGGTACTCTACCTATAAGCTTAGGTTTTTAAGTTGGAAACTTCTTAACATGGTATCGGAATATGTCATTTCTGAGCCTATTTTGTTTTGCTCGTGAGTCTATTTTTGTTGTCTACGTGACAGGCCATTTGAATCATGTTAAGCCTACACGTGAAGGGTAGTGTTGGGAAATCCCACATCAATTAAATATCGAGTTAAACATGTCTTCTTATACCTATTTTGTCCATAAACTTAAACTTTTAAGTTGGAAACTTAACAAAAATTACTACATAGAGGGATACATAGAGGGAGGGTAAAAAAATGACCATGTTTGAGGATCTGCATGGCCATATTGATTTGGAGTCTGGATGGTTTCTAGTTAATTTGAGAGGATTAGTTTTAGCTCATTGCTTTCTACAAAAAGGGCAGTGCAGTTTACACTCCACTTTTAACTTCTCGTTAGCCACATAATGTGGGTCCAAGAAAAAAAAAAAAAAAAAAAAACTTAATGAATAAATGGAAGGTGAAATGCATGCGTCATAAGGCGAATCATGAACAGTACTAACCTTTTACAAAAATATTTGGAAAGTTTTATTTAAGAGAAGACGTACATAAATTTACCCCATTTTTCTGCGTTGGCGTATAAAAATCTATATCTTTTTAGGCAAAATAAGTTCGAAGGTTGAGACACCACATCCACAAGACCATTGAAGCTACAGCTAAAATCAAAACATGCAGTGGAATAATAACGATGTTGTGTCTTCCAATTTCCACCACATCTTCTGCTTTGAATATAAGTTTTCTCATAATTCAATATCAATAGTGATAATAAAACTTTTCGGAGGGGCAACATCAAGGGATGGATCATTTAATCTTATATAGAACTCACCTCTCAAGATGCGAAAGGTTTTATATTTGACTTTTTATGGTCTCTTAGATTCAATTACATGTCAGATTTATCCTATGCATTGGCTAGTGCGAAATAAACTATGATCTTATCCATATTCAATAGATTAGTCAAGCATAGTTGTATGAGCGCACCGATTTTCACCACACGCTCGTTTTTACCTGTGTTTTACTTACTTTTGCTTCTGATGGTGCTAACCTTGGAGGATTAACATATGAATAAGAGTCACCATTTGGAAGGGTCAGGAACCATTTTTATTAACCAGAGAATGTTCGGAATTAGGATACATGTTGGGAAGGTGTTAGGCACCCAACAATGCCCGGTAATAAACCGACCCTCATTTTGTATTAATTCATTGACCATGTTTAGTATTTTGATTTATTCTGGATCACCCATATATCATGCAATAATTAAAACATACACAAATGACATATTAATCAAATAAACAATAAATATAATTTATATAATTATACTATCAAATATAAATTCATATCTCTTGCAAATGAAATTGGTTGGTGTTTAAACCGTCCTTTAGCTCCACTGTCAATCTGTTATCTCTCTTTTGTTTTCTCTCAATGTAACTTCTCTCTTTTTTAGTATTTTCCTACAAAAACTCTTCTCCTCAAGTCTCTCTTTCCCTCTATTTTCTCTTAGAGTTTTAGCATTCCCTCCTAACCTTCTAATTTTTTGGTCCTTGAATTCTCCCAAGCTCTTGCTATTGATTGGATGAATCAAAGTGCAAGCTTATTCACTTATCTAATTTCCCCCACCATTCCCCACTTCTTTTATTTTTGCCATCCTACACATTTCTCATTTACCTAATTTCCCCCACCATTCCCCACTTCTATCCTTTCTTGGTGAGGGTTTCTCACTTAAAAAGGAAAGAACTTGTTGAAACAGTGAAGTTATCAGTCAATCTGACATAAGTTGACAGTCGAAAGAAGGGAAGTTGACAGTCATTTTGAAGCAAAACAGCATCAGATTTTTATCACTTAAGATAAATGGCGGATGAATCGCTTGTGATAAATGGTGGATACACCACTTGGTAATATGGATGAATCACTTGAGATAAATGGTGGATACACCACTTGGTAAATGGGAGATGAATTCACCACTACTTCAAATGTTAGGTAAATGTGAGCTTATATAAAGAAGGCTTTGGTTGAAAACAATGAGCACAACTGAAAGAGAATGAGTTGAAATGAATGAGAGATGAATGAGAATAGTGAAAAGTGTGAGAAGGGTGCATAGGGAGGACTCTACCCAATTGGTCTTATATACATATACACACATATATATGCACCTAACCTAATTGCTTGCCTTGCTCGCAGAAAAGAGCCCCAGATTGACAATAAACATCACAGACCTTATCATTGGGAACTCACGATCAAATATAGGGACAAAATGGGGTGTCTTGTGTATGGGTTGTTATAGTGATGTAACTAATCCTTTTGACCTAAGGCTTTCTTGATATCTTGTGTATGTGTTGTTAGGGTTTAATGATGCAGAGTGTGAGTTGTAACCATTAATTTACAAATGTATTCATTGGCCCTAGTAAGTCATGTATGGAGATATGTGAGTGTACAATAAGGGATCTATCACTCTCAGTAAAAAGAGGGATGCCCTATGCTATCTTCTTGGATATGACTCATTTAAATCTTTGACCAAAGCAAAGGTGACTCAAGAAAAGGTTTTCTTAAGTGCACCATCATGAGTAGATATCAAGATGGATTCATAGGATTAAGTTAGGGGTTTGACAAACTTCCATACCCTATTGACTTAATTGGTGTCACGACCCAAATTAAAAGCCATGATCAATATTAATAAAACCAGTTTAATTAAGAAAATCATTTAGGAAGCACGTGAATAACATGTGTTAGAAAACCTATAATTTCAATAGAAATTTTGGCATGACCCATTCGTAAATGGAACATATCATAATAAAAACTTGTATAAAATAGTCATAAAATTCCCTATCAATCATCATTGGTATCATCACATACTAAATAAACCATATAAGGAGACCTACGAAATTAAAATATTACAAACCATAAGTTATTACGTGTCTAACGCCCATTGGTCGAATACAAAAGTGTTTAGTTAATACATAACCATGATATTAAAATTGTTCAAGATCTTAATAATGTTCCAAACTGATCTGACAATTAGTTAGTTCCAATCAGAGCATAACACCTCAAGGTGAGGTCTCCCTAGTTAGGAAATCATTTGAAAAGGGTTTATAAAATATAGGAGTGAGTATCAGTAGATATAATTTTCATATAGAAATAACCAAAGCATGATAATATAACCAATTCAAATCATGCTTAAAATAGTTAAAACCCATGCGGTGTCATGAATGATATATGACTTATGTCTATTAAACATAATCCATAATTACCGACTACTCTCGCAGGAGTCTTTGAGAGGAAACGGAGGATTTAAACCCACCTCCAAGAGGACAATACAAGGGTTCCTACCTGGAACTGGGCAAAGGAATGGAAAACACCGCTAAGTCTCTTGACCGTTTAGTAGTCCAAATCCAATAACCCTTTTTATATACTTTTACTAAGTAATTAATTAAATCCATTTCATGCATTTTATGCCAATGAATGCCATGAAAAGCATAAAAACCCATACACGTATCAGTTGTTCCAAAAATGAACAATACATAATTATTCCATAATTATATAGCATGTAGGGCTATGTAAAACATGTAAAATATAGACCAACAAGAATTTACACGGCATATACATCCAAAATAAACCAAAATATAACAAGTATATCAACCCATATACTCCCAAATGTAATATTTCTAAATGTAGGGTTATGTAAACTAGACCCCTCAATACATGCATTACAAAATATATATGATAATACACCCAAAAATCACGTAAACTCATAAATAAACCAATATACATTTTTATTCAACATATATGGGCTTATATCCTAACCCATTGTCATCCCTACGGTTAAAACCCATGAAAATTACACCTACCTCAAATATATTGTACCAAATGTAGAGAAAATGTGTTGGGAGGGTTGGATCCAAGCCTAAAATGCAAGAACAAGCTTCAAACTCCACAGATCAAGCTTGAATCCTCTCTAAGCACGTGTAGATCTTCAAATCCAGTCCCTAGAACGCGAGTCCAAGCGTATGTTGAAATGAGGTGAGAGAGTAAAAAACCCAAGCATGCAAGAGAAAAATATGATTTTCTCTCTCCAAACACTCCCTTTACTCTCCTTTCTCTCCTCCCTCTCTCTCCTTCTCTCTCAAGCTCTCTTGGTGTAAAATGCTGAAAAATGGGGTGTAAAAGTTGTGGGATGAGGGTTTTAAAAAGGGGTGAGGGGCACATGCGTCTTTTGACGCACATTAAAAAAAATTTGCAAAATCTGCGATGCTCGATCGATCGGGGTCTGAGGCCCGATCAATCGGACCATGGCAGAACCTAATTGCATTATCCGAAGTACCTCCAATCGATCGGCCTCAAGGCCCGATTGATCGGCCCATGGTAGAAATGCCCAATAACAACTGCTAATCAGTCTAAACCTCTATAGCATAGACCACTACCTTATTTTCATTAAGTAATCGTCTCCATTCTTTTATTTTTCCTTTTACTTTAAGTTATTTAATGAAAATAAGTAAATAACCCCCTATTTGAATCCAAATAAAATATCAGGAAATCAAATTCCAAGTATATCAAAATCTCATTTTCAAATTTTAGTACAAAATTCGTCTCTCGATAGATTTTTCAAAAACAATCATACGAGGAAACCGATCGAAACGTGATAATAAAATCTCATAAAATCACAGATGTCTTATAATATTATAAACTTCCATTACAACCAAAAATTATCTTTAAAAACGAAGACTTATGAAAATTCATTTTTTCCCAACACTTAGCCAAATTTCAGCAGTCTAAAAGTGTGAAATCACAAACACATCAACATTATACACATGCAATGCCTATGCGTGACAATACCCGACAAATCAACTAATGTACATGCAAATCATGCATTAAAGTTGAGATTATCCTAATTAAATGATGCAGGCATTACAATTGGGGCATTAGTTGGTAGAGGGATTTAATTGCATTTAATTGTAGCTGAAGGGCTCACTATATCTATCTATCTATATATATATATATATATATATATATATATATTCACTCTATCTAGGTTGCATCATGATATAATGCTAGATATCACTCATGACTAGTAGGGACCTTGATAACATTAATGTTTTTCAAGAAATTGGAAAGAGTTCCAATTGAACCCAATTAGATGGAAGGTGTTCCATTAGGGTATTATGAATGCCCAATCCTACTACTAGATAGGCGTGAACCCAAGAGGTCACACATCTATAAGCTTAAGGGCATTTAGGGATTTATAAAATGGGCAAATATCAAATTAAATGTTTAATTTGACAACCTATGTAATAAATGTTATTGGTAGGGTTAGTAGTGCAATTATTAGATAATTGTATAACATATTAAAGGGATAATTTCCCACATAGCCGGCTAACACTTTGAAATTGAGAAAAAGATATGCTAGTACATGTCTTCTCATAACAAATTGTTATTTGATAAGGTTGGTTGGCAGCCCTATTTATCTCTACGTTCTTTTCATTCCATCTAACTTTTCTATAGTTGAGACTAGAAAGAAGGTAGAGAGAAAATCCCTTGAGTGCTAAAAGCTTGGTGTGGATACTCTTAGAGGCTTCATACGTTTGGAGCTCAATCAATTGCGTCTTAAGGACCATATATAAGTATCTCTAAACCCTCTTGATAGATTAGGGTTTATATATCATGCATAGGCCATGAAGGTGATCAAGGGTTTATGGTTTTTATCATTCAAAATTGTTTTGAAATCTATACTTTGCTTCCGCTTTGTATGAGAAATTCTTTCAGTACCCTAGCTCTGAACCTTTTTTGGTTAATAAAAATGGTTCCTGGGCTTTCCAAGTGGCGACTCTTATTCATATGCTAATCCTTCAGGGTGAGCACCATCAGAAGCAAAAGTAGGCAAAACATAGGTAAAAGCGAGCGCGTGGTGAAATTGGTGCACTCACAATATGATTAATTAATTATGCGCATAGCGTGGCAGCTTAATGGCATTCCTCACTTGTTAAGTGAGTGATTAGGGGTTTGAACTTATGGAGAAGCATTGATATCCATTAGTTGATATTAGGGGGTTTAAGGGTAAGGATAGGTCCTATCAATTGTCCAAAAAAATGAAAAAAAGAACAATTATAACCTACAAAAGAAAGGTGATTGATAATTAAAATCTTCGGGTTGCGTTTGGTTTGAGGGAATGGAATGGAATGGAATGAGAGTGGGAATATTGGAATGGAATGAGAATGAGAATGGGAATGGAATGAGAATGGACATTCCATCCCAATGTTTGGTAAGGAGTGGGAATGGAATGAAAAAGCAAAGGTGAGACCCATTTTTAATGATTTTTACTCATTGAAAGAAGGGAATAGCCATTCCTCTTGGTTTGGAAAGGAATGGCTATTCCCTCATTGGAGGGTTGGATTTGGTGCAGTTGACTACTTTAATTTATTGCATGGTGCAGTAAACGTAGGATCGATGACACGTGGGTAAGGAGGAGAAATGGAGGGCTATGAGGCATTAGGCGTCACATGCATTTCTCGAATTTCAACCCTCTATTTCTCATCCTTATCATGTGTCATCGATTTTACGTTTACTGCACCATGCAGTAATTGCACCAAATCCAAATCCAGGGAATAGACACCCACAAGGGAATAACCATTTCATTCCCTTGTGCAACCAAACGTCCACTTTTTTTTGGAGAATGAAATCACCATTCCATTCCCTCCCTCGTTCCCTCATAACAAACATAGCCTTAAGGGTTATAGCCACCCACAACTTTGGATATCACCTAATACGTACGTAAACTTGAGCTAGTCTTTTT
The DNA here is from genome assembly GCA_039720395.1 of Liquidambar formosana. NCBI lineage: Eukaryota > Viridiplantae > Streptophyta > Magnoliopsida > Saxifragales > Altingiaceae > Liquidambar > Liquidambar formosana. The sequence goes on along the minus strand of JBBPBK010000037.1, from coordinate 254,786 downwards.
CTTTTTTTTTTTTTTTTTTTTTTTTCTAGTGGAACAGAATGGATGAGCCACACACGCAGCAAAGAAACTAAAAAAAAAAAAAAGTGATGAGCCACACAATTTCACAAATATTATACAGAGTAATGGATGATTATTTTCCTTATTTTAAACCAGATACAAATACTTTTCATAAGATATTATTTATAGCTCATCGATTGTAATACAATCCATATATCCCCCCTAATAAAATAAATAATAAAAAAAAGAAAAGAAAAAGAAGAGGAGGGCTTTAGGGGCAAATGAATAGTGCATATACAATCAATGAAAAACATATATTATATTTTAGCAATTCAATCTGATTCAAAAATGGTTGCTAATTCTTTGCCAAAAGGTTTTCCAGGCACTGTTGTAGTTGATTTCATTTGAATTGTAGAGGTGAAAGGATTAGGTGGCATGGTCAGATTATCTCCACTTGCTTCTAACATTTGAATCACAATTTTCATTGAAGGGCGATCCACTGGGTACCATTGAATACACCAAAGTGCCACAATTGTTAATTTCTTTCCAATCTTAGCGTCCCCTTCTTCCTCTATCCGGATATGTAGCTCTTCTCCTTGATCCAAATGATTATAAATCCATTCTAGGAAGTATGCTTGGCTTGGATTCACTACTTTAACGTCGATATTCTTTCTCCCTCCAACCATTTCAAGCAGCATCATTCCAAAACTATAAACATCTGACTTATAAGACACATTTCCAAAATTCCTTGATAACACTTCGGGTGCAATATAGCCCATGGTGCCCCTAGCCGCAGTCATAGAAACAGCACTTTGTTCTTTGGAGCATAATTTAGCCAAACCGAAATCGGAGATCTTTGGATTGAAGTTATCATCTAGCAAGACATTGTGAGGTTTGATATCAAAATGGAGGATTCGTTGGTCGCATCCTTGGTGAAGATACTCAATTCCTTTGGCTATTCCTATAGCAATATCTTGAAGCTTCTCCCAACCGAGGAAACATTTCTTATCATCCCTTGAAAATATGAACTTCTCTAATGACTCGTTCGGTAAGAACTCATAAACAAGAGCACGTCTGAATCCATCAGCACAAAAGCCAACCAAGCGAACCACATTGACATGGTGAATCCTGGCCATTGTTCCCACTTCATTGATGAAGTCTTCCCCATTTCCGGCTGTTAAATTGTTGAGGACTTTTACAGCAACAAGAATTTCATTCGAAAGTTTTCCTTTGAACACAGTTCCATAACCTCCTTCGCCTAGTTTGTGCTTAAATTGATTTGTAATCCTCTTGATATCAGCATAGGAATATCGAGCGGGCTTGAGAGCTCTATAGTCCTCCAAAAAATTTTCAATTTTCACTTGGTTCTCTTTCTCTATTTTATCCAAGCGATGGGCTCGGTAGAGTACTAGAACGATTCCTAGCACAAGAAGAATGGAAACAAATACTGCACCTGCATAACAAAAAACAAAACAAAATAAATACAATAGAAAAAGGGGGTTATGAGCCCTTAATCTTTCATCTAGTTCTTAATTATTATACGTGTAAGAGCGAAGAGACAATTTCACCTGCAACCTCCAGCTTTGCTATTAATACGTCTGTAAAACATAATAAAACAATTAAAAAGAAATAAAATCGACGTTAATATGAAATTAAAAATAATCAGATGCCCAAACTACATTCAAAAGCAAGACGTGCGTATTTGTGATGACTAGAATACCTTTAGCTGATTTGCCGAAACATTCAGTTTCAGGTTCCATGCTATCATTCTTCTTCAATCTGCATTTCCTGCATTTTGCTTCACAGTCTCCACATATTGAATTGGACCACTTCAAATAAACATAGTTGTCGAATATAATACCATATGGTACTGACGAAATGTTATATGTCATGGTGCAAGATACTAGGGAGTAATAAATAAATTGAGTGCCAGAATCAACAACACGAATATCATAACTAGGGGTACTAAGGCAAGGGATAACGCGCGTTAAATTTTCATCCCTTGGCGAACAATTGAAGAAGGTGTAGTCCCAAAGGTAATCATAATTACCATATGGGTAGAATTGGAAGGGAGAGGCAGATAAATTGAGGTATGGAAACTGTCTTAGGAGGCAGTCATGCGGGTCATGGAAACAAATTTCATGAGATTTGTAATTGATGTTCTCCACCAAGAGCTTCACTGAAGATGGCAAATCGAGCACCGTCTGATTATACTCGTTGCAATACAGATCGAACCCAGGATAGCCACAGTGGTCTGGCAGCCGGCCGGCGGTCTTTGAGCCGGAAGGGGAATCGGATGGCTGGGCCATGTTGCCCACACCTTGATTCAGGACACTCGTCTCGGTCCGCTCCAATTAGCACCGCAAAGATTGCGACCAACGAGAAGTGAAATACCCAGAAGAACATTTCCACGGATCTGCCCATCTCTGGAGTCCAGGTAAAGTTGCACATAAATTTCCAGTCTTTGATGCGTTGGAATTGAATTTGGAATATTTGAATCACAAATCATAACCAAAATGCTTTTTAACTAAGAGGTTATGGTGTCCTAATTTTCCTTTATTTTGATTTAGTTGACGCACTCTAAAGGAAGACTTTTTAATCATTGGCTGGCCCTGGACGAAAAGAGCATATCCACATATATAGAGAACTAGCCAGTTTCAGTCATCCATATGAAATTTCCAAACATATATTGTGGGGACACTTACTGCATAAAAACGTTTCTTTTGTAATATAATATTGATTATGACAAGCAGACTTTTTCCATGAGGCGAGAGCTCACTAACATGTTTGACTGAGTCGCGAAAGTCTTTCTTTAATGGAAAAGGAGGTCCCCCAGTCCTACCTCACACCCAAGAAATTTTTTTATAGAGTTGTGATAGGATTGATGTGATGTCACAAGTTAGAATAAAGAGGAATTGTTAAAATACTTTTTGACTTCTCAATTCTATTTTATTTTGCTCCCATGTAGCCGGCTATACTACAGTTAAATGAAAGAGACTTGATGCATTAAAACGTTTTCATATAATTGAATATTGATTATGATTTTTGAGGATCAAACTTTTTCCAAAAAGCAAGAGCCCACTAGCCTCCTCTATGAGCACGGCCAAGTGGGCTCATGTGCAACAACAAAAATGGGACCACCCCCAAAAAGAAGAAGCTATATCTATAAAATTAAATTAAAAAAAAAAGGCCAATGTGATTGCAATGGATTCCCTTGTATTATTCCAATGTTGATAACCATAACACAGTCACTTCAATTCCCTACCATTCATGTATCATATTGTCTTTTTGGAATTGACCAAAAGCCTTCTTTAGGGACTTGGATTCAGTGCTGAGTTTGGAGGGTTGAGATTAAAAGATGAAAAAATTACTTTATAAGGGTATTTTGGTAACTTTATCATCTTTCAATCTCAATCGTCCAAATCCGAGATGAACGGCTGAGATGAGCTCAGCACTGAATTCTCTCCCCTTCTTTAGTCATTGTGCTAAGAGCATCCTCAAGGGTACTAATTAATTTTTGTTATTTTAGTTAGCAAAATGACTTTTAAAAAAAAAAAAAAAAAACTAGTTAGCTATACAAACGAGTACTCTAAGAGTACTAGTTATTTTTGAGCTATTTAAAAAAAAATTATAATAATCTATCTTTTTTTAATCATAATTTGATGGAAAGATAAAAAGGAAATAATATATTTTTTTAATTAAAAATAGTTTAGTTAGCGAACATTGGCTGACTAAATGTACTTAAGGAAAATGACGATAACTAAAATAACTAGCCATATAGCTAGCCCTTTGAACAAAGGGCTAACTAAACTATGTAGTGTTTCACATAACCCCCTATGTGGTGTTTCACATAACCCCCCCTAATGTTCAAAATGTTGCAATGTGCCCCCATGCCACATTAAACGTTAAATAGTATGAACGGTGTTAACAGAAAGATGAAAAGCCTACTTTATCCCTCACCCTCCCTCTCACGTACACACCACCCAACCACTCCGGCGAACCCGTTTCTCCGGCCAACTCCATTTTTTCCGGCCATTTCATTCTTCATCATCCCAACTCCAAAAAGATTGGATAAAACCCAAAAAAATAGAAAAAAATTATGGTCATTTCATTCTTCATCATCCTAACCCCAAAAAGGAATGGAGATAGCCCCCACCCTCACGTGCACACCACCCACCATTTCGGTGAACCATTTCTCCGGCCAACTCCATTTTTTCCGGTCATTTCATTCTTCATTATCCCAACTCCAAAAAAGTTTGGAGAAAGCCCAAAAATAAAAAATAAAAAAAATCCGGCAATTTCATTCTTCATCATTGAAAGTGAAAAAAAAAAAAAAAAAAAAAAAAAAAAAAAAAAAAAAAAGGACTATTGAAGAGGGGGGAAAATGACTATTGGAAGTAAAGATCAGAACTAGATCCAAATATGCCGTCTTGAGGCAACTCCTCGTCAAATCTCCTTCTCCTTCATCTCTTTCATTTTCTTCTTTTTGGCTCCTTGTTGCGACAGCCCCTGTTTAGATCTTCTTCATCTCTCCATTTTTTTTTTTGGCCTCCTGTTGAGGCAGCCCACCTCTCAAACTAGATCTTCTATTTTAAGGCAACCCCTCTTCAAATCTTTTTCTTCTTCTTCTTCTAATCCGTCAATCTGCTGCCTCCTCCTTCGTTTAGGTTCGCTGTGGCTCAGTCGATCTGGTTTGAGTTCAAGGATTTCTTGACAACAGCAACGCCCGAACCCTCATTAACCAACCATCACCATACAATTCGGTGGTGGTTATAGCTATAGTGGTAGCGGCGGCGGATAAGGTGCTTTTGATGAAGATCACACCAGTGACCCTATATATTTGGATAAGGACGGTGATGCTCCATTTTTTGTTATTTTTATTATTATTTTTTCTGAAGCAGCTAGAGGGGTAATTATGGCAAAACATAAGAGTAATTATGTCACGTGATGTACACATGGGTCTTTTCCGTCTTCTTCTAAAAACAGTGCCTAACAGTAGGGTAAAGTGAAATAAATTTAAAATGTTAGGGGAGACATTGCAACATTTTGATCATTAGGGGGTTATGTGAATTGCTTATAAAAAAAAAAGATCATTAGGGGGTTATGTGAAACACCCTCATAGATCAGGAGAATTTTCTATAATCTATACTACCTATAAAAAGATGAATGTAAGAAAAACTTTTGATTGACTAATATACCCTTATTTTAATTTTTAAATACACAACTACCCACCCTTCTGTATATATAGGAAATATAGTAATATGGAAACTATAATTATAAAACATATACCTTAACATATTCTAAAACACATACCAAATATATAGAAATATGGAAACTATAATTCTAAAACACATACTTTAATATATTCTCAAACACCTACCTTAATTTATAAAACACAAACAGGAATGCAAAGAAAATGGAAACTATAATTCCTATATAATAAATAAACAGCCGGAACACATACTTTAATATATTCTAAAACACATACCTTAATATATAAAACACAAATAGGAATTCAAAGGAAATGGAAACTATAATTCCTATATAACAAATAAACAGTCGGATTGTAAATTCCACTTTCTTCATCAAGAGTAGTTTCAACCTTCTCTCCACCTTTTCCATTAACGGTGACTTCTCCCTTCTCTGGTAAGTTTTGCTCTGCAAATTATGATATATATATATAGTACTGGTAGAGAACTGCTATATATATATATATATATATATATGGTACTGTTAGAGAATAAATTTGATTTTTGATGAATTTATAAGTTAGATGGATGAATTTATAATCATAATAGGTACTGTAATTAAAGAAAGAAAAATCATTCGAAACGAAAACTGAGAAACAAAAATATATAGATTAGTGAAAAAAAAAATACAGAGATTAGTGGAAAAAAAAATAGAAACTAAAATTGAGAAACAAAGAGAGACGGAGAGAAAGGAGATGAGGTAAAGAGAGAGAAAATAAATTTGAAAAAAAAAATTTAAACATAAATCAAATTAGAGAGAATTTTGTACAACAACAAAACGAGACTGTTAGATGGAGATTGTCTTGGATAGTACTCTACTTGGTTGGACCTTTGTCTCCATTTAGTACAATTGTTTGCAAACTTGCAGTAAAGAAAAAATAAAATTCACCATATAATCGTTTCCAACAATACTTTGCCAATTTATACCGCAGAAAAAAAAAAGAAAAAAAAAACTAAAACTAAAAGAGATTAAAACTAAAAGAGAATAGATCTAAAAAAAAAAAACAAAAAACAAAACAAAAAAAAAAAACAAAACAAAACTCATATCCAAATACTTATATCAATGAATAAAAAAAAGAGAAATCTAAAAAACTGAAAGAAAACTGAGAGAAAAAACCCAAAAAAATAAGTGGAGAAAAAAAAGAAAAAAAAAAAAGAAAACAAACTCATTATTTCGATCCAAACACATAGATCGGTGAAAAAAAAAATTGAGACAATAAAAACTAAGAAACAAAGAGAGACGGAGAAAAAGGAGATGAGGTAGAGAGAGAGAGAGAGAGAATAGATCTGGAAAAAAAAAGAAGAAGAAGGAACTCATATCCAAATACTTATATCAGTGAATAAAAAAAATAGAAATCTAAAAAACTGAAAGAAAACTGAGAGAAAAAACCCAAAAAAATCAGTGGAGAAAAAAAAGGAAAAAAATACAAAACAAACTCATTATTTCGATCCAAATACATAGATCGGTGAAAAAAAAATTGAGACAATAAAAACTGAGAAACAAAGAGAGACGAAGAGAAAGGAGATGAGGTAGAGAGAGAAGGTAACAAATGAAAGTTATATTTTAACTCAAACTCTTAACAAATTAATGTTAAATTCTTACTCAAATTCTTAAAAAAAATATGTACTCTTGAATTTTAAACTCTCTTTTATGAAAAAAATATAAAATCTTTATGTATTTATTATTTTATATAACTAATATTATTTAAAAATATTCATGTGCAACGCAGGTGTGCTATATCTAGTTTACCTAAAAGAAAGGATTTGACTAACTAAAATAATAAAAAGGACTGAATAGTTAACCCCTTGGATGCTTTAAGAAATTTTCAATGAGCTCACACAATGTCCAGAATGCCCTTTTGATGTAGCGCTTCAATCGCATGACAGTTTTGTCATGTAAGAAATAAATATAGGGGGAATTACACCCAAGTTTGCAAGGCTAAAGGAATTATTATAAAAATTGCATTGGTGGTGGATTTTTCACATACTTATGACTGCTGCCAATTCTTCTTTTTACAGAGAATTCTCATCCGGAAGATTTTTTATTTTTTATTTCATGCTAACATACTAAACACACACCGAGTAGTGATTGTTACCTTCCATTTTTTATGGTTCCCAATTCCTTTAATTTCGAGATTGGCTTTGATTGGTGGAGTGTTCTAAGGTTGCAATCTTTGTAGACGGATTGGGCCTGACACGAAGCTTGGTCGTTACGTTCATGGGAACGGCTATTGCAACCCCCCAATCCCCTAAGTTGCCCCCACCTGTTATCCCCGTCCCCAAAATTTTCATACCCACCCCTCTCAAAGACCTCAATACCTCTCATTCTCACCCACCCCTCTCACCCACCCCATACCCCATGTCAGTGGACCGGCGAGAAGAAGAAGAAGAAGTGACAGCGACGGCGACCGGCGACCGGCGAGGAAGGGCCAATCCATTTTTTCCGGCGACTCTTCCCTTTTCTTCTTTTTTTTTTTTTTTTTTTTTTTTTTCCCTCTGTTGGTCGGATCTGTGCAAGGGAGGTTTTTTTTTCAAAACCTCCATTTTTTCCAACAAGGAGGTTCTTCCCCTTCTTCTTTTTTCCGGCGACGGGAGGGAAGAGAAAGAAAAGGAAAGAAAAAAACAGAGGCTGCCGACGGGAGGGAAGAGGAGAAGAAAAGGAAAAGAAAAGGAAAGAAGAAAATAAAAAATAAAAAAAAATAAAAAAAAAAAAGAAGAAGAGGGTTTCGACGGGAGGGAGAAGAGTGAGGGCTGTCAGTATGAGAGAGGAGGAAGGAAGAAGAGAAGAGGAAAGAGGAGGAAGGAAGAAGAGGGTTGCCGGTGGGGTGGGGTGGGGTGCCAAAGCCGGAGCCGGAGCCGGTGGGGTGGGGTAGGTGAGGCTGCCGAAGCCTGCCGTCGCCGGTGGGGTGGGGGTGGGTGAGGGAACTTAAGCCTTTTTTGGTAATTTTGCCCTATAATTTTTTTATTAAAAAATATGAGGGTGCAACTTACTATATTGGGGGTTGCAATAGCCATTCCCTACGTTCATTGCTGATTGTCATAGGCATGGGCCGACCTGTTTGTACGGGCTGTATGGGTTAGGTCTTTTCAGGCCCAGCTCTTAAGATTGACTGCAGTGTCGATGATGGGGTAATTCTGAACCATCACTGTGCCACGTGTCTCATTATTATTGCATGGTAATTCCCCCCGCCCCCCATATTATAGTCACCAATAGCCCGTTTAGAAATGCATGGACCTTTTCTTTCTTTATTCACCGTTTCATGTTACCAGTGGCAAGTTTAGAGGATTCCTTACTCGTAACTTTTAAGGCTGTGTTTGTTACGAAGGAATGAGAGAGGGAATGGAATCATAATTTCATTCCCAAAAGAAAAAAATGAGTGTTTGATTGCACAAGAGAATGGAATGGCCATTCCTTTGTAAGGGGCTATTCCCTCTTTGGAGGAAATAGCCATTCATTTCCTAACCAAGATGAATGACTATTCTCACATTTCAAGAAATAAAAATCATTAAAAGTACATCCCACCTACTCTTTTTCATTCTATTCTCACCCCTTACCAAACATTAGGATGGAATGATCATTCTCATTCCATTCCCTTTTCATTTTATTCCCTCAAACCAAACGCAGCCTAATGATTTATGTAATTGGACCTATGACTTTTTGGACAAGACCTCAAGCATCTTAGACAGGGCTAGTATTTTTGAACCTGGCCTCTTTACATACCATCCTTATGGGCTTCAATGGACCCACCATAGAGTCCTACCAAAAAAGGGGGCCTTTATTGGCACCCCAATACTTGCCTTTTCATCTCCCATTAATTTGACATTTTAAGGTTTTATGAAAAATATAAAAAAAATTTCATAAAAACTGATTGCACTCTACTAGAAAACATTATTTTGAACAATTTTGTAGAAGAAAGTTCTTCCAAAATCTATTATTTAAGTAGAATTTTTTGGCTATTTATAGTTTTTAGCTATTTTGTAAATGGCTTAAAAATCCACTTAAATGATAGATTTTAGAAAAACTTTTTTCTACAAAATTGTTCAAAACGAGAAATTTTTTTCAAAATGATGTTTAATGGAGGATCTCATAGTCAGTTTTTATGAAAATCTTTTATATTTTTCATAAAACATTGAAGTTCAAAATTAATGGGGGATGAAAAGTAATTCTAGGGTGCCAATAGAGGCCCCTTGCCAAAAATAGTCCTTGATGAGGTACGACGTCTTCCTATGCTCGATAGCAAGTTGCCCATCTTGCCTGTTGTCACATGGCTAATGCCAAGTACAACGCCAAGCAACCCCTACCTAGCCAGCCAACTCGAATTTACCCACTCACACAATGAGGTTTTGAGATAATGTAAGACAAAACAATACACACCAACAAGGCTAGACGAGTTTACGGGCGCTCTGCCCAAACTTTTTTTATTAACTCAAATAGGAGAAGAACTTCCATAAAACCGCTCCACCAGGCTGTCCATGAGACCAGCCAATCAGGAGCCATGCATGTGGGTTTGTGGGGCCATAAGTACACTTACAAACCCACATGCAGGGCCTCTAATTGGCTGGTCTCATGGACAGCCTGGTGCAACGGTTTCATTGAAGTTTTTCTCCTCAAATAGATTACAAAGTAAAACTAGCCTTGGTACAGCCCGCATCTCATTGCCTACTCTACCAGACATGCCTTTAAATAGGCATAAAGAATAACCAACTATTAGTTACATCCCAACTGCATTAGGCAAAACTCTGCTATTGACACCTCCAACAACCTAGGGCTGTTGACATCCCCAACAGCCTAGGAAAGTAGCACCAATAAATTACTTGCATAGCAGTTATCAAACTACCATCCACAACTATTCTTTTCCCAGCCAGCAATGCTCACATGTATGCACACATTGGCTTGTGCCCCTCACAAGACAACCCAACTACGAGTAACTACCACATCTGCATGCTGCTTGTGTGCTTCCCACGAATTCTGACATGCCAAAGCCAACTACTGCATAGCCACAAGGTGATGCTTGGCCAACTTGCCAAAGCCATCTGCTGCATAGGTTCATGCCCATCTCTGCCAAGCCATGCCTAGCCATGGCTTTGTTTTGCTGCAATCCAACGTTCCCTTAGCCAAGCCATGCCAATCACATGTGCCATGGCTTGCTGCCACTATTGGGACCTTATCATGCCCAACGCATATGCCATGGCCCAACTACAAGTCTGATGTGAAGCTAGCCACCATGGCCAAGCCTTATGACTCATTGCTGCAAGGTGTCGCCCCAAGCCTGGCAAAACCAACCATAGGCAACTGATCCCGAGCAACCTACCATGCCTTAGCTGCACATGGCCTAGGTGCTGCCCTATGACAAGCACCTAGCTCAACTCACCATCCCCCCCCCCCCCCCCCCCAAAGATCCCTTAAGACCTTTTTTTTTTTTTTTTTGGTAAACGAAAGTTTAGGTGAGGGGAGGCTCTCCTAGTCCAAGGCCAGGGCAAGCCGTAGGCCTTAGAGAGGACTTACATTGGACTTATAGATCGCCCACCAAAGAGGATTGTTGGAAGCGGGAATCGAACATAAGTCTTACAAGCGAAGAATTTGATCCTTACCAACTAAACCAAACCTCGTTGTACATCAATTATTACAAAAAGGCATAATGGATTAAATAAATACAACCAGCATTTTGAATTTAATCTAACTTTACAAACATACTTCAACATTCATAAAATACATAACATAATTTTATGAACACCACCAAACCAACCCGTGGCCTTGCCTTTGGCCGTCCATGCGCCAAGCCTTGGCCTAGCTTGCCACCAAGGTCCTAACACCTGTCCAAATACCGGCCCAATTTTATGCACACCACCAAGCCAACCCGTGGAATTGCCTTTGGCCGGCCATACGCCAAGCCTTGGCCTAGCTTGCTACCAAGGGGCTAACACTTGTCCAAATACCGGCCCAAGGAGATGCTAAAGATCATGCCCCGGTCAGCATCGCTTTCATGCTGTTTGAATCAATGGATTGCTTCATTTGAATGCCAGGTGTTCTCTAGGAAAAGGAAAAAAAACAGAGGGGGAAAAAAAGAAGACGGTGGATTTCGGTTAAATTTCATTGTTTAAGTCTCTAAAAATTTAGGAAATTATATTTTCTTTAATAACTTCAAATTTTGAAGTCAGAATTAATTTCCGTCAATTGCTACCTGTTTTTTTTGCGGTCTAAATTAGTAGATTCTGGGCTTGATTAGCGTTTTCTTATTTTTGGCAAATTTTCCTTCTTTTTTTTTAAAAAAAATTTATTTTTATGATTAGTTTCTATTTAATAGCTTTCTCTTGTTTCGTTATTTCATTTCCGTAGTTTTAGCCCTCTATAAATAAACTTGTAGGCCCTATGGCAATCAATTCAGATCATGAGTAAAATTTCAAATAGTTTATTTTATTTTTCTTTGTTCTAGTTAGAAAGTGGTATAGTATAGCCCAATATAAAGTATGATTAATAAAGTAGTTAGGCTATAATACACTTTGGTCTGTGATGTGAGATTATAAAATGTTGGCCAAATCTTTGAAAGTTAAGAAGTCCATGATGGGAAATATTCCACAAAGTTGGTTTCTTATATAGGCTAGGCCAATTGGATTTTGTTTACATCTTTTCAGTCACAAATAGTTACGTGCATTTTAATTTTTTTTTCATTTACGCAATTGTACATTGGATACAATTAGATTCTTGAATTTCATATTTCATTTACTCTTAGTTTTGCAAATGATGTATGCTAAAGAGATTTATAAATACGTAAGAGGTGATCGAAATGCATGGATCGATCATATGGTGGAGCATGAATAGCATTAGCCTTTTTCCCAAGACTTGAAAAGTTTTGCCGTGAAAACTTGAATTTAGGTATTGCAAACTTTTTCAAAGATTATTTGTAATTCATATATATATAGGTTGTCATTCATAAATTTACGACTTTTTACTGCATTGGGATATGATGAATGCTGCTTAATTAGAAGCTACCGACCTGTCCTTGGGTGGCCTAATTCCTCGTTTGTTGAGAGGGCATCACCCTGTCCTTGAAGGACAAATCGATTATACAAACTATGTAATTTGTTGAGTTTTTGAATGCTATATGACCATGATTTATACCACAAATTTTACCTTGGCGGGGAGGATACCATGAGCCATATATATATGGTATTATGGAGAGAAAATGGTCATTAGACCATTATTGTCCCTACCTTTAAAATCAAAACATGCAGTGGAATAATACCAATGCCGCGTCTTTCTTTCCTTCACTTTTTCTGTTTTGAATGGAAGCATCCTCATAATTCAAAATTGACAGTGACAAAGTGGCCGCATGTGGAACAAGAAAAATGGGTGTAGGAAATTTCATTTACGCTATGTTTGGATAATGAATTTCTAGGTGAAATTTGTCTTTGAGATGGAATTTTCCTTTATAAAATTATACAAATTCCATCTCAAAAACAAATTCTACTTAAAAATTCCTTATCCAAACATAGCATTAGTCTATATGCTGCATCCTAATGAAATTCTTATCTCTCTATTTTTCATAGTGGTTGGAAAGGTTTCTAAAACTAGCTAGTAGTATTGCTCCGCCCAAATTTATTCCCAACAAAGATCCACTTGACATTTTTAGAAAAATAGTATACTTAATAAGTATTATAAAAAAATAGAACACACCTTGTCTGCTACCTTAATTAGGTTGTGGTACGACAGGCTCCCTACCTGTTTAATAAGAAAATATAACATAACTTTGTAGGATATGAGGATATAAAACCCATTTTCTAGATAAGTCCGGACTTTGTAAAGTTCAAACTTCCTAATGTAACAACCAACAAGAGTTGGCCTAGCAACAAAGGAGTGAGCTGTAAACTTAGATATCCTGGATTCGAAACTAGACAATCTTTTTTGGCTAGCCACCAGTCAAGGCTATTAGCCTAAGTGTTAAATGACCTCATGGGGCAGTGGCCCCGCGTAGGGAACAGGGATTAGTCGAACTTTGACAATTATTCGGATACCTCATTGCTTGGCCTAAAATTTAAAAAAAAAAAAAAAAAAAAAAAAAAAAAAAAAAAAAAAACACACCAAAACTTCCTAATGTGACAAACTCTGCCAAAATCGAATCATGCAAGAGTTTTCCCTTTTGACCAAAAAGCAGAAACTCATGCCATTTTGAAATTAAAGAGAACAGGTAACCCTTTCTAATTATCTAACCTTCTACCCCATTTTTGAGCCTTTTTTTTTTTTTTTTTTTTAATTTTTTAATTTTTATAAATATTTTTTTTTCTGATGCGTAATGCATGCAGCTAACCTCAGATTTCAACTCAGTAGAATTTTATTTTATTCAGTCATTCTTCACTTTAGTGTATATTTATTTAACAGTTCAACATTTAATTTTTTTCGTCAACAAAAGAAGTATTTTTTCTTTATTTTTCCTTTTTCCTGTTATATTGTAAGATTGAGTTCAATCAACACAACTGTTCATACATTTGTAAGATGTGATGCAGATTCATTAGTAAAAGCGCAATTACAATGTACCTAGCCTCCAGAATATGGAATTCTTACTCTCTATCTATAGCTAGGTTTTAAATGAGTCCAGGCCCTCCAGGATTTGGGCATTGAAGGTCTGCTAGCGCTAATTAAGATGTTAAAAGCTTCAATGGGCATTACTCCTACTATACAGTGAAGTAGCACAGCAATTGAATCCTGGTACCTCGATTGTTGTTTACTTCTTGCCATTCACAAGTAGTTGTCTGCAATTGGATTCTTGAATCTCATATTTCATTTACTCTTACTCCTATATTTAAGAAGAATACATTTGAAAGAGGGGAGATGACAGAATTAAGTCCCATGAAAATTAATGGGCCGGTGTTAAATGCCTTTGCATTCAGCTAACCTTTTTAGGTGCAAAAGAAAAATGAACAGATATTAAAAAACTCCAAAGATAACAACTAGCTGTACATTGTGCTCGTTGTAACAGGGGCGGACTGAGTGGGGTGCCACTGTGCCAGAGGCGACCCTCCTCATCCATTTAAAAAAGATTTTTTATCATACAAAAATTTTAGTATTTTTAAATTTGACCCTACTGAATTTTTTTTTGGTCCTTCACATTTTCTAATTGTAAGTTTCCCTCCTCCATTTTTCCCTTCAAATAAATATCTCTTACCCCTTTTATCTCACAAAAGTTTGATCTTTCTAATTATATTTGCTTCCACAGCTGCTAATTATGAAATGACTATTTTGTCCTTTAAGTAAAGAAGTGTAAAAATTAGGTGTGTCAAATTCCAATAATACCCTAGCCACTCACGCCAGTATTTTTTGCCCCTCTGAGACAACCATGTCCGGCTTCCCCACTCTCCCTCTATTCCTGCCGTGAACCTAAGCCGAGACCCCTTGCAAGTTTTCAATATGTGCAAGTCAGATTATTTTAATGGCTTCCAATATATTTGAAAAAAATGTAGAAGTTTCTAGGGAATCTAGGAAAAAGGTTCCATACAGCAGATGGTTAGATTGAGCTGGTTGTCTTCAAAGGGAGATGAATAATAGGGGGGTGGCCCCTTGATTTGTTGCGAGACGTGTTTGAACAGCTGCTTTTCTACTGAAATTGCATTTTTTTCCGATCATGTTAGCGGTGACCAGTGATAGCAACGAGTGAACTTGCCCGATCTGACGAGTGTTTAGCGATGATAAGGACCCCGACACCGCTTGTGGAGTGGCGCTCATGTGCCTGTGCGTAGAAGCCACCATCGCCGCTGGTGTCGCCGGGGAGTGAAGTCGGTGTTAGCACCACGGCCAACGAGGATTGTCGATTTGGGGGATGATGAGAAGGAGGGGCAAAATTGTCTTTGAATCTCGTTGACAAGGGCAAAATAGTCTTTATAAAAATAGACTTTAGCTGCTGTGAAAGCAGTGTCATGAGATGTGGCAATATCGCCATCCTAAAAAAAATCTCTTTTATCTTGTTATTGTCTATTAGGGGAAAAAAAAAAAATGGGTAGAAGGTTATTTCAAATGATTTTTTAATGAGGGGTTACTATCATCACAAAAATTCTTTTGCATCTCATTTAGTTTACACTTTTTAAAGTTTTATGAAATTTAAATATAAAAAGTTTTCATGAAAACTAGTTATATTGTTTACTAGAATACATCATTTTAAACAATTTTATAAAAAAAAAGTTTTCCAAAATTTGTCATTTAAGTAAATTTTTTGGATACATAACATTTTATGAAAAATGGCAAAAAAATCAACTTAAACAATAGATTTTGAAAAATATTTCTTCTACAAAGTTGTTTAGAATGATGTTTTATAATAGATATCGTGGTTAGTTTTCGCGAAAAGCTTTTATATTTTTTATAAAACCTTAAAAAATGTAAACTAGGTGGTGGTGCAAAAGAATTTTAGTGGTGACAATAGCCTTGTCCTTCTTTAATTTATAGAGAAAAAAAATACTAACATTCAAACAAAAGTCGATTTGCTAGAGAAAATTCCTGGATCCACCACTGGTTGTATATATTTGGGAAACCAACTCCATACCAAACCTGTTAATTTATGATTAAGTTGAGATGAGCCAACATGAGATTGAACCGTTTTATTAGATGCAAGGCCTGAAACCTAGAACTGCAAATTGGCTCTAGTAGTGCGATGGATCAGGTAAGAGATTATGTATAATTAAAATTGATTAGGATATCTCCAAGTACGTTAGTTACTTTTTAGAAGAACAAAATGGAGAAGACACTTTCACAAACAATATAATATAGATGATTGGTTTCTTTATTTAAATAAGATACTACTCACAAATACATCCCATAAAATATTACTTAAAAGCCGCATCAATGTTAGTAACTTAGTACTATGACCATAGATTAACAC
This sequence comes from Liquidambar formosana, assembly GCA_039720395.1. Lineage (NCBI taxonomy): Eukaryota > Viridiplantae > Streptophyta > Magnoliopsida > Saxifragales > Altingiaceae > Liquidambar > Liquidambar formosana. The sequence goes on along the minus strand of JBBPBK010000037.1, from coordinate 238,675 downwards.
GAAAAAGAAACAAAGAAAATTACATATAAGAAACATTTATTATAACAGTGATTCAATCTTATTTAGAAATGACTGCTAATTCTCTATTGAAAGGTCTTCCAGGCATGGTTACAACAGAATTCATTTGAACTATAGATGCGAAAGGATTTGGTGGCATGGTCAAATTGTCTCCATTTCCTTCCACCATTTGAACAACTACTTTCATTGAAGGGCGATTCATTGGGTATCAATGAATGCACCAAAGTCCCACAATTGACAACTTCTTTGCTATCTTAGCATCTCTCTCTTCCTCTACTCGGATTCGGAGCTCTTCTCCTTGTTGCAAACGATTATAAACCCATTCTAGAAAGAATGTTTGACTTGTGTTCTCTACTATAACATCAATATTCTTCCTCCCTCAAATCATTTCAAGCAACATCATTACAAAACTATAAACATCTGACTTATAAGAAACATTTCCAAAGTTCTTAGATAACCCTTCAGGTGCAATATATCCCATGGTTCCCCTAGCTATAGTCATAGTCATAGAAACCGTACTTTGTTCCTTGGAGCACAACCTAGCCAAACCGAAATCAGAGATCTTTGGATTGAAGTTGTCATCTAGAAAGATATTATGAGGTTTGATATCAAATATAGGATTTGTTGGTCACAACCTTGGTGTAGATACTTGATTCCTTTGGCAATACTGCAATGTCTTGAAGCTTCTCACAACTAAAGCAACGTTTTTTATCGTTCGTTGAAAATATGAACTTCTCTAGTAACTCATTTGATAAGAACTCATAAACAAGAGCCCGTTTGGATCCATCAGCACAAAAACCGCTCAAGCGAACCATATCGACATGGTGAATTTTACCCATTGTTCCCACTTCATTGATGAACTCTTCCCCATTTCCTGTGAAATTGTTGAGTATCTTTACCGCAACAAGAATTGCATTGGAAAGCTTTCCTTTGAACACAGTTCTATAACCTCCTTCACCCAATTTTTCCTTAAATTGATTGGTAATCTTCTTAATATCAGCGTAAGAATATCTAGTGGGCTTGAGAGCTCTGTAATTTTCCAAAAAAATTTCAATCTTATCTTGATATTCTTTTCTATTTTATCTGAGCTATACGCTTTGTACAGTGCAATGATTATGAGGACGAGAAGAAAGAAACCCGATATCACACCTGCAACTACTGCCCTTGTTGGACCTGTAAAAGATCAATAAATTATTAACATGTCATCTTTGTAAAATTAACAAGATAAAATACACAGGGTACACAGCTTCTGCAGTCCTACAACCTGCCTTTTTATGATAGCACATCTTTGAAAGAAGATTGTACTCTATTTTTCCCCTTTAATTTTAAATTTAATAATCAGCAAGCCCAAAGTACGTCCAAATCAGCAGTTCGATACAATGATTGACTGAGTAATACGGAGTACAGAAAAACTGAATTTAATTCTGGAATTATTTTACAAAAACATTGAAGGCGTCTCATATAAGGCTGATGTTTATAGTTTTAATATATTGTTGATGGAAATGGTTGGAAAAAGGAAGAATATGAATGCATCAGCAGGGCACTTGAGTCAAACATACTTTCATCATGGGCATATGACCGAATCAGTCAGGGTGAAGACATTGAGTTTGGAGATGCCAATGAAGATGAAAAAGAAATTGCGAGGAAGATGATCATAGTTGCACTGTTAGATAAACCCGTTGGATCGTCCTTCAATGAGCAAAGCCTTGGAGATGCTTGAAGGCAAGGTTGAAATGCTACAATTGCCTCCAAGCCTCTTATGAGTCCACTCGGGATGTCAGTTGTGGATCTTGCAAACAACAATCCAAGAGGGGCAGCAATTTCATCCTATAATTAATGAGATAGGCACGATTACCTTGGATGTAAGGTAGCTTTTCATTGTATTAACTGTCTTGTATTGCTATAGATTTTGTAGCCTTAAATGAGTAATGTCAGTCAATCCTATGTATTATCTCTCTCTCTCTCTCTCTCTCTCTCTATATATATATATATATCAAAGCTTGGGGTATGGATTAGATATTTAATGTTGTTTTTAGGAATGGCCGGGATTGGTTCTATTTATTTATTATATTTTTCCCCAATAAATATTTTATTATTTAATTTACCATATATATATATAGGCACACACATATGTATATCCAGCATCTTTTGAGGAAAAAAAAAGAAGCTCTAGGGCGCTCACTTTTTGCACCCTAAACACCACATACTTGCCCTTTAGATACTCGATTCCCTTGGCCATGCTTAGAGCAATATCTTGTAGCTTCTCCTAACTGAGGAAACGTTTCTTATCATTCAGTGAAAATATGAACTTCTCTATTGACTCATTTGGTAAGAACTCATAAACAAGAGCCCTTTTTGGATCCATCAGCACAAAAGCCAACCAAGTGACTACATTGAAATGGTGATTGTAGCCATTGTTCCCACTTCATTGATGAAGTCTTCCCCATTTCCTGTGATATTGTTTAGTATCCTTACGGCAACAAGTATTTCATTGGTAAGGCTTTCTTTGAATACAGTTCCATAACCTCCTTGGCCTAATTTGTCCTTAAATTGACTTGTAATCCTCTTGATATTAGCATAAGAATATCTAGTGGGCTTGAGAGCTCTGTAATCCACCAAAAAATTTTCAGTCTTCACTTGATTCTCTTTCTTTATTTTATCTAAGCGATGGGCTCGGTAGAGTACTAGAACTATTCCTAGCACAAGAAGAATGGAACCAAATACTGCACCTGCATAACCAAAAAAAAAAAAAAGAGTTAAGAGTTACCCGTCATCGACACTGCAGTCCATCTTAGAATTGCAATAGCCGTTCCCCATTGCTGATTGTCACAGGCCTGGGCCCAACTCTTAAGATGGATTGCAGTGTCCATGACGGGTAATTCTGATTTCTGAACCATTGCTTTGCCACGTGTCTCATTATAAGAGGATGGTATTTTTTATTTTTTATTTTTTCACCAACAGCCAGTTTAGAAATTAATGGACCTTTTCTTTCTTCACCGTTTCATGCTGCCATTGGCAAGTTTGGAGGATTCCTTAATCCGTGCCTGTAAACTCTAACTGATCTATATAGCTGGACCATGGCCTCTTTACATGCCATCCTTATGGGCTTCGATGGACCCACTGTAGAGTCCTACCAAAAAGGGGGTCTCTATTGGCTCCCCATGACTTGCTTTGCATCTCCCAATATCCTATGGTTTTTCAAGGTTTTATGAAAAATATAAAACGTTTTTATGGAAATTGGCCATGTCGTCCACTAGAAACATCATTTTGAACAACTTTTTAGAAGAAATTTTTTTCAAAATTTCTCATTTAAGCGAACTTTTTGGCCATTTATAGTTTCTATTTCATTTTTACATAAATAAAGATTCTAAATGGCCAAAAAGTCCACTTAAACGACAAATTTTGAGAAAAAAAAAAAACATTTCTCATACAAAGTTGTTTGAAATGATGTTTTCTAATGAATTATATGACCCGTTTGCTTGAAAACCTTTTATAATTTCATAAAACCTTAAGAAATCACATGGGTTGGGAGTGCAAAGCAAGTCTTGGGGTGCCAATAAAAGCCCCCTACCAGAAATAGTCCTGGGTGAGGGCCGGCATCTTCCTAAGCCCGATAGCATTAGTTACCCATTATGGCTGTCTAAATACTGGCCCAAGGAGATGCTAAAAATCACACTTGAAAGTCAGTATTACTTTCATGCTGTCTGCTAGGGCTGCAACTTGGGTGGGTTGAGCCCGCCCAATCCAAACCCAACCCGGTCAATAGACAGGTTGGACAAATAGTTTTCATACATTGGGCTGGGCTTGGGTTGGAAAATATCAACCCGATTTAAATTGGGTTGGGCTTGGGAAGGGGGTTGGTTAACCCAAACCCGACCATTATAATATAGTATTTTTTTTAGATATTTTGATATGCATTAAATATGACATCATATAGTTTTTAAGTACTAGTGGTCATTTGGTGTGGACATAGTGGGATTGTATGAGAAATTGCTGGAGGAAGATGTGCAATTGGCTAGAGAAAGATATGCAGCCAGATTACCTTCTATTGTTTTTTCCTCTTTTTTTTTTTTTTTGGGGGGGGGGGGGGGGGGGGGCGTGTTTAAAAGGGGAGCTTTATTTAGATTGCCCTAACCTAGCGTTTTGTAGCTATAAAATCTTATCTCTTCGCAAGAAAAAGAAAAAAAATTTGTAAAATCTATTAGAATCATGGGATTATAATCCATGTTTGACCTAAAATGCTCTTTAAATAAATGTCCATGAATGTCAATTTTTCGTATTTTTATGAATTAGTTATCATTTTGGCATCAAAGCACTCTGTCGCTACTTCTCTTTTCTTTCCCCAATCCCCATCAGCTACTAACGAGTAACACCGTTGATTTTATTGAAATAGGTTAATCAATTGAGTTTGAATGATTAAGATTTGTAGGCATATACAACAATGCATTTTTATTTTATTGAAGTAGGTTTACTAAAGACGAAAAATAAAAAATGAAATTAATAAGCTAACTCGCTTAACCCGACTTCAACCCGCTCAACCCATGTAACCTGTGCCCAACCCGTGCCTGCCCAACCCAAGCACGGGTTGAGCTTGGGCTAGGAAAGTTCAACCCGAAGTATGGGTTGGATTGGGCTTGGGCGTAAGGATTTACATTTAGGGTTGACTTCTCAACCCGCCCAACCCGCCCAAGTTGCAGCCCTACTGTTTGCATTAATGAACTTGCATTATTTGAACGCCACGTGTTCTCTAGCACAAAAAGGGCCAAAAAAAAAAAAAAAAAAAAAAAAAAGAAGAAGAATGCCACTTGTTCAATTCGCTCAATTTTCCTGAGCATGTACCACCAGATTACGGCTCATGATATTATGCATGTTAGCATTTTTTTTCATAAAATGTGGACTTACATTGATTTTGTTTTGGGATTGCAAAATTAAATGATGTATTGAATATAGTTTGCAATGATTTATGGTATAACTCAACATGAAGTGTGATTAGTAAAATAGTTAGGCTTTATTGAACTTTGGTATGTGATATGGGATTATAAAGTACGGCCGAAATCCATGGGAGTTGAGGAATCCTTGAAGGAAAAGACTCTATAATGTTGTTTTTATATATAGGCAAGCGCAATTGGATTTTGTTTACTTATTTGAGTCACAAATAGTTATGTGCATTTTTATTTATTTTTTATTTAGGTAATTGTACGTTGAATACAATTACATTTTTGAGTCTCATATTTCATTTACTCTTATAATTAGGAAGAATAAATTTGTTAAGAGGGAAGATAACGGAAATCCAATGAAAATTTATAGGCAAAACTGTCTTCATATTGAGCTAACTTTATGGTGGAAAAGTAAAATGATTAAATATAAAAACAACAAAAAAAAACCCGTGAGGATAACTCATATGGCAAAGGACTGCGACTCATAGGTCCCGAATTCAAGTCTCTACTATCTCACTATCGGATGTGCGAGCTTGCAGGTGGTTTGTGCATCATGAGATTAATTTAGATCTAATGGCTTGAGATACCTTTCGTTTGGAAAAAAAAAACAAAACAAAACAAAACAAAACAAAACAAAAAACAAATCAAAAGATTGCAATTTATGATATAGTGTACTCCTTGAACACTAAATAATGGGATGATAAATGGGGTAAGAGAATAAGAGATTGTAAATTCAGGATATATATCTTCTAATAAATAAGTTATTTTCTTGTAGAGCAAAATGAATACGACACAGAATTTTGCAAATAATTAAATCGATGATTGGTTTCCTTATTTCAATAGGAAACTACTCGCAGATACACGCCATAATATATGATTTAAAAGCGCCATCGATTTTTAATACAAGGCTATTGATTTACACAAAAATAAATGATATATGAGAAACATTTATTATAACAGTGATTCAATCTGATTTAGAAATGACTGCCAATTCTCTAGTGAAAGGTCTTCTAGGCACAGTTGCAATGGAATTCATTTGAATTGTAGAAGCGAAAGGATTTGGTGACATAGCTAGATTGTCTCCATCTCCTTCCAACATTTGAACAACTACTTTCATTGAAGGACGATCCATTGGATACCACTGAATGCACCAAAGTCCCACAATTGTCAATTTCTTTGCAATCTCAGCATCTCCTTCTTGCTCTATACATTTTAACAATTTTCTATACATTTTCACTATTTTACATGCAATGATTGTCTAATTTATTATAGATTAATAAGTGCCTTAACACATATATTAAGAGAACCCTATATTTAACACCAAAATGAAAATTTCCAAAAACGTCACCAACTACACTTATGATCATTGACACGGTCCATATGATCTGTAAGCACTTGTCCTACGCCATAGGTATAGCACCGATGCACCATTCACTGAGAAATGGGTAGTTTCAATTTCTAATAAGAAAACTTCCAACATTGTGGGCCGGGTACATAGTGGGAGCATGGTAACATCCCAAGAGCTCACCAACAGTGACATGTTGACTGGTAGCCTCCTATGACTAAGGCGAGTGGCTACATGTGGAATAAGAAAGGAGTGACCAACACGAACTTTCGCTTTGCCTCTCATAATTTATATGAGGCGTGGATCTTTGAACTACTTTGATGGTTTTAGGTGTCATAACTTAATTTCAGTCTTCTTGATTATTCATATATCACAATTCAAAGTTGAGAAAGCCTTAATTGTTGCACTTCACTTTGAATTATGATTTTCTCAACTTTGAATATATTGTTCCAATGTGGAATAAGTATGAATTAAGTATTCATATACCTTATTTTATCTCCTACTTATTTTACACTTCAAGGTTTTATGCAAAATATAAAAATATGATCGAGGATTTGATTTGCTTGGAATTGGTCAAGTTTAATGCTTTTGAGGGAGGATTTTAGAAACCATATGCTCCCTTTAGCCCACAAAAATATGCCATGTTTGACAAAAATATACAGTTTAAGAAAAACCACAATTGCATTGACTTGTTACTTATTAAACCGCACCTTGGTATTGGTTATTGGGTTTTGTGTCAAAAGTAATTATCAAAATAACAAAAGGCCGTATAGGAAAATTCAAAAAATGTATGATTTAACTTTTCATAGGGGACAAACATTTTGGGATAAAAAAATTAACAAAAATGGCCTATTTTTGTAGGACGGAAGGAATATTATATTATGGAACGGAAATGCGTGCCCTTGGAACATTATTGTCCCTACATTGAGAATCTAAACATGTGATGGGAATATTACAAATATCGTGTCTTTCTTTCTTTATCATTTGACTTAAATGGAAGGTTGATGGTGCTTGCAGGATCCTATTATACACCTAAATACTACGACTGTCTGTTTACTTTTCGTTTCTTTCCCCATAATTTGGCATGATTTGTTTTGGTGGATTGACTGAAAAGAAGTTGGCAGCCCTTGGCCCAACAGGACCGCTCCCCTGCATCTAGTGAACTTGGCAGTTTCTTCAAGAAATTTCGGGGCACTTGTTGCCTGAAAGCATCCTCATAATTCAGCATTGATTGTAACAATCAAACTTTTTTCCAAGGAGCTAGCAAGAGTGAAATGAGATGCTAACGTAGTCTGGTAGCCTTGTGCCGACGACCTATGACCATGGATAATTAAGTACGCATTGTGGACAAAGAAAAATAGGTGACCATCACGAATTTTAGCCGTGTGATGTAAAACACGTATGTGGAACAATAATCTTGGGAGCGCTTGTAGCCATAGAAATCCTAGCGGGGCACGCGTTCAAATTTACGAATTTTGGTTCCTCTGGATTCTGTAGGAAATTTTTTTTGTCATTGAATTGTTTGGTTTGTTAAATGAATACAAAAATAAAGAGTCGTTGGATCATTAAAGGTTAAAGGGCATGAAAACCCTACAAGATCCCTACAAAAAAAGACCTACAGAGGATCAAAGTCCCAAATTGATGGCCATATTTATGCTCGATTATGGAAATTGGATAAAATAGGCTGCTATGGAAAGCCAGGTAAAACTTTTCATTTTTAGTAAATTTTTTTATTAAATTAAAAAAAAAATGAAGAAGAAGAAGAAGAAGAGCAATTTATTAAATGAAATTTCCAAGCGTATGAAAATAATCATCATGTAATAATTCAATATTGATTGTGACAATCAAACTTTATCCAAGGGGCAAGGGCTCACTGACGTGTTGCTGGCAGTCTCCTCCATGACTAGGACCAAGTGGCCACATGTGGAAGTGTGGAACAAGAAAAATGGGGGACCAGCAGGAACTTGAAGGCCGTCCTCCCTCGCAATTAGCACCGCAAAGATTGCGACGAACAAAAAAAAGTGAAATATCCAGAAGATCATTTCCACGGATCTGCCCATCTCTGGAGTCCAGGTTAAGTTGCACATAAATTTCCTTCTTCAATGCGTTTGAATTTGGAATCTTGGAATCACAAATCATAACCAAAATGCTGCCTAATTAAGAGGTTATCGTGTCTTAATTTTCCCTGATTTTGATTTAGTTGACTGACTTTAAAGGAAGACTTTTTAGTCATTGGCTGGCCCTGGACAGAAGGAGCATATCCACATTCCACATATATAGAGCATTCATCCATATGAAATTTCCAAGCATTGTGGGGACACTTACTGCATAAAAACGTTTCCCACGTAATTTAATATCGATTATGACAATTAGACTTTTTCCAAGAAGCAAGAGCTTACTATCGTGTTTGACTGGTAGCCTCCTTTACGAGCACTGCTAAGCGGGCTCATGTGGAACAAGAAAAATGGGGACCAGTATGAACTTAGGCTGTCCTTCCTCAATTCAAGCCACGAAAGTCTTTCTGATTGTCACAGGCCTAGGCCAAACTCTTAAGATGGACTGCAGTGTCGATAATGGGTAATTCTGAACCATTACTGTGCCACGTGTCTCATTATAAATAGATTTTGACTTTTCTTTTTCTTTTTCTTTTTCTTTTTTTCACCAATAGCCAGTTTAGAAATTTATTGACCTTTTCTTTCTTCACCGTTTCATGCTACCATTGGCAAGTTTGGAGGATTCCCTAATCCTTACCCGTAACTCTAATGGTCTGTATAGCAGGACGATGGCCTCTTTACATGCCATCCTTATGGGCTTCGATGGATCGATTGTAGAGTCCTACCAAAAAGGGGCTCTCTATTGGCACCCCATGACTTGTTTTGCATCTTCCATTATCCTATAGTTTCTTAAGGTTTTATGAAAAATATAAAATGTTTTGTTATGAAAATTGGCCGCAATTTTCACTAGAAACATCATTTTGAACAACTTTGTAGGAGAAATTTTTTCCAAAATTTGTCATTTAAGTGAACTTTTTGGCCATCTATACTTTTTGTTTCATTTTTGCATAAATAAAGACTTTAAATGGCCAAAAAGTCCACCAATAAATTTTGGAAAAAAAATTTATCCTACAAAGTTGTTTGAAATGATGTTTTCTAATGAATTATGTGACCCGTTTCTATGAAAACCCTTTATATTTTCATAAAACCTTAAGAAATCATAGAAGGTTGGGTGTGCAAAGCAAGTCTTAGGGTGCCATGCCAATAGAAGCCCCCTACCAAAAATAGTCCTTGATGAGGCGCATCTTCATCAGCCCGATATCAATAGTTAACCATTATGATGAGTTGAATATAGTCCACAATGATATATGGTATAACTTAACATGAGATGTGATTAATAAAATAATTAGGCTTTATTGAACTTTGGTATGTGATATGAGATTATAAAGTATAAGCCAAATCTTTGGGAGTTAAGGAATCCTTGAAGGAAAAAACTCTATAAAGTTGTTTTTATATAGGGAAAATGACAAAAGGGGGGGTCAAAATAAAAGTAATCCTTAAAAAATGGCTAAAACTCTCCATTTCCATTCAAAGTGGCAATAATGAATTTTAATTCCAAAAAGAGGGGATTTAGAGTCAAATATCCATTATACCATTTTTGTAATTTTTTTTTTCTTTTTATACCCCACCCAAATCCTTTCATATTGTTCTCCTTTCTTCTTATTAAACTAGATATAGCACACATGCGTTGCACGTGAATATTTTTAAATAATATTAGTTTCTATTTTTTTTTTCCCACTAATCTATGTATTTTTGTTTAGATATACCTGCAATGGAAAATCGATTTTGAGGGGTTCTTCATGTATTCAGAGTACATCCTTTTTGGGTTTCATACATCGTTTTTGGGTTTCGGTTGGAACTCTTGAGGTATGTATTGTATTTTGTTCTTCAGTTTAATGAGTCTAAACGGTTTCTCAGAACTATGGGTATTTCGTTTCGAATGATTTTTCTTTCTTTAATTATAGTACCTATTATGATTATAAATTCATCTATCTAACTTATAAATTCATCAAAAATCAAACTTATTCTCTAACAGTACCATATATATATATATATCTTATAATTTGCAGTTCTCTAATAGTACCATATATATATTATAATTTGCAGAGCAAAACTTACCAGAGAATGGAGAAGTCGTCGTTAACCAGAGAAGGGAGAAGTCGCTGTTAACCAGAGAAAGGAGAAGTCGCAGCTACTCTTGATGGAGAAAGTGGAATTTACAATTCGGCTGTTTATTTATTATATAGGAATTATAGTTTTCGTTTCCTTTGAATTCCTATTTGTGTTTTATATATTAAGGTATGTGTTTTAGAATTATAGTTTCCATATTCCTATATATTTCTATTTATTATATAGGAATTATAGTTTCCGTTTCATTTGAATTCCTATTTATGTTTTATATATTAAGGTATGTGTTTTAGAATATATTAAGGTATATGTTTTAGAATTACTATATTTCCTATATATGCAGAAGGGTGGGTAGTTGTGTATTTAAAAATTAAAATAAGGGTATATCAGTCAATGAAAAGTTTTTCTTACATTCAACTTTTTATAGGTAGTATAGATAAAACCTAACCAATATTTCTCCTTTGTGTTGAGAAAGAAAAAAAAAATGGTATCTATATATATTTTTTGGGTTAATAACGGTTTAATACCTTCAACTTTGGGGGTAGTTTCAATTTAGTCCATAAACTTAGAATTGTCTCAATTTAGTCTCAATTTAGTGACGACTTATGAACTTTTGTTGCAATGTGGGATAGGACCAACGTCCGTTAGGTTTTTGGATGAAAAACGCACGTGAGCGGCACATACGGCTGACGTGGAGCTTATGTGGCTTATGTCAGCTTATGTGGAGCCTATGTGGCAGCCACATAAGCATTCTCTCCCAATTATAGTCGACTATATTATTTTATAGTCGACTATAATAAACAGAGAGTTGAAGTTGATGTTTGAACATTCAATATAGTTGACTAGCAAACGTTATAGTTGACTATAAAATGTTATAGTTGACTATAACAGACAGAAAGTTTATTTTAGTTACGGAATCCATTTATAGTCGACTATAATTTGTTTATGGTCGACTATAATAGTCAGAAAATGTAGTTACGTATGTTTTGATGTGAAATTATCGTTAACGTCTGTGATATTAACTTACGCCATTTCAAATAAGATGTTACCATACTCATATATTTAATGGAGCAATCATTGACAATACTAAAGCCCTAAAAAGTGGGGCAAAGCTTACACTCGCATTGTATAGGAAGGCTTTAACCAAATTCCTATTTAGCATCAAAATTTTGGGTTTATAAGAAAAACCTCACCCTTACAAAGAAAAGATTAATACAACTATTTGGCTTAGTTGAAATGGATTTTACATGTCTCCAAAAATGGTAAATTATAGTTTGAACCCACCTTTAAACTAAGTCCTTTAATTTTTGCAGCAAGAAGGACACGAACAAAATAGCCTCTTATTTCCCCCCTCTGATGCCAACACCCTTTATGCAGCTAAATCTAAAGCCATCAAAGCACATTCCAGCCATAATGAGAATCTACCAAGAAACAAAGAAGCATAGCTACATCCTTCCTATCCATTTTAGCAACCTAATAGCATGAGATGCAACCAAAACTTGCTTCCAACCCCAAACAACTTTTCCAATAAATTCTCATCAAGAAATCTAGCCATGTTGAAAATCAACTCATGACCGATGAAGTACAACAACCATTCTACCCAAACATTTTATAATTTTTTCTAACAAAACAAAATTTTAATCCTATCCTGCCAAATACAGCAAAACACAAAACCTCCTAATCCACACCTTCAAAAACACCTCATAGCATTTGTGTTTTTTTGATATGGCTTTGTGATTGGGATGTTATAACATTCGTGTTTTTCTCTAATATTTATAGGGGAGGTTTTGGTAGATTCTCATCATGGCTGGAATGTGCTTTGGTGGCTTTAGATTTAGTTGCATAAAGGGTGTTGGCATCAGAGGAGGGAAATAAGAAGTTATTTTGTTCGTGTCTTTCTTGCTGCAAAAACTACAGGACTTAGTTTAAAGGTGGGTTCATACTATAATTTACCATTTTTGGAGACATGTAAAACCCATTTCAACTAAGCCAAATAGTTGTATTAATCTTATCTTTGTAAGGGTGAGTTTTTTGTTATAAACCCAAAATTTTGATGCTAAATAGGAATTTGGTTACAACCTTCCTATACAATGCGAGTGTAAGCTTTGCCTCACTTTTTAGGGCTTTAGTATTGTAAATGATTGCTCCATTAAGTATATGAGTATGGTAACATCTTATTTGAAATGGCCTAAGTTAACATCACGAGCGTAAACGATAATTTCACATCAAAACATACGTAACTACATTTTCTGACTGTTATAGTCGACCATAATCAAATTGATGCCTTTTGGTTTAGGAGGAATCGACTATAACATTGCGAGTGTGAGTTTTGATCCACTTTTTAAGTTTTTAGTATTGTAAATGATTGCTCAATTAAGCACATGAGTATAGTAACATCTTATTTGAAATGGCCTAAGTTAACATCACGAACATAAACCATAATTTCACATCAAAACATACGTAACTACATTTTCTGACGGTTATAGTCGACCATAAACAAATTATAGTTGACTATAAATGGATTCCGGAACTAAAATAAACTTTCTATCTGTTGTAGTCGACTATAAAATTTTATAGTCGATTATAACGTTTGCCAGTCGACTATATTGAATGTTCAAACATCAACTTCAACTCTTTGTTTATTATAGTCGACTATAAAATGATATAGTCGACTATAATTGGGCGAGAATGCTTATGTGGCTGCCACATAGGCTCCACGTAAGCGGACATAAGCCACATAAGCTCCACGTCAGCTGCATGTGCCGCTCATGTGCATTTTTCGTCCAAAAACCTAACTGACGTTGGTCCTTGTCCCACATTGCAACAAAAGTTCATAAGTTGTCACTAAATTGAGACAATTCTAAGTTTATGGACCAAATTGAAACTACCCCCAAAGTTGAAGGTATTAAACCGTTATTAACCCTATATTTTTTTAATCGTTCTTTGTAGAAAAGCATGGTTTAAATTTAATTCACCTACCCATGCATAATTGCTTTTCTCTAAAAGTAAAGTATGTGAAAAGAGCATTTAAGTGGGATAAAAATAAATTGAAATAAAAAGTAAAAAAGGGCAAAATTGTTATTTTAAAATGGCAAAGGGTAGATCCCCTCTTTGGGGGATTAAGTCCATTATATACTACCATTTTGAATGGAAATAAAGAGATTTGACCCTTTATTTGTAATTACTTTTTTTTCGACTCACCATTTGGTTATTCTCCCTTTTATGTATAGGCTAGCGCAATTGGATTTTGTTTACTTCTTTCGAGTCACAAATAGTTATGTGCATTTTTATTTATTTTTTATTTAGGTAATTGTACGTTGAGTACAATTAGATTATTGAGTCTCATATTTTATTTACTTTTATAATTAAGAAGAATAAATTTGATAAGAGGGAAGATAACAGAAATCCAATGAAAATTTATAGGCCGGCGAAACTGTCTTCATATTGAGCTAACTTTATGCTGCAAAAGTAAAATGAATAAATATCAAAATATCAAAAATTCCGTGAGAATAACTCAGATGGCAAAGGACTGCAGCTTAGGAACCGTAGGTCCTGAATTCTAGTTTCTTCTCTCACTATTGGATGCACGAGGTTGCGAGTGGTTTGTACATCATGGGATTAGTTTGGGCCTAATGACTTGGATACCTCTCATTTGACCCCCCAAAAAAAAAAAAAAAAAATCAAATCAAATAAAATCAAAAGATAGCAATTAGTGATAGATATAGTGTACTCCTTGTATTTAGGGTACTCCTTGAACTGCATATTGGCAACCAATGGGATGATAAATGGGGTAAGAGAATAAGAGATTGTAAATTCAGGATATATATCTTCTAACAAATAAGTTATTTTCTTGTAGAACAAAATGAATACGACACATAATTTCGCAAATAATAAAATCGATGATTGGTTTCCTTATTTCAATAGGATACTACTTGCAAATACATGGCATAAGATATGATTTAAAAGCCCCATCAATTTTTAATACTAGGGTATAGATTTACACAAAAACAAATGATATATGAGAAACGTTTATTACAATAGTGATTCAATCTGATTCAGAAATGACCGCTAATTCTCTAGTAAAAGGTCTTCTAGGCATGGTTGCATTGGAATTCATTTGAATTGTAGAAGCGAAAGGATTTGGTGGCATAGTTAGATTGTGTCCATCTCTTTCCAACATTTGAACAACAACTTTCATTGAAGGGCGATCCATTGGATACCACTGAATGCAACAAAGTCCCACAATTGTCAATTTCTTTGCAATCTCAACATCTCCTTCTTTCTCAATCCGGATTTGCAACTCATTTCCTTGACCCAAGCGATTATAAACCCATTCTGGAAAGTATGCTTGGCTTGTGTTCTGTACTGTAACATCGATATTCTTCCTCCCTCCAACCATTTCAAGTAACATCATTCCAAAACTATAAACATCTGACTTATGAGAAACATTTCCAAAGTTCCTCGATAACACTTCAGGTGCAATATAGCCCATGGTACCCCTGGCTGCAGTTATAGAAACAGCACTTTGATCTTTAGAGCACAACTTAGCCAAACCAAAATCAGAGATCTTTGGATTGAAGTTGTCATCTAGTAAGATATTATGAGGTTTGATATCGAAATGGAGGATTTGCTGGTCACACCCTTGGTGAAGATACTCAATTCCTTTGGCTATGCCTACAGCAATATCTTGAAGCTTCTCCCAACCAAGAAAACCTGTCTTACCATTTGCTGAAAATATGAACTTCTCTAGTGACTCATTGGGTAAGTATTCATAAACAAGAGCTCGTTTGGATCCATCAGCACAAAAGCCGAGCAAGCGAACCACATTGACATGGTGAATTGTACCCATTGTTCCCACTTCGTTGAGAAACTCTTCCCCCTTTCCAGTGAAATTGTCAAGAATTTTTACGGCAACAAGAATCTCACTGGAAAGCTTACCTTTGAACACAGTTCCATAGCCTCCTTGGCCTAATTTGTCCTTGAATTGATTTGTAATCTTCTTAATATCAGCATGAGAATATCTAGTGGGCTTGAGAGCTTTGTAATCCTCCAAAAAAATTTCAATCTTTCCTTGATATTCTCTTTCGATTTTGTCTGAGCTATAGGCTTTGTAGAGTGCAATGATTATTAGAGTAAGAAGAACAAAACCCGATATTACACCTACATATTAGAAAACCAAGTTAATACCCCTTATCTGTTTAGTGTCTAAAAAATAGTTTACGAAAGAGTCAGTAAACAATTTCACCTGCAACCACTGGTCTTCTTGTTGTTGTTGTTGTTGCATCTACAAATGACAGTAATTAAAATTATTAGCATGTCTTGCGCATAAAATTAATAAGATTAACTAGACCTCCTTGTAGCTTGTTGGCTTTGCAAATGATTTGCAAAGCTCAACTTAAAGGGTTTGAGGCTTGGTCAAGAGAGAGAGGGAGAAAAATTAATGAGATGAATATACTGAGATGGCTCCAAGTCTGGCAGTTAGACTCGAAAGAGCTCATATATAGTCTGCCCTTTGTGATTGCGTATTTTGGGAAGAAAATTGTCACTTTTTTTTTTAATCTTCAATTTTGAAATAAATAATCAGCAAGCCCAGAGTACATTCAAAGCAACAATTCAGGATATGAGCTGGGCTTGGCTTGGTTCAAGGCATGTCTGTTTAACTGGCGTGTAGTAAGAACAAATTAAAACAGGGGTGCGATGAATACAATACCTTTAGGTAGTTTGCCGAAACATTTGGTTTCGGGTTCCGTGCTATTGTTCTTCTTCAATCTACACTTCATGCCTTCTGCTTCGCAGTTTCCACATATCGGAGAGGACCAATTCAAATGAACGTATTTCTTGTCGAATATACCATATGGTACATTAGAAATGCTATAAATCTTGGTGCACGACAACAGGGTGTTGCAGGCAAAGTCGGAAGAAACAGCATAAAGATCGAGGCAAGGGATCGGGTGGGCATCGTCCCAAGAATTATCGGTTGATGAACCGTCCATGGTCGATGAACAATTGAACAAGCTGTAGTTCCTTGGGTAATAATATGTGTTGAATTCGAAACTGTAATCTATTTTGAATTGGAAAACAGAGGAAGATAAATTGAGGTGTAGAAGCTGTCTTGCAAGACAATCATGCTGGTCATGGACCTGAATCTCCTGGGATGTGTAGTTGATTCTGTTGACCAAGAGCTTTACTGAAGATGGCAGCTCCATCACCGTCTGCTTCTTGTCGTTGCAATTCAGATCGAACCCGGGATACCCACAGTGGTCTGGCTGGCGATGTTTAAGCCGGAAGGGGAACCGGATGGCTGGACCATGGTGCCCACACCTTGATTCAGTACACTCATCTTGGCCCCCTCCAAATTGCTCTGCAAAGATTGCTACGAACAAGTGAAGTAACAAGATGAACATTTCCACGGATCTGCCCATCTATGGAGTCCTGACAACCGCTTCCAGTTTGGGTGGAAGAGGTCGAATTTATGCTTCCAATACTCTTTCTTTTAAAGAGTAGTGTGAATTGCAGTTTGCACTCAACCTATATATCCAGTATCCCTAACCTACCGCTGAGTAAGGATTCAGTGATGGACGGTTAGGATTAAATGTTGAAAAAGTTACTACTGAAATGGGTAATTTTTTCAACTTTTGATCCTAGCAGTCCAGTACTTCTTCCAATAGTGTGGTTTACTTCAACACGGTATTGGGTTTTGATAACTCAAAATCGAATCTTTACTCCATACTATGATGCCCTGTAGGTTGGGTAGTACACAAATTTCCCCTGGGACAAAAAACCCAAGCAAATCACTACTGTCTGATATTTTTTATTATTAATTTTGTGATTTTTGTTTTTATTTAGTTTAGGGTTTTATTTATTTATTTATGGTAATTTTTAAGGTTTAATTAGTCAAAATTGAGTCATTATAGGTTAGTATATTAATTAGGATCAATTTTAGAAGGTTTTCAAGAGTTTTGGGGGTTTTATGAAGTCTTTAAAAATGCTACAAAGTCCAAAAATAGGATGTTACCAGTTTTGGTAATTTTTGGTAATTCTTTATTTTCTAGTTTTCTGGTTTTCTTATTTCTTGTTTTGCAAGAATTAAGTTTTCTATAAAATAGGTTGTAAGTCTTTTGGCCATTCAATTAAGATACACTTCTGAGTTTTGATTAATAAAATTGTTATTTCAGAGATTATAACTCTTTATTTTTTTGGTATAATTGGAGGGGATCGAACCCTTAACCTATCCTAATCTTTTTTATTTCAAAGTTTTTAACTCTTTATTTGCTTGTGGATTTGAGTTGATCTTTTTTATTTCAAAGTTTTTAACTCTTTATTTGCTTGTGGATTTGAGTTGATACATATATATATATATATATATATATATATATATATATTTTTTTTTTTTTTTTTTTTTTTGAGGAAGAAAACAATGTTCTTTTTCTTTAATAGGCCTTCCACTCCGTCAAATTCTTGGAAACTTGGAATGAGAAATCCGTCAAAATGTTGCCTAATAAATAGGTTGTCGATCATGTACTATTTTTCCTTGATATTTCTTGGTTGACTGGCTTTCAAGGAAGACTCCAAAGCCGTTGCCAATGTATCAATATGAAATTTCCCAGCGTAATTCAACATTGATTGTGATTATCGGCCTTCTTCCAATAGGCAATATTCCACTGACGTGTTGACCGGTAACCATGACACGTTGCAGTCTTAATTTCCAATTGATCTCAAGCGGTGGAATTTTACCTACAAGTAGGGCTGTCGGGTTGGCTTGGAGCCGTTAGGGGAAAAATCACCAACTCACTACTTTCCGTAAGCGGTGGAATTTTACCTACAAGTAGGGCTTATGTTTTATTTATTACTTTGGTACTTTCTTTTACTACTTTCCGTAAGCCAGTACGAGTCCCACAATCCCACAAAATATATGCATATATATATATATATATAAAATTAAAAAAAGTTAAACAGACCTTGGGGGGCATACTTCAACCCTTGGATTGTACACTCCATCGATATGGACGGTTAAGATATATAACCAGCAAAATTTGAAAAGGCTGTGGGGCCGTGGCCCCTTTGGCCCTTTAATAGCTAAGTCCCTGAGCACAGAATAAACATTCTGCACAATAATAATAAACAAAAATCCCATTGCATCTTCTCAATTAAATTTGTTAGACAACTCTCTCCCTCTCACTACCACTTATGTCAAGAGCAGGAGGACTCATCTTAGTTGGGCCGATGGTCCTGGTTCTTGCTTTATTCCCTGCAGCTTGTGTTGCTAAAGAATGCACCCCCTCTTCTTGCGGAAATATACGCAACATCAGCTACCCCTTTCGATTAAACGGCGATCCTCCCAGGTGTGGTCGCCGACTCTACCAACTAGCATGTGAGAATAACCGCACCACTTTGTACCTGTGCGGTGGAAAATACTATGTCCAAGAGATATTGTATGATTATGGTTCAATCCGAGTGGTGGATGCGAGTCTAGACGACAAGGACAGCTGCTCCATTCTTCACTATTACTTGACGAATCGGAACTTCAGCTGTAAGTCTTATAAATACTGGTGGAATTATCCATACCAGTTGGATTATTTTACTACTGAGGTAGTTTTAATGGAGTGCACACAACCAGCGAAGTCTTCTGCGTATGTTGATGCAACTCCTTGTACCGACAACTCTTCCTCTCCAGAAAAGAACCTCTATGCTTTATACGGACATCCAGTTAAGACATCAGTTGTCCCTGAGCACTGCAGCATCCAAGCCGTAGCTCCGTTTCCGTTTGGCGATAATATCACAGGCGGCCAACTGTCTATTCCTGATATTCGTCGTGATTTATTAAAGGGCTTTAATCTTCGTTACTACCAATATATGGATCGTTTTCCTAAACTTTCATTTAAGCAAAGGTCAGAACTTTGGAAATCCCCCCAGTCCGTCCCCTTTTTTACTTTTTTAAAGATTTTTCAACTTCTCTAATCTCTAGTTACTCTTATCAATGGCAGGTTTCGAAACATTTTGAACGACTTACGGTTTTTTTTCGAAGGCTTACGGTATTATCCTTTTTCTATTGGTGGGTACCATAGGATGTTTGGGTACCACCCGTACGATGGTAAAAGTCCTTAAAATTCTTTCTCAGTACTCTTAATTTCTGCTGATTTTACTTTTCTCTCCCTCAAATTAATTAAAATCTATCTATCTTGGGATTATTTGTTTATTTATTTTTTATTTTTCCTATTAACAGGGGAGTTGATTGCTTCCTATATAATCAAAGGTGAGATTCCATCAACTCTTGTTCTGATAAATTAGCTTGAAAGGTTTGAGACAAAATAAAACAGAAAAAGGTCCGAAAAAGCACTTAAAATTAATATACTTACACTAAATTGCAATAATCATGAGTTGGGCCATTCCCTACTTGTTTTTGACCAATTGACCACTTATGTCATAAATTCTAGTTATTATAGTTTAATCCCAAAAAATATATTTACTCAGGCTATATTCATTTCAAATATGATCTGTACTATATAATGGGTAATACACCTTTTGGCGCTCATGTTTACACGTGATACAAGTCATTGATTAAAGTTTAATTTTGAAAAGGATATTAACCTTTCATTGCTATGCTGTCATGGTATTTGTGCATCCAATTTGTCTGCTGTCTGATTTTCTTGTATAGAGTACATCTAATTTGTTTGTTGTTTGATTTTCTTGTGTAGTAATATTCATAGTAAGAACTTTATTGGGAATACTATGCTTCATTGCATTATTCACATACAAGTTGCGGCAGAGACACTTGTCGTCTGATGACACAATTGAAGAGTTCCTTCAAAGTTGCAATAATTTCATGCCAATTAAGTACTCCTATTCACAAATAAAGAAGATGACCAAAGGATTCAAGGATAAGTTAGGTCAAGGGGGCTTTGGCTCCGTGTATAAAGGGAAGACAAGAAGCGGCTATCTCGTAGCGATAAAAGTGCTGGGCAAATCAAAAGCTAAAGGGAAGGATTTCATCAATGAAGTTGCCACGATTGGAAGGATTCATCATGTTAATGTTGTACGACTCATTGGATTTTGTGTAGAAGGATCAAAACAGGCTCTTATTTATGACTTCATGGCTAATGGGTCCCTAGACAAGTTCATTTTTCCGAAAGGAGAAAATATCAATCTTTTGAGTTGGGAGCAAACGTACAAGATTGGGCTCGGAGTGGCTCGAGGGATTGAATACTTGCATCGAGGTTGCGATATGCAAATTCTACATTTTGATATCAAGCCTCACAACATTCTTCTTGATGAAAACTTTATCCCAAAAGTTTCGGATTTTGGCCTTGCAAAATTATATCCAATAGATGAAAGTATTGTTTCCCTCACTGCTGTTCGAGGAACACGAGGTTATATTGCTCCAGAATTATTTTATAAAAACATCGGAGGCATATCATATAAGGCTGATATTTATAGCTTTGGTATGTTATTGATGGAAATGGTTGGAAAAAGGAAGAATGTGAATCCATCAGCAGAGCAATTGAGTCAAATATACTTTCCATCATGGATATATGACCAAATCAGTCAAGGTGGTGACATTGAGTTTGGAGATGCTAACGAAGGTGAAAAGGAAATTGCAAAGAAGATGATTATTGTTGCACTATGGTGCACACAAATGAAGCCCGTTGATCGTCCTTCAATGAGCAAAGTCTTGGAGATGCTTGAAGGTGAGGTTGAATTGCTACAAATCCCTCCGAAGCCTCTTCTAAATCCTCAAGAGATGGCAATTGTGGATCATTCTGACAACAATCCAACAAGGGCAGCAATTTCATCCTATAATGATATAGGCACAATTACCTTGGATGTAAGGTAGCTTTTCATTGTATCAACTTTCTCTCGTACTATAGATTTGATTGCCTTAAAAATCAAAGTAAGATCAATCGATCAATCCTATGTAAGATCTACGCAATTTTTTATTTTACTATTTGAATTAATTACCCATATATATGTCCTGCAACATTAAACAAAAAACCCATTGGCTGGTCCCTGGCTGAAAGGAGCATTCCCACATAAAGACAAATAGCCAGTTAATTTCAGTCATCGATCAATAGGAAATTTCCAAGCATCGTTTAATGCATTCGAAAAATATCATCTTATAATTCAATATTGATTGTTACATTCAAACTTTTTCCAAGGGGCAAAAGCTCACCGACGTGCTGCCGGCCGTTAGCCTCATTTAAGACTACAACTAAGTGGCCACATGTGGAACAGGAAAGATGGGGGACCAGAACAAGCTTACAGATAACCATTAAGATAGAAAGCAACATGACCAAAAACGAGGGTCAATATGATTTCAATTGGTAGTTGTGGGTCTGTTTGGTAAATTTAAAAATTAGGCCAACTGAAAATTAGCATGGCCAGTTTTTATTTTACGCTATTTGGTAAGGTTTTTTTTTTTCCTACTAATCACTTCAGTTTTTTTTTTTTTTTTTTTTTTTTTTGTTTTCTTCTTCTTCATAAAAATAAGGCATAAACACAATTTTTTTTTGCAAACCAACTGTAAGTTGGTTTATTTAAAAACCAGATAACATTTATGAATTGGTACCAGTCTGATCCAGTTTTTAAAGTTTCCAAACAGGCCCTATGCCTTTGCGCTTGATCCCAATTAATTGGTCAATTCAATTCTCTACAATATGACAATGACCTTACGGCTCACACAATGTCCATAACGCCCTCTTCATGTGGTGCTTCAAACATGTCACATAAGAAATCTCACCGCCGAGCTCTTTTCTCTGGTTGTGATATCGGTGAGGTGCCGTTTGAAGAGACCCCAATGATTAAGTTAGGAGGGCGGAAAAGAATAATTATGAGAAATGCATTGGACATGGATTTTTCACATACCTTTGGCTGGCTTCAGTTCTTTTTTACAGAGAAATTCTCATCCCAGATGAATTCAAATTCCTCCATTGACAGGGTGAATAAGTTCAGATTTGATCCCCAATTTTCACATAATTGATTTCTTGCTGGGATGAATTCAAATTCCTCCTTTGACAGAGTGAATAAGTGCAGATTGATCCCCAATTTTTACATAAATGATTTCTTGCTAATCTCTTCCAATTTTCAGCTAGGATTTGCGAGTTGTGATTGTTATCTTACATTTGTTATCTTGCAATCCTTGTGGAGGGATTGGACCTCATACGTAATTGACTAGTAAACTAACCAAGCATGACTAGGAAGTTATTAGTCAATTGTATTGATTTGTAATTATTTGCTTGTAGTTGGGCTATTCTATAATTCCCCTATTAAACTTCTCAAAATTTTATAAAAAAAGCATTTTTATGAAAACTACTTGTATTGTCCACTAGAAAAACATAATTTTGAACGATTTTGTAGAAGAAAGTTTTTAACCAACCATTGAAGAGTTATCGTGTCCTAATTTTCTTTGATTTTGATTTGGTTGACTAACTTTAAAGTCATTGGCAGGCCCTTGGCGAAAGGAGCATGTCCACATGCATATGTAGAGAATTAGCGGGCCAGTTTCAGTCATCAATATGAAATTTCCAAGCATTGTGGTTGTGGGGACACTTGGAAGCATGAAAACTTCCTCATATAATTCAATATTGATTATGACAATCAAACCTTTTTCCTGGAAGCAATAGCTCACTAACGTGTTGACTAGTAGCCTCCTCTATGAGCAGGGCTAAGTGGGCTCATGTGGAGCAACAAAAATGGGGACCAGCATGAACTTAAAGAAAAGGAGGCCACCCCACAACCCCCCCCAAAAAAACAAGGCCAAAGTGATTGCAATTGGATTCCCTTAATTTCGAGATTGGCCTTGTGGAGGGATTGGGCCTAACACGAGTTGGGTCGTTATGTTCATTGTTGATTGTCACAGGCCTGGGCCCAACTCTTAAGATGGACTGCAGCGTCGATGATGGGTAATTCTGAACCATTGCTGTGCCACGTGTCTCATTATAAAAGGATGGTATTTTTTATTTTTTATTTTTTCACCAACAGCCAGTTTAGAAATTAATGGACCTTTTCTTTCTTCACCGTTTCATGCTACCATTGGCAAGCTTGGAGGATTCCTTAATCCTTACCCGTAAACTCGAACTGATCTATATAGCTGGACCATGGCCTCTTTACATGCCATCCTTATGGGCTTCGATGGACCCACTGTAGAGTCCTACCAAAAAGGGGGTCCCTATTGGCTCCCCATGACTTGCTTTGCATCTCCCAATATCTTATGTCCTATGGTTTTTTAAGGTTTTATGAAAAATATAAAAGGTTTTTATGAAAATTGGCCATGTTGTCTACTAGAAACATTATTTCGAACAACTTTATAAAAGAAATTTTTTTTAAAATTTATCATTTAAGTAAACTTTTTAGCCATTTATAGTTTCTATTTCATTTTTACATAAATAAAGATTCTAAATAGTCAAAAAGTCCACTTAAACGACAAATTTTGAAAAAAAAAAACATTTCTCTTACAAAGTTGTTTGAAATGATGTTTTCTAATGAATTATGTGACCCACTTGCATGAAAACCTTTTATATTTTCATAAAACCTTAAGAAATCATAGGGTTGGGAGTGCAAAGTAAGTCTTGGGGTGCTAATAAAAACCCCATACCAAAAATAGTCCTTGATGAGGGCTGGCATCTTCCTAAGCCCGATAGCAATAATTACCCATTATGGCGTAAAACTCCTAATTTATCTAATTTGTCATGATGATGGTTGAGTTGTGGTATTATCTTGATGAATATTTTGTATGAGATGTCATAATTAATTATCTAAATATTTTGCATTGATTTAATATATTTGTGATTTTGTATGATGTGTCATGGTTAATTATTTGAATATTTCACTAAACTCGAATGCGGGAGATATCTCAAAACTTTGGTCGATGATTCCTTTTGAGAATTGCTAAAAGGAAGGAGAAGATCACAGCAATTTTGAAGAAACCCCTTATAATTCCGTTTATTTAAATTTTGAGAACATTTGTCTGAATCGGAAATTGAGGGCTTCCCATATTAAGTTCTTTTTTAAATACTAATAATGTTAATATCACTGACTAATCAGATTCAACTAAATCAGTGATCTTATGTTTTGATCATCGAATAGTAATCCTATATATCATTACTCTAATAATAATAATAACAATTAATAATAAAATCTTCAATATAAAATTTCTTAGCCATTTCTTTTGGTTGTTGTTGGCATGGGCTAGTGGGTGGGAATTCAGTGCAACGTACTCATAATTCAATATTTATTGAGACAACCAAACTTTTTCGAAGGGACCAGTACTGACTAACGTGTGGACTGGTACGTAGTCTTCTCCATCTCATACATCAGTCCATCACTAGTGCGAAAACATTCACCATTTCATATGGGTGTTACTCAATTAATATTAATATCTGCATTTTAGTTGACTACAAAATAAAAAGGGTAACCCACACGAACTTCCGCTTTGTACCATCAACTAAAAGGCTGTTATTGGTCATTGTCATGTCTTTAAAGTTGTTTCTGACAAATCAAAGTCACCGAAGTCGTTCCAAACTAGTAAAGGAGAACTTCGATATATCCAACGGCAACTGTGACACAAGTTCCTAGGGAGCCAAACCCCCCCCCCAAAAAAAAAACTAAAAAAAAAAAAAAAACTAACTGAAAGTAAAAGATTACAATAATTTTAAAGAAATTTTCTATAATCTTGTCTATCTAAATTTTGAAAATATTTATTTAAATTGAAAATTGAAAACTTTTCATATTAAGTATTTTTTAGATATTAGTGATGTTAATATCATTGATCAATCAAATTAATCAAATCAATAATCTTATGTTTTGATTCTTTAATAATGATTCTATGTATCATTACTCGAATAATAAATAATAACAATTAATAATAAAATATTCCATATGAAACTTCCTAGCAATTTCATTTGGTTGTTGTTGGTGTGGGCTGGTGGGTGGAAATCAGTGTAACGTCCTTTTAATTTAATATTGATTGAGACAATCAAACTTTTTCCAAGGGTTCAGTGCTTACTAACGTGTTGACTGGTACGTAATCTTCTCCATCTCTTGGATCAGTCCATCGCTAGTGGAAAACATTCACCATTTCATAAGGGTGTCACTCAATTAATATTAATGTCTGCATTTTAGTGGACTACAAAACAAAAAAGGTAACCTACACGAAGTTCCCCTTTGTACCATCAACTAAAAGGCTGTCTTTGGTCGTTGTCATGTCTTTAAAGTCGCTTCTGACAATTCAAAGTCACCCAAAGTCGTTCCAACCAGTAAAGGAGAACAACTTCCATGCAGCTGTGACATAAGCTCCTAGCGACCAAAAAAACAAAAAACCACCCTGTGACACAGGTTCTGCATGAAAGTTCTTCTCTAAGAAAAGATAAGGACAATTTGACAACCATTACACGTTTACATGTGGTAGTGGTATCTACGACAATCCGATTGGTCAATATAATTTTCTACATTTACATATAAATTAATTTTTTTAAAACAAAATTTAAAAAAAAAAAAAATACTCTATTTGTTTCTATTTAAGTGCCTTCTTTTCATTTTGGAATGTTCCAAAATAATTATTACATTTAAAAAATTAGTGATTCTTTTTGTTTGATTTCTTAAACTATCCTTAAAAATGTCTTTTCTCTCTTCCTAATGTTTTATACACTTAAGGGTAAAATTAGAATTTTAAAATTTAAGTGTTGATTTGAAATCATTTAATAGAATTATCTAAAAAAAAGTGTTTTTTCAAAGGGGTAGTCAAATAGGAACGGAGGGAGTATTTAAATTTATGAAAAATACTACATACAACAACCAATTATAACAATTAATGTAATATGCTAAGTTGGTATATCTATGATAACCAAGGGACTCCCTTGAAAGGAGTGCTAATCAACGACTGTCTGTTAGATAATGACAACCTCAATTGTTGATTTTTTTTGTTGTATGTAGTTGTTACCTATAGCATTACCCAATATAATATGAATACTGAAACATCCAATAAATGGAGAGAGACGTGGTACTCTGTGAGCTAATGATGTCAAGAGCAGGACTTATCTTAGTTGGGCTCATGGCCCTGCTTCTTGCATTATTTCCTGAAGTTTGTATTGCTGACGGAACCGGCCAACAGAACTGCTTATATTCTTGCGGAAATATCAATGGTATCAGTTATCCTTTTGGATTTAAAGCCGATCCCCCTGAGTGCGGTAACCGACTCTACGAGCTGGCTTGCGAGAATAACCGCACCACTCTATACCTGTGTTCCGCGAAATACTATGTCGAAGAGATCGATTATCAAAACACTATATTGCGAGTGGTAGATGCCAGTCTACACAAGGATAGCTGTTCCCTTCCTCGCAATTCCTCTACGATTGACGACTTCAGCTGTCTGTATCCGTTATATTTCCCTTCACCCCCCGAATTTGTAGTTTTCATGGATTGCCCAATGCCAGTGAACTCTTCTCGCTACGCTGATGTCACTCCCTGCATCAATATCTCTTCCTCTCCAAACACCACATTTTATGCTTTCCATTCTCATTTCGATACTAACACAACAGAGGTTCCTCAGCTGTGCACCATCCAAGTCATAGTTCCGGTTCTGTCGTCCAGTAATGAAGTCCCGTCTGTTGTTGATATTCACCATGAGTTGTTGATGGGCTTCCAACTTTCATGGTCTAAAGGCACAGCGCATGGATCTTATGCAGACAAAATAACTTTTAAGGAAAGGCAAGAACTTTGGAGGCGCTAAACATGATCGAATAATTATCATCATCTAGCAGCTATAACAGTTAGATAAGCAACGGTTATAGTTAAACACACACACAATCTGACGCAAAACAAAAACAAAAAAAAAGGGAACATTTTTTTTAATCAAATGTGTTTTGTACCATTTTATGAATAAAACCAATATTCTTAGGATCTGTTGGTGTACAATTCGAAATTAAACAATTAAAGTTATTTTACATAGTACAAAACATGGTTTTCAATTTCTCTTTTTACTTCTGACTAATATCACTTAATTGCTTGGTTGAATGTACCAGGTTTGAATTTACCGGGTTTCGGGAATTTGTGTATGACTCACTCGTCGCTTTCACAAGTAGGGCTTTCGGAGTTCCTTCGTCATCAGTCTTCATTCTTATCGTTTCACTTTTCTCTCCGTCATTAATGTTAAATCTGTTCTGATCAATTTACAGGGCTAGGAATTCTACTAACAAGCCAGGTTCCGTTCTATGTAATCAAAGGTGAGGTCCTGCTCTTGTTCTGACAAATTAGCTTGGACGGTTTGAGAGGAATTTAACGGGAAAAGGTCCTATAAATCATTTAAAATTAATATATATACTTACAATTAATGGCAATAGTTTTTAAAATTAATATCTTTGCTCCCTTTATATTACTCTCGGTCGTACAAAAATAAGTCATTTTTGACAAAAACACGTAAATTAAGATAGAAAAGATATCAATGCTTTGACTTATAACCTATTAAATTTTGTATTTCCAAAAGTATCATTTTCCTATATATTTCGTTTTGTGTTAAAATTAATTCTTAAAATAACTAAAAGTAATATGGAAAAAAGTTTTTAAAAATGGCGAGGTGATATTGCCAGAGGCCCAGTACTAATTACTTCTTTTCCATGAATAACAAATTTATAAAGTAAACCCAAAGTCCAATCAAACGGGTTTGGATTCGGTACTGAGTTGTAGCACCATGTCAAGATAATTTACATCTTTGAATGAGAGATTAGATGGTTTGGATTAAAAGTTGAAAAGATGTTATTGAAATGACCAAAATGACCTTATTGGGCATCTTTTTCAACTTTCAATCCAAGCCATCCAATCTCTTATTTAAGAGTGTGGATTACCTTGGCATAGTGTTGAGTTTTATTAATTCAGAACCGAATCTAATTTCCAATCGAATATGCCAAAAGCACTCTTTGGCTCTAGATTTCAATGTTCTTTTCAAACGCACGCTCTTTTCTCTCCGTCGCACAGGCCCCTTCCCCATACACCTCCTACTCCTCTATCATCTTCTATAGCTAGCCCACTATAAATGAGGCTTTTTTAAAATAATTTTTCATTGATAGTAGTTTAACCGTTGGCCTATAGTTTTGATTGTCTATCCAAAATGTACATCGTTTGGTGCAAAAACATTTTTTTACAGTGTATAGGGGAAAGAAAAATTAAAAGGGACTCTTAGCACATTACACCCTCCACCCTCTCTCTCTCTAAACCCATATTTTCTCTCACTTTCAACAATCTAACTACAGCTTTCTCAGAGGATTGAAATTCAAAACTATAAGGCTTGTTAGAATACTACTTGACCCCAAAAGTTTAAGCTGTGAACCAATAAATTTTATAAAGAGATAAATGAGTGAGGCGAGAAGCTAGGTATGAGAAGACTTGAAACCAAGACCTTCTAGAGATGAGAGCTTTGAAACCATATTAGAACACCACTTGACCCCAAAAGCTTAAACTGTTATGGAATTGGTTAATAATGTATATCAAGCTAATAAAGCTTTTGTTCAATCTCACTCATTCGTCAGATCTTTGAGTTTCAGATCTTAGACCATGAATTTTTATTTTTATTTTTATAATTCTTTTGAACCTAACAAGATAAACTAAAAAATTATAGAAACTAAGTGCTGATGTCAAATATAAATATTTTGATTTCTTTTTTTAAAAAAATGGTTAGATATATCTATTTTGATATTAATAAAATTTCCTAACTAAAATGAATACAGTAGAATAAGAATATGTTTACCTCGTCGGAAGCTTCGTCGAAAATTTAGTTGGAGAAGAGAACTGTTTGAGTGTTAGTTCGAAAGTGAAGAGGCATAAGTGTAAGAAGGTGACTTTAAAGGGAGAGTAAAATGGTCCAATCAGTCCCTTATAAACCTAGGTGCCATGGAAGAAATGTAATTAGCTTTGGCATTATTGACTCCTTTTAAAAATTTATGATTTAACTATTCAAAGTGAATGTTTTTGACAACAAAAGTAATTAAAATAACTTATCTTTATGGGATAGAAGAAGTATTACAATGCCATACAGTAAGAAAGGCCACATGACTTCTCCCTTCTTTCGCTTATCAAAAAAGAAGACTTCTCCCTTCTTTCACGTAGGGGGTCTCATTTTTCTCTCTCATATCTTCCTAATTTAAGTGTTCGTTTTTTCTTTTCTTGTTTTTAATATTTTAAATTTCCAACAATGGATCCCACTTTCTTCCCCAATCTGATTAATCATGTAGGATTCCCCTCCCCCGCCCCCACAAAAAAAAAACAGGTAGGTCGATATAGATCACATCTATTTAGTTAATTCTAAAATTAAATGACAAAGATTAAATACTTGAAATCAAGATATTTTTTACACAACGTATTTATTTGGTGGAGCTTCATATCGTAGGTCAGCGTATTAGACAGGAATTTTATATATACATTTATATAGGATAAATCTATTTGGGATGACTCACGTGTACTAAAACGTGAGCTGACCATCAAACATAACTTGCCAAAAAAATAATTTAAATGGTGCGTATTTGGACAGATGCGGATTTCAATCATAATTTAAATGAAGTGTATTCTCACTATGGGAACACCAAATAAAGTCAGCAAGTCTCCCATCACTATATATCTATACCACGTACACATCCAGATCTCCCTTCTTTCTCCTTTCTCCTTCCCCCAAGCCCTACGCAGACCCATGATCATCTTTAGTACACATCTTTTTCCCTCTATCCTCACTTTCTCTCTCTACAATTTCCAAACACTCAAATGTTGGCACCTAAACCCCACCACAACATCATCCAAGCTTCTTGATCCCTCTCCCCACACAAAACCCAGAATAAGATGATCCATGTCAACCATGGTGGCATTCACCGGGTTCGATGATTGAGATCTGCTGTTAGAAAAACCCACGAAGCTCGTGGGTTCAGCTAGTTAGTTGGATCAAGCTAGTTCAATTTATTTATTTAAAAAGCATTGTTATTTTGAGAATTTAACTAGATTGTAGCTAAAAGCCACCAACCTAGATTTTTTTTATAAAAAAATCTAGTTCAAACTTTAACTAGATTTTAAAGCTTGATTTTTGAAAAAGAAGTTGTTATTTTATGATTTTAACAAGATTTTAATTAAAAGCCCCCAACTAAAATAAATCTAGTTAAAACTTTAACTAGATTGTAGAGCTTGATTTTTAAAAAACAAGTTGTTACTTTGAGATTTTAATTAGGTAAAAGCCCCCAACCTAGATTTTTTTTATTTTTATTTTTTTAAAAAAAGTTAAAACTTTAACTAGATTTTAGGTAAAAGCCCCCAACCTAGATTTTATTTTATTTTATTTTTTTAAAAAAAGTTAAAACTTTAACTAGATTTTAGAGCTTGAATTTTTTTGTTGCCATTTAGTTTGCCTCCTTCCCACAAAGAATTGTGTTTTTGGAGCGAGTTTGATTCTTTCGCTTCAAAGGGATTCACTGGTTTGTATCCCACAAATCGCGTGAGAGAATGCCTTAGTTCTGATTTGTGCGTTTTTTGGTATTTTTTGCAACCTCTTTTATAATGACAGTGGTATTGAAACCAACCAATAGGAATAGTCCTCTGTTAGTTGTCTCACGGTTCGGCCCGTATGGGTCGTTTCATGTAGTAGTACTCATATATATATATATATATAATCCTCTTATGCACGTTATGCATGTCAAATATCAAGTCAGTTAGATATCGGGAAACATTTCTTTTATAAATAAAAGTATAAAACTATTTTATAAAACTATGATTTTGGGCACTTTATGGATGCATAGCTCCTGATTTGCAATAAACTTGAAATTTAACATGCATGAGTGAAGTATCTAATTCAATGGTTGGATTGGTGGAATATTATTTTTATAAACAAGCCATAATAAGTATCATTGACGGCGTATTTCATTTACACATCGTAAATTCTGTTTCTATGTGGTCTATTAACAGCATTCTCAATATCCATGCTGTAAAATACCTATATTAACGACTTGCAAACATGCAAGTTGTTAATTTGACGTCATTAATACTCCATTTTGTTGTAGTGAGGATAAAACATTCTTACATTAGGTGTAAACGGATCTCTAGCTCCCAACCTATATATATGGAAAAATTATATATAGAAAACCGCTTTCTATAATGACCCCGTTTTCACAAAATCCTCCTCTAATTTAAAACTGAACAAAAAAACCCCTTTATATATAGTTGGTTTTGAGTTGACTAGCTGATACTTACGTGCGTTGCACGTGCATTGGTTGTAGTTATATTGCAGTAAACTACATTTAATCAAATGGAAAAATCTATAACAATACAATATATGAGTAAAGAGATAGAGTTTTGGAAGGTGACTTAACCTAAAGTTAGGTTAGGTATATATATATATATATATTTTGGACAATTATAGGACATAAATCTATGAGGGTGCCTTCTATGCAGGAGTGGAGAGAGTTGAACTCAAAAGCTCTCTGTCTTTATAGTACTTGTCTATCTAATATGCGTACTATATGTGATTTTTCTTGTACAGGATTCTTCGTAATAAGGACTTCATTGGGAATATTATGCTTGCTTGCATTTTTCTTGTACAAGTTTTGGGGGAGACATTTGTCAGATGATATAATTGAAGAGTTCCTTCAAAGTCACAATAATTTCACGCCAATTAGGTACTCTTATTCGCAAATAAAGGAGATAACCAAATGCTTTAAGGATAAGTTAGGTTAAGGAGGTTATGGCTCTGTGTATAAGGGAAAGCTACGAAGTGGTTATTTTGTAGCGGTAAAGGTGTTGGGAAATTCAAAAGCTAATGGGCAAGATTTTATTAGTGAAGTTGCTACGATTGGCAGGATTCATCATGTTAATGTAGTGCGACTCATCGGATTTTGTGCAGAGGGATCAAAACGGGCTCTTATATATGACTTCATGGCTAATGGTTCATTGGATAAGTTCATTTTTTGTGAAGGAGAACAGATCAACCCTCTAAGCTGGGAGAGAACGCAAGAGATTAGTCTTGGAGTGGCTCGAGGGATTGCATACTTGCATCGAGGATGTGATATGCAAATTCTACACTTCGATATCAAGCCACACAATATTCTTCTTGATGAAAATTTTGTCCCAAAAATTTCAGATTTTGGCCTTGCGAAATTGTATCCAGCAAATAATAGTATTGTTTCTCTCACTGCGGCTCGAGGAACATTGGGTTATATTGCTCCTGAATTGTTCTACAAGAATATTGGAGGCATCTCATATAAGGCTGATGTGTATAGCTTTGGCATGTTGCTGATGAAAATGGTTGGGAAAAGGAAGAATCTAAAAGCATCTGCAGAACAATCGAGTCAAATATATTTCCCATTTTGGGTGTATGACCAAATCATGCAAGACAAGGACCTTGAGTTAGAAGATACAAATGAAGATAAACAAAAATTTATAAGGAAGATGATCATAGTTGCTCTTTGGTGCACAAAGATTAAGCCTGTGGATCACCCTTCAATGAGCAAAGTCCTAAAGATGCTTGAAGGTGAGGTTGAGTTGCTCTAAATGCCTCCAAAACCTCTTCTATATCCTCAGGAAATATCAGTTGTGGATCATGCAGACATTAATCTAAGAGGGCCACCAATTTCATCCTATAATGATATGGGCACGATTACTTTAGATGTAAGGTAGCTTCTTGTTGTATCAACTTCGTTTCATCCTATAGATTTGATTCCTATGCAAAATCCTTGCAAAAGATCAAAGATCCAAAATTTGTGGTAAATCTTAAGAACATTAGTTCATAATGTTTTCATGTCTTGTCTATTATTGCTACAATTGTTCAGCTCCTAAACGTGTATGATTGGTTATACTTAATTTTCACCTTTTCTAAAAAAATGTGTTTTTCATTTTATAATTTTTAAAAAAAAAATAATAATAAAGGGTTGTTCGTCTTTAAGTGTAAACAACTCTATATATTATTAATAAGAAAGAAAAGAAAAGAAAAGAAAGAAAGAAGACAATAAAATATAAAAGATGAAAGATAAAAGACAAGTCTGGTTGTGGTAACTTATAACATGTTACAATCTAGTTCAAAATCCCAGTTTTTTGAGATATATAAGAGATTAGGCTTGTGAAGAAAATAAAGAGAAATTACTCACTCAGTGAGGATCTATATCCAAATCCCATAATGTTCAAGAACAAAATCTTCATATTTAGCACTTGGTGTAGAATTCTTATCTTGAAAATGGTAGGGCACATTGGATGTGGCCTGCTTGGCTTGTTGCATGTTTAAGTTTTTTTTGTTAGGACTTCGATAAAATAGGTATAAAGTAGTCTTTAATTGTGAAGCCTTCTTTCTTCCACATCCTTAATGACTAAATTAATTTGTTTGAGAATAGAAGAAGAAAAATTACCTTCTTGAGTAGCAATATTGATCTTTTCATTATCAAATATTTTGTTAGCAACGTTTTCAATAATTTGATTCGCAGTACTTTTCATAATCTGAATACCAGTTTCTTCTAACAAGACTTGTTTAGCAAAATCACTTGTAGTCTGATCAACAAGACAATCCTTAGATATGGGAAGACCATTTCTCTTGTCTTCAAAACATTCATCATCGGAAATATCGCCCCATTTCTTATTAATAGAATTGGATGTAGGACTCATATGAGAGATACTAACAGTAGGACTAGAACTCTAGAAGCATTAAAAAGATTAGCACACTGGACATCATTTTGAGTAGAAATAGTATTGTCACCAACATCCTACATTCATGATAGTTGCAACTTTTGAAGCCGTAGGAGAAACTCCAACTATATAGAGCAGACTCACTAATACCACCCTTTGGCTCGACTGATGTAGACTTAAATTGCCCCTCATTTTTCTCAGACTCATTATCAAACACCAACGGCGCGGTTTGAGCATTCATAATATGATTTTGATTATGCCTATTGGTATTATCACTTCCGTATGCTCCAAGTTATTCCCCAATTTTTTAGGCATATATTCAAGACCCTTTCTCTTGGGTTTATAATCACCGCCATCATGTTTCTTCTCATGATCGTAAAAAGAATTACTAACATCCTTATTCTTTTTCTTTGCAAAGTGACAAATAGAGGACACCCTTCTGCCAAACCTTTGGTCCATATAAGACTCCACAATGACACAACCCATATAGACTAAGTAAGTTCAAAAGACAATTTCACCTGCAACCACAAGCCACCTGTAAAGATCATAAAATTTTTAGCTTGTCATGCTTATAAAATTAATAGGGGATTAGGTGCAAGTCTTTGGCCATCGAACTTGAATGAGCGCATAGCCTCTGAAGTCCATCGTCAGTATGCTGCTCTTCATAATTGTACATTTTTGAAATAATGTTGTTTTCATTCTAAATTTTTTATCTTTTAACTTTTTTGAGCAATAACACATTTTCACTGATAGTCATCTAAGGATTCTAAGGCGTGTTTTCTTTTTCTAATTTTTTAATTAAACACCTAATAAAGTGTGACACGTTTACTGATAATCACCTAAAGTGTGTCTACTTTTTCCATTTTTCACATTAAACACCTAAGTTGTGTTTTCTGAGTGACTATACAATGGTCGCACTTTCACTGATAGCCATTTGAGGTGTGTTTTCTTTTTCCATTTTCCAATTAAACAATAAACACCTAGAAGGTGTGTTTTCCTGGTGACCATACAATGATCACACTTCCATCGAAAAAAGAAAAAAAAAATCATACAATGATCACACTTCTGCATAGCCACATAAGGTGCGTTTTCTAGGATCTTGTAAATAAGATCCTGCCTCTTTAATCATTCCTTTTCTATCATGGATGGATGAAGCTACACAGAAACTAGGGGACAACCACCTCACCTCAATTTAAAATATATATATACATATACCTTAAATCTTATTGAAATTTTAGATTTTATTTACCCATTTATTTATCTCTTCCACCTCTCTCATTTTATTATTATTTTTTTCTTATGAAAGCCCTAATCCTCCCTTTAATATCTCATTTCACTAACAAAAACCCACAATTTTCTGATTGTCTTAGACGTCTCCCATTTTTTCTTAAAACCTTCCAAATGATGGGGTCTCCTTGAGGACAATTGTAATGGTATTGAATTGGGATACGATTTATCAATGGATTATGAACTTTTGCAATTATTTCTACCTGAAAACCACAAGATAAAAGAAAAATTTTAGACTAAAGCTTCTATCAATTTTTTTAAAAAATTGACCGAGACATGTAAAGCCCACGCCACAAAGCTCATTACCATCAAAGGTACGCCTAAAAAGGCCATTAAGCATAGGCGTCTAAATGTGAGTTGGATCCATGTAAAAGCTAATTGGGCTAACCTCAATACTGCTGGGTCCTCTTTGGCCAACTCTGGACCTACTAGTTTGGATGGGCTCCTGAGAAATCACCTTAGAGGCTTAGATTGCATGTTTAGAATTCGGCTTTCCTATTTTTGGTACATAAGACCGATAATTGAACATCGCTGCATTTGATTATGTGCCTAAATTTTGATATTTTTTGGTAACTAGACTGATAATTGAACATCTTTGCATTTTGATATCCTTATTTTTTTTTCCCTGATGAGAAGGAACTTCATTAACAAAATGTCAAGTACATCAAAAGCCACAATGACAGACACCCTTAAAATCAGCACTCAACTGAGCTTAAATACAAAAGGGAGGCTAAGAAAAGGATACAAAACAATCAAGTTGAGCACAATCCTCCTTTGCCAAAATGTCGGCACAATGATTAGCTTCATGGAAAGCATGGTGAGGACTGAGAACCCCAGTAACTAATCCTGGTCATAAGGAGCCTGTAATAATTTAGGGAGAATGACAAAATGGTGGGTCAGAATGAAAGTAATTCCAAAAAAGAGACAAAATTTCTCCTAATCCATTCAAAATGGCACAAATGAATTTTGATCCCCAAAGAGGCAAAATTTCTCCAAATCCATTCAAAAAGGGCATAATGGATATTCAATCCTATATCCCCTCTTTTGGGGATTAAAGTTCATTATTGCCATTTTAATTGGGATAGAAGAGTTTTGACCCTTTTTGTGGGATTACTCTAATTTTGACCCACCATTTCGTCATTTTCCCAATAATTTATGTAGAGGTGAAAGGATGAAATTTAGATTGAGTTTTTGTAACGAGAATGGCAGCCTGATCATACTATACATTTCCACATCCAAACAGGTGATTCCAAAGACCTTGGGCTAGGTTTAGACCATCCCTTAAGGCTCACACTCCCACTAACACAAGGATTTTACGAGAGAAGCCCATTATCCATCTACTCCAATGGTATCCAATTAGGCCCCAACTCCAACTGCGCCAGGATTACCCATTGATTTGTCATGGGGGCCGCTATTGGGGATTTGCATTCGTGTGGACCTTTTGTTGGTCCAATCGTGGGCAGGGTTGGGCTAATGAAAAGAAGTTGTCCACTTCAGGTGCAATGCCAAGAAAAAGCTAGTGGGAACTGCTATTGCCCCCATTTTTATCAAACCCCTCTAGGTTTTTAAGATTTTATACAAAATATAAAATGCTTTTACAAAAAACTGATCGAGTTGTCCATTAGAAAACATCATTTTGAACAACTTTACAGAGAAAGTTTTTCCAAAATCTATTGTTTAAGTAAACTTTTTGGTAAAAAAATGAAATAAAGGCTATAAATGGCTAAAAAGTCTACTTAATCGATAGATTTTGGAAAAACTTTCTTCTGAAAAGTTGTTCAAAATGATGTTTTCTAATGGACATTGTGACAATGGACATTGTGACCAGTTTTCTTAAAAACCTTTTATATTTTGCATCAAACTTTAAAAACTAAATCATAGGGGGTGTGATAAAAATTGGTTTTTTTTTTGTTGGGGGGGGGGGGGGGGGAGGACAATAGCCGTTCCCAAAGCTAGTTTTGGATTTGGGGGCCTCTATTGGCACTCTAAGACTTGCTTTTTTATCCCCCACTTATTTTAAACATTTCAACATTTTATAAAAAAATATAAAAGGTTTTCATACTAACTAACTACATTATCCATGTCATTTTCAACAATTTTATAAAAGAAATTTTTTTCAAAATCTACTGTATAAGTAGATTTTTAGGTCATTTGAAATCCCCCAATGGGCCTCGATGTTAGATTCGACCAAAATCTTTAATGTTCGATAAAAAGAAGTTTAGGCCACAAGTGATAGGTACAATATGAAGCTACACTCGCATGATGAGGGTTTTCGAGAGTAGAAGAACGTCTATAAGGAGCAGAGATATCTTCCATAATGAGAGATGTGATTTGCTAATTGTTTGAACGAAAAATGCTTCCATCGAGCAAATTTTTTATTTTTTTCCTAAAGAATTATATATGTAATTCCTATGTATCCTTAGCCTACCCCAATACTCCATATAAGTTACACTGTACAGAAACTTAACCCTTTTTTAATCCGAATGCTGATTTTTTAAAATAAATAAATAAATAAATAAAAGGAGCACTTGTTTGGGTTGGCTGACTTCAAATTGAAAGTGGTCCTCATTCATTGATTTGTCATTCTGAAGCCACTGGCCAAAAGGAGCATTCCGACATGCATGGACATGGCCACATAACAACAATGAGAAGTTTCAATCATTCATAAGAAAATGTCAAGCATGGTGGGGCTACTTAGAGCGTAAAAGCATCCTCATAATTCAATATTGATTGTGACAATCGAAACACTTTTGCCAAGGGGAAAGAGCTGAGTGGTGGGCTGTGGCTCATCTATAACCGTGGCTAAGTGACCTCATTATCGGACAAGAAATGTGGGTCACCTGCGCTCACTTTCTCTATGTGCTATCAATTTAAAGGCTGTCCTCACCCGTTTTAGCCTTGTTGAAGTTGTCATGAGTCATGACAATATTGTTCTCAGTCTCCATTATTCTCCATGGATCACATTCAAAGTTGTGATATTCTTTCTAACCATGCATTAACGTAAAATAACATGTGTGTCCATCGCCTACCGTTATTGACTTCAGAGGAAGACCTCTATAAGTCATTGGCAAGCCCCAGGCTACCAGGCCTTAGTAATCGATCAATATGAAAATTTCAATCATTGTGGAGTTACGCAAGTGCATAAAATTAAGCATCCTCATAATTGAATATTGATTGCGATAATGAACCTTTTTTTCCAGGCGGCTAAGAAGAGTCGTCACTGGCAAGATTTGTAGGGTAAAATGTGGGGCTAACTAGCATTTCCCTATATTTTAAAGATTTTTCTAGAATTTCCTACATTTCAAGAGATTATTTTGTGTGTTGGCCAAATATACATGCTCTCTAGTCTCTAGAGATAAACCATCCCAACAGGGGCAGAACTAGAAATTTCTTTTTTTTGGGGGGGGGGGGAGTAAATTTTTTATACATATTTTTTAATTCGCGTGTCATGCTAAATTTTTTTACAATATTCATATTACCTAGAATTTCCAAAGATACAACAAATGTCCATTTTTTTAGACTTTACCAACTTTTGTGTCCAAAATTTTGAAATAAAATATGAAAATATAGGCATGAGAATAAAAATTTACTTATGATCGAGAGATTATATTTGAAATAAACAAAAATTTGGGGGGGCCATTGATATATTTTTTTAAAAAAATTAACTTACATTTAAATAAATATATAAGGTATTTTCAATCTTTGGGGGTGCCATGACCCCCCCTAAAGTAATGTGTAGTTCCGCCCCTGCATCCCAGAATCCCTCATATGATTATAAGCGTAGTCTATGTTTTGGGGGGCGTATCACCCACACTAGAAGATTATTCCTCCGTAAGACCGTAACCATAGTTTTAATGTACACATGGCAAGATGCTATTGAAAAATTAGCCAATTCTAAAAGCGCTTAAATTTATTAAAGAGAAGCCATTAGTCGGACAAAATGGATGAAACACAAAGTTTCGATCAACAATACTATAGATGATTGGTTTCCCTATCCAAATCACATAATACTTCTAAATATGTACGAAACACTATATTGTAAAACTTTGATTTGAGGGACAAATCAATGAGGGCAAAGATAATTTTATCTATGATAGACATTCAGGGCATGTTTGGATGTCCAATTTGAAACTAGAAAATTCAATAAATTTTACATAGTATTAAAAGTACAAATCTAACACCTTAAATTGGCATTTCTTGAATTTCTGAGAATTGATTTCATAACATCAACTATAGTAATAACTTTTACTCTTTTAAATATTCTAATTCAAGGTGATTGAATTTGTGCCTTTAATACTATCTAAAATTTCTTGAATTGTCTAATTTCAAATTTAACACCCAAATAGATAGGCCCTTATTGTATTAATGTTTCAATTTGATTCAGGAATGATTACTAGCTCTCTCATAAAAGGTTTTCCCCGCTTTGCTGCAATTGACTTCATTTCACTTGTGGAGGCAAAAGGATTTAGTGGAGTGGTTAGATTGTTACCTTCTCCTTCCAACATTTGAACTACAACTTTCATTGAAGGGCGATTCACAAGGTACCACTGAATGCACCAAAGACCCATAATTGTTAATTTCTTTACTATCTTAACATCTCCCTCTTTTTCTATCCCGATTCGCAGCTCTTCTCCTTTATCCAAATTATCATAAATCCATTTTGGAAAGTACACTTGGCTGGTTCGTTACTTCACACCACGAGACGCCGCGTTATCATTTTCCCGGACACCACACGTAGGACCCACCACACTGGTCAAAGCAAAGGATCTTCCCACCGAAACAAATCACTTAGGCTAAGATCCGAGCTCCACGTGTGTAGTACTAAATCTCGGCCGTCCACGTCTCTGTTGAGTAATCCAAGGCAGTTGTCGTTTTGAAATCGATCTGGCGATGATCCAACGGGTTGGTGAATTTAACGGTTGAGATTCAAACCTTTTTTCATGCTATATTTTGAATTGAGCTGTTGCGCTTCAGCTTTTCCACGTAATGGTGAAGAAGGAGAGAGCTTCATCGCCTTCGGCGATTGAATACTGGCAAACGACCTCAGATTCCAGCGACTTGAGTCAACTCGGTGGGAAGAAAACCAAGAATGGATGCCGGGAAATATTGAAATTATCTTTCTCGGCATCGCAGTCATCGGAGGATCATGATTCATCGGGAAATGACGTGATTATGGGGGTGAAATCCGGTTTGGGAAACCAAACACGTGAACAAAGTGATAATTCACAAAGTTTTACGTACGAACCATATGGGTCAGTGTCGGTGATTGGCCGAAGAAGAGTAATGGAAGATGCAGTGACAGTGCAACTAGCGTTTCTAACCCTAGTTGAAGAGATGAGTTATGTGAATAATTATGACTTCTTCGCCGTGTATGACGGGCACGGCGCGTCACGTGTTGCGCATGCTTGCAAGGATCGGTTGCATCATATAGTGGCTAGAGAGGCTGAAGAAATGGCGGTGACTTGGACGGTGGAGAGGAAGGAAGGTGGCGGGGTTGATTGGGAGAAAGTGATGTTGGCTAGTTTTGAGAAGATGGATGAGGAAGTGAATGGCGTTGGGATGTTTGCGTTGGACAGAAGGGCGGTGTCGATGAAGACTATGGGTTCAACGGCGGTGGTGGTAGTGGTGGGGAAGGAGAAGATTGTGGTGGCTGTTAGTGTCCCACATCGGTTGCGGACGATGCCTTAGATAGGCTTATCAGACGGCGCTGGACACCCTCTTATTAAGAGGCGCCTTTTGGGCATGAGGCCCATAAGGACAAACCCGTGAGGCCGGATTGTGTGCTGGGCCAGAGCGGACAATACCTCGAGGTGAGGGGCTGGGCCACGCGTCTAACAATGGTATCAGAGCCAGGGTCGTGCCAGCGCCGAGGTGGGGTGTTAGTGTCCCACATCGGTTGCGGACGATGACTTAGATAGGCTTATAAGATGGCGCTGGACACCCTCTTAAGAGGCGCCTTTTGGGCATGAGGCCCATAAGGACAAACCCGTGAGGTCGGCCAGTGGGCTGGGCCAGAGCGGACAATACCTCGAGGTAAAGGGTTGGGCCGCGCGTCTTAACAATGGCTAATTGTGGGGATTCTAGAGCTGTGCTCTGTCGTGGTCGTGTTGCTGTGGGGTTGTCTGCTGATCATAAGGTACCTTTTTTCTGGTCTTGACAATAGTACTGCTGGTTTTTTCTTTTTTTCCTTTTTCCGCTTCAACGTTTTGCTAATCTTGATTGTATAGATGTTTTGAAGAAATGTTAATTAGAGTGATTTTCTTCGTAATACTCAATTTGATGTATTGAGAGACCGAGAGTGGGGTATAAGTGTATAACTAAGAGGCAATAAACTTATTGAGAGATGCGTGATATATAGTTAAATTAGGGTAAATAACCTGAGATTTGACAATCGAACAATTTGGGAGAATTACATGTTGGTTCTGCTAGCTACTAGCAAATAATATTAATAATTACACACACAAATAACTACTAACTTAACTAAGAACCAATCTATAACTCCCCCAACTTTGTAAATGTATGTTAACTTTGGGACAAACTACTTGTGCCACATTTTTAATGTGGTGGGTACAAAAACACCTAATCTATCTAACATACAAGTATGGAACTCATACCCACACAAAACACCTAAGCCTATTAGTGGTGAGTCCAATATTACTTGTATATTAAGACTTTTTTTTTGTTTATTCTTTTAATGTAAGACAAACCCACACAAGAACCTAAATATAGATAATTCAACAAATTGGGTTTGGACGGGACTGAGATGAATCTTAATCCAATTTAATTGTCAAGGGAATTGAAAACTCCAATCCATTATGATAGTCGTACAAAATGTAAAACTTAAAAATAAATAAATAAAATAAAATAAAAAGTACATATTTTAATAGAGAAGGAAAACAAATTGTGAATTTATACAATGGAGAGAGAGAGAGATGTTACAAATGCCATCAAGGATGGCATCAGAAACGGTCTTTGTAAATATTAGAAAAGTCCAAGAATTTTTTATGCAAGTAAATTTCAACATTTTTATTCTATAGTGTTTACCCAAACCATAAATCTATTATTATCGAACAAGTGTATAAAATATAAGCGCAACATATTATGTCTCTTAATTATCAAATATTCCTATTTGATTTGTCAACTGATAGATTATTGGATTCAGATCATTAATTCATTAATTAACAAATTAATGAATCGTTCCCTTCCCATATTTAAATTATATATTGGACTGGATTCGGATCAAAATTTGGTACATTGATAGTTGTAATTATGTCTCTTAAGCTTCATATTTGTGGGTGTGGATTCTCCTAAGTTGGGGTCTCTCTCTATGGTCTATAATCTATAATTTAAGCAATCAGAATGTGCCATGCCTCCAAGGGCAATGTAATCTTTTCCCTCGATCTTCCTCATTTCAGTGGAAAGCCCAAACAATATTCTGTCATACTCAGGGCTAGACACGAGTGGGTTGGGCAACCTGAGTTTCATCCGTTCTCTAAAGAAGAAAGAAGTATAGTTGAGATTGTGAATGCATTTGGAAAAGAGTCCTGATCTAGAGAACGGATGATGTCATTGTTGGATGGGGCTCACATATGGCATCATTCACACTCAAAGATATATTGTTTGGCGATATGATTGTGAATGCATTAGGATTTTCTTTGACAATTGACAGAATGCCCCCTTGCTAATTTCCTGGCGTCGCATAATATATACACTTTGGCTAGCTGTAAGGTTTCTGGGCGCCTATATTTTCTTTAGAATTTTAAGGTGTTATGCAAGCCTTCCAATTGGTCTCCAAGATATACTGTTTGGCGATATGATTTGCCACTTCTAATTTACAGAATGCCGACCAAAAAAGGAAAAAAAGTTAAGTCTGAGGAAACGCAGATCGCAATTGTTCAGACAAAGCCTTTGAATGGTTGTTTTCTTGAACCCCTCACTTCCTTCGTTCCCCATCACATTCACTAGTTGCTTGGAAAGCTAAAGATTTTCATTTTTCTCCAGTGTTCCCATGAGTGGTTCGGCTCCTTTACATTCATCCTAATTGCCCAGCTAACACGGCTAGCACGAAAGGGCTTGTCTCTGATTTTGCTTAGAATTAAGAATATATATGGGTGGCTTTGTTCGTTCGTTTTTCCTTTGTAATTGAGGAATGAGCGTACAGTCATACCAAGACAAGCAGAAATTATCAGTTATATATGCAATATGGTCCATTGATCATAAGCCCAATGCGTGACACTTTGCTGTTTACCCTGCTAAATGTCTGCCGCTAAAAGCTAGCACTTCTTTTTTTTAGCGTGCACTCTTACTTTCAGTAACCTGCAAGTCTAGTTCTGATTTTGATTGAGCTAAAATAAGTTCAAATTGCAATTAAATATGTCTTCTGGCTAGCTAGTTGCCTGGTTGCTAATCTTTTAGTAGAACACATCTTTCCACTTAACCTTGATTGCAATGAAAACTATTAGCTCCTCGCTTTTTGAGATGAGATCCCTCAATTAATTATGCCAGATTTAGATTCTATAATCATGCATAGCCCGTTCTCATTGAAAATTTTAAACGGCCTCAAAGAAATCATGTCAGATCCTCATTATATGAACTTTTTTGAAAGATAACACACTTTCAATGATAGCCACTTAAGTTGTCTAGCTCTTCATACTCACTTTATAATGGGTGGTGAATTAATTATGTTGGGTCTCAAGTCCACCGACATATATTTCCAAATCCAATTATGGTCCATTTATGAAAAGTTCTTTTCATACCAAAAAAAAAAAAAAACTTTTAAATAGGGCCCATCTACAATACAACATTGATTTGAGGTTTCCCATGTGACCATTCATTTCACAATCAAGGACATTGTTTTCTTCTTTTGAGCTCCACTTGGTGGTAGTGGGAATCTTGATGCCATTTGTGGATTAGGATTGCACGTACACGAAAAGAAAAAGGAAAAGGGGAATGGAAGAGATGATGAAACAAAATTTTTTTTAAAAGTTTGGCAGTGCATTATTTCCTTAATTCCTTCACGTTAAACACGATTTCGATCAACCACTTTGCAGGTGTATGCTTCCTTCTAAACTCCATTGGTGGCAATGGAAACCTTACTCTATTTGGGGATTGGAGTTAAACGGAAATAGAAAAAAGGGAAAAAGGAAAGAAGTGGACAATCCAAAACTCTGTGTGGTTCTATGGTTGGCCGAAATGTTTAGAGGCCTCAAAAAAATAATGCCAGGTTCTTACTTCTTACTTAGCTGGCCCTAGGGCCGGACATTGGGTTGGGTCTGGTTAGCTCGTGAGACTTAGGGGTTGTTTGGTAAACCTAAAAACCTAGCCAGTTAAAAATAAATCTGGCCAGTTTTGATTTCATACTAGTCGGTAAAACTCTTTTTCTTACTAAATAGTTCAGTTTTGTTTTGAAAATAAAACATAAAATATAATTTTTTTCAAACCAACTGTAAGTTGGTTTATTCAAAACTAGATAACAGTTATGGATTAGACCTAATCTGATCTAGTGTTTTAAGTTCCCAAACAGGCCCTTAAAGAAAGGGGGCCTCTATAAACTTCCCAAGACTTGTTTTTTTCATCT
Source organism: Liquidambar formosana (assembly GCA_039720395.1). NCBI lineage: Eukaryota > Viridiplantae > Streptophyta > Magnoliopsida > Saxifragales > Altingiaceae > Liquidambar > Liquidambar formosana. The sequence continues at coordinate 193,705 of JBBPBK010000037.1, read as the reverse complement.
CTCACTTATTTTAAACTTCTTAAAGTTTTATGAAAAATATAAACGGTTTTCATGAATACTAACCGTATTATCCTATAGAAAATATCATTTTGTACAATTTTGTAGAATGAAAATAAGATGAGATGAGATTTGTTGATGAGAGGTGGAAAGAAAATTTTGGGTACCAATGAACCTCGAGAAATTATGGCAACCCAACCCTTGCCCGGCTTAACATCAGGTCCAAACTCATAAACTCAAGCCCCATGCTACACAACTTTAAGAACCAACAATGATACGAAATTAAAGATATATACATACTAGATTCCGAAAGCATGTGCCAAGAAAAAAAGAGTAACAAAGATCTACCAGAAAATAATACTAACAAAAGTTTAAATTTGTTTAGAATAAAAACGATGAGATAAGAAATAAAAATTTTAAATTCAAATTAAAGACAAAAACCAGTATTAAGTGCTTAAGTAGAGAGAGAAGGAACAAGGGACAACCAATACTCTTTGGGAGAATCATTACTATTTGGTACCAGCTTCCTTGCGAATCATTTACACTAGTGTGTCAATTGTGACTCAATTGAAGGCTGCGTGGGAGTTCAACAACAGTTTTTATGCAGCTACACTAGTGTGTCAATTGTGACTCAATGATTTCTGGGATTGTCTGCGTAATCAATATGTTGCTTTGTATATGTGTCAGAACATGAGGCCGGCTGCTTCCGCCCAAGAATAACAAACTAGTTTAACCCGTTCGCTGAAACATGTAAAAGCCCACACCACAGAGTTCTTCACCTGTAAGGATTCTTCGCGGCTATAATATAGGTGTCTAAATGCTAGTTGGACCCTTGGAAAAGCTAATTGGGCCAACTAGTATGGATGGGCTCCAGAAAAAGGGAACGGCTATTGCAACCCCCCATTCTTATAACTCCACCCCTTTCTTTTTAGTTTTTAAGATTTTATGAAAAATATAAAAGGTTTTTGCAAAAACCAGCCACTCGGTCCACTAGAAAACATCATTTTGAACAACTTTGCAGAAGAAAGTTTTGTCCAAAATCTATCGTTTAGGTAGACTTTTTGGCAAAAAATGAAATAAAGGCTATAAATGGCTAAAAAGTATATTTAAACGATAGATTGAGGAAAAAATTTCTTCTACGAAGTTGTTCAAAATGATGTTTTCTAGTGGACATTACGGACGGTTTTTATAAAACCTTTTACATTTTGCATAAAATCTTAAAAACCTAAAGGATGGGGGGTAGGGTGATAAGAATGGGGGGTTGCAATAGCCATTCCCCCAGAAAATCATGTTCGATTGCATGTTTAGAATTCGGCTTTTCTATTTTTGGTGCATAATAAGACTTATAATTGAACATCCCTAAATTTGGTTCTGTGCCCCAATTTTCAATTTTTTTTGGTCTTGGTCACTAGACTGGAAATTAAATGTTTTGGTTCCTATTTGACCATTATGGCCTTATGGGGATTGGTAGGAATAAAAATTGAAGATTCTAACATGTTTATTGAGGCCTGATTAAGATTAATGAAGTTTTCAAGATCTCATTCGTTGTGTATATTCCAAAGGTGCCAAGGTGCAAAAGCAAATAGGACACATCAAGTAATGGATCCAGTGGGGAATTTTCAATGGGCCTTGATGTTAGATTCAACCCAATCTACAATTTCCCAATGAAAAGAAGTAATAGGCCTCAGGTAAAATGCCACGTTGCACCCACATGATGAGGCTTTTCGAGACGGGAAGAACATCTATAGGGAGCAAACCTATCTTCGATCAGTATGATAGAGATGTGACTTGCTAGTTGTTTGAAAGAAAAATGCTTCCATCCAACAATTTTTTTTTAAATTTTTTTCCTAAAAAATTACATGTGATTCCTATATTCCTTAGCCTATGCCAATACTCCATATACGTTAGATTGTGCAGAAATTTACCCCTTAATTTTTATCCAAATGCTGACTTTTTTTTTAACAAATAAATAAATAAATGAAAACCGAGATGCATAAGTAATTATATGAATGATGTTACTTTAAGAGAGGATATTAGAAGACCGTATATGATATTATGCAGGGAAAAAGGCTCAGATAGCATTATTGTCCGCACATTTAAAATAAAAACATTATTGCGCGTCTTACCTTTCCTTCACATCTTTTGATACGAAGGGAAGCTTCCTCGTAATGCAATATTGGTTCTAACAATCAAACGTTTTCCAAGGGGCAAGAGTTTGTTGATGTGTTGATTGGTAATATCATCTATGACCATGGCTAAGTGGCTACATGAGGGAACAACAGAAACCAGCATGAAGTTTCATTTTGCTTGTCTCTCGACTCGTTTGATAGCCATCACACATGGTTGTGGCTTTGCACTTCACCCAAACTGCTCTCCACCATTCATATGTCTTTCATGTTATGGATGACATTGATCAAAAGCCTCCTCGATCGTGATCACAAATCTTAAGTTTACAGCAATGATATTTTTAAAGATGCCTCGAGAAGAACAAAGATGTCTCATATATATTTTTTTTATTTAGTAGAAAAAAAATTAAGAGGGATTATAGAATGATCCCGTTATATGTAAATAACTACAAATTAATAAAATTGACTAGTAAATACAAATAGATGACTACTAACTTAATCAATAATGATTAGGAAGTTATTAGCTTAATTTCTACTCCGTGTTAAATTAATTATGTGTGATTATCTTAATTTCTAGGGGAAATTAGGGGAAAATCCATATGCAATGACTTGCAGAGGCAAGAGTCCTTCCAAAATTCTTATATAGCCACAAGTCTAAACTAAGAGTGAAACGTTAACGTTTCATTATAAAGTAGGTTTTAAATTTTTTTTTTACTGTCATATTTGTCCACTTGACAGTTATGATATGAAGTGTAGAAATATAACCTGTTAAGGTTTAAATTTGAATTCTCTTCCATGATTTATGCATTAAATAATGGTATTCCTTTTTTTCACGTATATCAACAAATCTTCCAAATCTTCAATATCTTCTATATCTCCTCCATTATTTATGCATTAGACAATGAAATTCCTTTTTCAAATTTCCCAGATTTGATAAATTTGAATGTGAAAAAAAAAAATTTTATCTTCCTTTTTTCTTTCTAAGAGAGAAGATAGTTACATGTAAAAACGGTTATATGAAATTGATGAAAATTGTTGCATATAAATCTTCCCAATAGCGAATTTTTTTAATAAAATAGTTACATATAAGTTTCAAAAGGAATGCAAGATTTTCCCCTTAAATGGGATGCATAATGGAATGCAAGATTTTCTTCTTAAATGTAGCACATAATGAAATGGAAGATTTTCTCTTTCAATTGATTATCATCTAAATAGAGAGAAAAACTTCTGTGGAACCGTTTGACCACGTCATCAAAAATTGTTGGAGAATGCTCATGTCAGCATAGGCCACATCCTTTGATAGAGTGAGTCTTCCATGTAACTGTGATATGGCTAGGTGGTGTCACAAGCCAATAGGGGCCAAGTAAAGTGGGATTATGGGGCTAAAAAGTGCATTGACAATCTCATTTTACTTCGTTCTCATTGGCTTGCGACACCACCTTGCCATATCACAGTTACATGTAATCTGTTGGATGAAAAACCTCAGTGATGATGTAAACTCGATTCTTTCCTATGCACTGATCTTGTAATGGAATAAATTCTTTTTCTTGTCCTTGTTTTTTTTCCCACTTTTTTTCCCTCGTCACTTGAAATGAATATTCATTGTTACTTCTCCTTAATTTGCTGTTCTAGATTTTTCTGTGCAAGTTTCTTCACACTACTTTACATAAAGCGATTATGGGTACGGTCCATTTATAACTGAAATTCCAATTGCTCGTCAAGGAGTTTGTATGCATAGTTCCGGATGATACAAAGGGTCCCAAGTAGGATGCAGTCTGAGCTTCCGTCGCTGCCTACTTTTCATGTAGTTGGCAGCATCTATGTAAAGAGCTCATGATATTTTGAGTTCTTGGTAAAAAATTGTATTAATTTGTTAAAAAAAAAAAATTTGGCTGATGCAAGCAGACAGTTCTTGGTTATTGGCAGCTTGTTTAAAGAAAAAAATTGTATATATTCCTTGTATTCATTCGGACAAGAACTAAGGTCCAATGTTTGGAACATGTAAATATAAGAGTGATTTTACTTATTTCTTTTTGAGTTCCTCTTCATATCATAATAGTTGTCTACGAAACATGTGCAATTTCTTTTATTTATTTATTTTTTCCCAAGACTCCAACTAGCATCTCAATTTCTCAACTGGAAGTGTTGAAATGAAAAAAAAAAAAAAAGGGGTGGAAAATCATCATAATCCAACTAGATGGATTTTGGAACAACTTATCCCATAAGAATTCTGATAAAAAATTGCATTAAACATCTACAGTCAAAGGGAAAGAGATCCCTCTAGCATCCACATCAAGTTGATTACAAATGAAAGAAGGGAAAGAAGAATACACAACAAAGTCTTTGCTTGGAGTTAATTCAGCACTAATATTTGTTAAATAACATGGAACTTCACCCAATCGATCTTACATTTACAGAAAGAACAACAAAATCCACAAAAAGGAGGGAAAAAAAATTCTGATCAGAAAGATATACACTCATTTACTGCGAACAAAATTAAAGAACAAAATGTTGTTGCTAAGGCCCCGTATGCCACATAAGAGAATACGCATCCAACACCAAATCCCTCCCAGCTGCTGCATTTCTTTTGCAGACTTCTTACTCTGCTATATCCAAAGGTTGTAAAGCACTTTGGCCTCCAACTGGTACTCCAAGCAGCACTAAATCATCAACCAACCGGTTCTATAGTTGGTTCACTGGAAACACATCATCATAAGCAGTTTTCCTGTCTCTTTTAATTCTTTGATTTTGGCTCCAAGATCATGCAACTCATGCCTCTGCATATCGAACTCCTGAACAAGTTTTTGATTCTGGTCTTATAGAATTGCTGCATCACCAGATTTGGTAAAGATTTAGCACTTAATTCCTCAGACGCATTCTTCCAAACACGTGTTGGGCAGAGCCAAGTATATTAAAAAAAACAAACTGCTTATTCTTTAACTCTAAAAACAAAAAAGGCAAAAAAAAAAAAAAAAAGTGAGCACACAGAATAGAGGGAGAATGGTGTTATGCAACATTGTTTCTTTTCTTTGCTAGTAAGGGAAGCTAGCCCTTCTAATCATCCGAATGGTGTGACTATTGATGACTGTCGCGCCCTTCTTTCCAGAGCTTGGGAATGGCGGTTTACACATTCTCATAGACCGGGCAACAATTGGGCAGATTTCCTTGCCAAGGAAGGGCAGAAGTGTGACTCCACTCTCATGGTGCTCAGATCATTCCCTGTGAATCATTTACACCAGCTGGAATCAATAGGGTTAGAAACGCCCCATCCTCGTGCAGGATTAGTGTGTCCATTGTGATTCAATTGATCGCCGCTATATGAATGATTGGTAATTGTCAATATGTTGCTTAATATAAGTGTCAGCACATGAGGCTGGCTGCTTCGGCCCAAGAAGAATAAACTTGTTTAACCCATTCGAGGAAGGGAACGGCTATTGCAACCCCTCATTCTTATAAGCCCACCCCTTTCCTTTTGGTTTTTTAGATTTCATGAAAAATATAAAAGGTTTTTGCAAAAACTGATTGCTTGGTCCACTAGAAAATATTATTTTGAACAACTTTGCAGAAGAAATTTTTTCCAAAATCTATCGTTTAGGTAGACTTTTTGGCAAAAAATGGAATAAATGCTATAAATGGCTAAAAAGTATATTTAAACGATAGATTTAGGAAAAACTTTCTTCTACAAAATTGTTCAAAATGATGTTTTCTAGTGAACGCTATAGCCGGTTTTCATAAAAACTTTTTATATTTTGCATAAAACCTTAAAAACTTAAAAGATGGGGGTGGGGTAATAAGAATGAGGGGTTGCATTAGCCGTTCCCTTCGAGGAAACATGTAGAGCCTACGCCACAGAGTTCTTTACCTTCAAGGATTCTTCACAGGTATGCCTGAAAAGCCCATCAAATATAGGCGTCTAAATGCGAGTTCGATCCTCGTAAAAGCTAATTGGGCCAACCTTAATAATGATGGTTCCTCTTTGGGCAACTGTGAGCCTACTAGTCTGGATGGGCTCCTTAGAAATCATGTTGGATTGCATGTTTAGAATTCAGCTTTTTTAGTTGTGGTGACTAATAATTGAACATCCTTGCATTTGGTTCTGTGCCCAAATTTTCATTTTTTTTTGGTCACTAGATTGGTAATTGAACATCTCCGCAGTTGGTTACTATTTGGTCATTACGGCCTCATGGGGATTTGTAGCACTAAAAATTAAAGATTCTAACAATTTTCTTTTTTTTGGTTTTGGTGAGGAGGAAATTCAAAAACAGACTCCCCTACACCAGCACCACTCAGCTGAGCTTCAATTTAGAAGGGTTGGGCACAATCACTTGCCAAAATGTCAGCACACTAATTAGCTTCACAGAAAGCATGATGAGAACTAAGAACCCCTAGTAACTTACATCCTGCTCATAAGGAGCGGAAGAACGTCTATTGGGAGTAGACCAAACAAATTTGTTTTAAGAAAAACACTTCCACCGAACAATGTTTTTTTTTTCTTTTTTTTTTTTCCTAAAAAATTTCTCTGTATATGTAATTCCTATATTACTGTATCCTTAGCCTACCCCAACCAATACTCCATCTACAGAAATTTCCCCCTTTTTATTCGAATGCTGATATTTCTTTTTTTCTTTTTTAACAAATAAATTAATTAATTAAAACGGGATGCAGATATGAATGATGTTACTTTGAGGAAGATATTAGAAAACCGCGTATGATATTATGCAGGGAAAAAGGCTCATAGAGCATTATTGTCCCCACATTTAAAATCAAAACATTTTGTGGAATAATAGGCATGCCGTGTGTCTTACTTTAATTTCCTCCACATCTTCTTATTTGAAGGGAAGCATCCTGGTAATTCAATATTGGTTGTGACAATCAAATAACATTTTCCAAGGGGCAAGAGCTTGTTGATGTGTTGATTGATTGGTAATCTCATCTACATGAGGGAACAAGAGAATTAATGGGCGACCAGCACGAAGTTTCGTTTTGCTTGTATCTCCACTCATTTTGCCGTGTTAAAGACTTCAAAGTTGTCGTGCCTTGATCTCAATCCTCGCTACTCGGTATTATCCATACATCACATTATCACCATCACACAAGTCTTCTAAGCATTAAGATAGATTAGACTCTTTGATAGCCATAACACATGGCTATGGCTTTGCACTTTACCCCAACTGCTCTCACCATTCATACGTCTTTCAAGTTATTGATGACATTGATCTAAAGCCTCCTCGATCGTAGTCACAAATTGTAAGTTTACGGCAATGATATTTTTAAAGATGCCCCGAGAAGAACAGAGATGTCTCATGTTTTGTTTTGTTATTATTTATTTTTATTTTTTTAAAGCATAAAAATCAAGAGGAATTATAGAATGATCCCGTTATATGCAAATAACTATAAATTAATACAATTAACTAGTAAATACAAATAGATGACTACTAACTTAATCAATAATGACTAGGAAGTTATTAGCTTTAATTTCTATTAAATGAATTGTGTGATTATCTTAATTTCTATTTGAACAGGGTTGAGACATGTATTGGGTTAGGGATGGGATTCTAGAGCCAAGGTTTGTATGTAGTGGCAGAGCTACGAATTAAGTACGTCTTGGAGGGTCAAGAGTCAAGACTGATGATAAGTTATTTTATTTTCTTTTTTCCTACTAGACAATAACAAGAAAAATTAAAATAGTGAACTAAAGATATATACATACTCAAAAATTGATTAATATTTGAACAATGCCCCCACAACATCAAAAGACTATTCACTATTTTTATTGCTCCATATCCTATGTGAACAAATCAAGCTATAACATAGACCAACTGACCAATCTATGAATATCATGATCAAGCTATCAGTTGTAAATATAAGAATTGCAAAGTCAAAAATATGAAGCAAAATTAAGATAGAAGAATGAAAATCAAAGGGTTTTAATGTTTGTATAGGGTAAAAATTGAAGATATCAATTCATGGAAGGTGCTGCATTGGTCCTCTCACTAGTTTGGGTTCAACGTGGGGTCACCACATTTAACCTGCCCGTTCGGGTTTACTACCGCGTTGGCTTCCTCAACGAAATTCTAGTTTCTCTAATTTGCGTGAGGGTTGAAAAGATTTTTCCCTTCTTTACCTAGTCCTCATCCTGCTTGATTTATTTGGGATGACTGACTTGAGAGTCATTTTCAAGCCCCAGGCCAAAAGGAGCGTTCCCAGATATAGATCGCCAATGAGAAGTTTCAATCGTCAATAAGAAAAGGATGGTGGCCTGGCGCACTTAGCATCCTTCATTTTCCTTTTTTTTCTTGTCCTAGTTTTTCTTGATTTGTTTTGGGTCTGATTTCAAAGGAGGACTCATCAATTCATCTTTCAATCCATAATTGAATATTGATTGCGACAACGAACAGTTTTTCCAGGTGGCTGGGAAGACTCACTCGCGTGTTGATCACTAGTAGCTAGCCTCATCAATGACCATGGCCCCAAGTTGTCTCACGTGGAACACAAAAAATGGGTACCTACAATCACTTTCGCCCCTGTGCTATCAGTGAAAATGTCAAGCATGGTGGGGCTATTTAGTGCGTAAAAGCATTCTCATAATTCAATATTGATTGTGACAATCGAAACATTTTTTCCATGGTGGCTCGATCATATATGACCGTGGCTAAGTGACCTCATATGGGACAAGAAATGTGGGTCAGCCTGCACTCACTATTCCTATGTGCTATCAATTTAAAGGTTGTCCTCACCCATTTTGGCCTTGTTGAAGTGGTCATGACAATATCGATTTTGAGTAATTCTATGGTACCCACAAGGTTTTTAGGTATCATACCTATTTACCATTTGAAGCGATTCATTTATTATTTGAAATGACCCAAAATGATATACTTATCATTTGAAATGACTCACTTACCATTTAGTGATCATTTACCTTTTGAAGTAATCAACCTACCATTTCAAGTAACTTACCTACCATTTGAAATGACCTTATGACTATATTACCTAATTTTTTCCTATGTACCATACAATTGGCCATCGATCACAGTCTTCTTCATTTTCCATGGATCACATTCAAAGTCATGAAATTCTTTCTAACCATGCATTAATGTAAATACTACGAGTGTCGATCGCCTATCATTCCTGACCCTTTTTTTTTTCTTATCTTAGTTTTGCTTTGATTTGTTTTGGTTGTCTTGACTTCAGAGGAAGACTTTTACAAGTCCTTGGCATGCTAGCCCCAGGAGGCCAGGCCTTAGTACTCGATCAATATGAAAATTTCAATCATTGTCGGGGTTACGGAAGTGCATAAAATTAAGCAACATCATAATTGAATATTGATTGCGATAATGAACAATTTTTTCTAGGCGGCTAAGAAGAGTCGTCATTGGCGTGGTCACTGGTAGCTAGCCTCAAGTGGTGTCACGTGGGACAGGAAAGAGCCTATTGGTGGCTCATCTATGACCGTGGCTAAGTGACCTCATATCGGACAAGAAATGTGGGTTAAAGGCTGTCCTCATTTTCCATGGATCACATTCAACGTCATGAAATTCTTTCTAACCATGTATTAAAGTAAAAACTATGGGTGTCGATCGCCTACCATTCTTGACTCTGCTTTTTTCTTATCCTAGTTTTGCTTGATTTGTTTTGGTTGTCTTGACTTCAGTGGAAGACTTTTACAAGTCATTGGCACGCTAGCCCCCAGGCGGCCAGGCCTTAGTACTCGATCAATATGAAAATTTCAATCATTGTGGGGTTACGTAGTGCATAAAATTAAGCATCCTCATAATTGAATATTGATTGCGACGACGAACATTTTTTTCAGGTAGCCATGGAAAGACGCACTGGTGTGTTCACTGGTAGGTAGCCCCATCAATGACGATGGCCGCAAGTGGTCTCAAGTAAAACAAAAAAAAAAGGGTACCCACAAGAACTTTCACCTTGTGCTGTCAATTTAATTGAAGGCCCCTCGTTTAGTCTGTTGAAGATGTAATTATTTGATACGTCTCCTTGATTATCCATGGATCACAATTCACAATCACAAATGTCTCTCTAACCATACGAGTTAAGACTATTAAGAGAAATTTGATAGAGTGATGGATTGAAGGACAATGATTTTTCTTGAGTTTTATAATTTCATTTTTTAACCAAGAATTAATGGGTCATAAAATCGTATGGTATAGAAAAAGGTTTTTCCAAATGTTAGAGGCAGAACATCACGAAGGAGGTGGAAACAAATATTAGAGGGAGCCGGAACAAAAAGTGGAGGTTGAATATTCAAATGTTCTGCGCCACTTTAACCATGCCTCATTCCATGCCACTTCAATATAATTGGATCTCATTAACATTATGCAGCTATTAGAACCGAAGAGATGGAGAATCCTAGTGACCGCATTATTTTAGCTATTCAATTAATTTCATTTCAGTCAAATAGTTTGGACATTGACCATTATTAGTAAATATGTGTACTATGTGGTTGAGAAATTGGACCGATCACAATTGAGATTGAATATATGGAGCTGCTTCAACCGATTGAACTACAAAGACAGAGCACAACCGTCATAGGGTGGCCGGAGTAGTCTTTGAGGATCAATTGATATTATGTAAAATTTTTAAAATTATTTAATTTCGATTTGAACACCTAGACAAACCATAAAATAGTTCCAAGTCACCTGGTGACAGTGAGAATCTTATTAGCATTTGTGGATTGGGACTGTACAAGACTGAAGGAGAAGAAAACAAGGGATCACAAAGAAGAGGAATATCCAAAACATTGTCTGGTTGTTGGCAAAAAGATTTTAGTGGCCTCGAGGAAAAAGTGACTAATGATGTGATTAATTAAAATAAATTAATATTTATTTTCTTTTTTTCTTTTTTTAAATAAAATTTTTATATTACCAATTTTTTTTTTTTTTTAAATTAATATAAAGTCTAGTGGCCTTGAATAATTATGTCAGGCTGATAATTGCCTAGCATAACCCACTTATGACTTATCTGAACTTTTATTTATTTATTTATTTTTAACAATGACACATTAGGGACAGTCATCTAAGGCCTTTTCCTTTTTTTTTTTTTTCTTTTTTTGGTTAAAAGGGAAGATAATTCGAGACTGTATCTCGGTGTCTGGGTGGAGAAAGAAGTCTAGTGGCCTCGGACAAATCATATCAGGTTCCTTAATTGCTTAACCCACTTATCTTTCTACTTTTTTGAGCGATAAGACACTTTCATTGATAGTCATAAAGTGTGTCTTCTTCTTCCATTTTTCACATTAAACACCTAAGATGTGTTTTCTCAGTGACTACAATGGTCGCACTTTCACTGATAGCCATTTGAGGTGTGTTTTCTTTTCCCAATTTTCCAATTAAACAATAAACACCTAAGTACGTTTTCCCAATGACCATACAATGATCACATTTCCACGAAAAAAGAAAATAAAATACAATGATCACACTTCCGCATAGTCACATAAGGTGCGTTTTCTAGGATTATTGTAAATAAGATATTTTCCATGATTATCCATGGATTACAATTCGCAGTCATCTCTCTCTCTAACCATTAGGATTATTTAGAGAATTTGATAGCGAAGTACAGTGGGATAAGGATTTTCTTTTATATATATATATATATATATATATATATAATTTTTTAATTTCGTTTTTTTAATTAATTTAGGGCCTAATTTGCTTATATTTAGTAGTCCTAATTAATTAAGATCTAATTTGTAAAAAATTTGGGTGCTTTTAGGATACCCTATTCAATAAGGTCAATTTTAGAAAATGTCTAATTGTCCTTTTGCTGGTTAGACAAATGTGTTATTTAAACATAAATCATCCATCACTATGTTTCGGGAGAGTGTACGTGTACTCTCACACGAAATAATTATTCCTCCGTCACCATGAATCTGATGATTTCCTGGACCCTTTTTTACTTGTCCTGATTTCAGAGGAGGATTCCATCAATATGAAAATTTCAATAATTGTGGGGTCACATAGTGCAAAAAGGCATCTTCAATTGTAATTGAATATTGATTGCGACAAGAAACATTTTTAGGGTTGATCTGATACATTATAGGCTTCACATTTAGTCTTGTTGAAGATGTATGTCCTCCTCTATTATCCATGAATCATAATTCACAGTCACGAATGTACATCTTTCTATCCATTTAGATTATTTAGAGAGTTTGATAGTGGTGAAGGACAAGGATTTTTCTTGAGTTTTAATGGGCCCATAATTTAATGGAATCAGAGTAACTCGCCTCTCTTCCTAGTAAAATGCCTTAAACTTCTCCATAATCACCAATGGTACGTTTTAGAAATTTGTGGACCATGTATATTTCTTTACCCTCGTATTGTTACGGCCGGTAGTGATAATTCTAAAGACGTTTCCTAAAGATGCTTCAATGATTTCCTATGTTTTGGGACAGTATTTTGTGTGATGGGCCAATGTGCACTTTAGACATAAACCTTTTATATTTTTTATAAAACATTAAAAAGTCTAAACTAAATAGAGGGTTTAGAGTACTTTATGTGGTGGCAATAGCCTCCCTTTTACAAGTAATCCCCCAATGTTTAGACCTTTAATTTTCACATAACTCCTTGAAAGAAAAATGGTTGCTACTCTGAAAATCCTGGTTTAGGGTTGATCTGACACAACTAATTAATCCAAGCTACTTTAGGGTTGATTGACACAACTAATTAATCCAAGCTACTTATTGTGACACCAGCCGCTTACAAATTAAATCAAGCTGCCCATCATTACACCACTAACGCTGAAGCGAGCGAGTGATTTTAATCGAATTGTGCAGATGTAGGTACTTAATCATTCCATTAGGTCAACTCCCAAACTTCAAGGGGGTTTATGGTTGATTGTGAGACCACTCAACAATTCAAGCTATTTATCATGACACCATTTACACATAAATTCAAGCTACCTATCATGACACCAAGACTAAATCAAGCTACTTATCATGGCACCACTTACATATTAATGCTAAAGTGAGATTTTGATCGAATGGTGGAATTGTAGTTAGATGACAACGGACTCCGGGAAGCAATGCTTTTTTTCTTTTTCTTTTTATGGTCGATTTTTTGCGCTGCAAAAAAATCAAATTATTGTTATGAAACATCTCGAAAAATTATGGCTAACTTTATAAACAAGCACGGGAACTTTAACAACGCATAACGACCTGTTACGTATGGAAACCTATTTCAAACCAATACCATTTATGTAGACGATCGAGCCAACATGGGACTGAGCAAAATGGATTAGACACAGCTTCACAAACAATATTATGGCCGGATGATTGGTTTCCTTATTCAAATCACATACTACTGGAAAACACTAGCACATTGTAATACTTTACCTATTGTGACAAACGAATAAGTACAACATAAAGCTATCAATGACAAATATTTATTGTATTAGTGTTTCAATCTGATTCAGGAATGAGGGCCAACTCTCTCATAAAAGGTCTTCTAGGCATGGCTGTGCTTGACCTTGTTTCACTTGTGGAAGCGAATGGATTTGGTGGCATGGATAGGTTGTCTCCTTTTCCTTCTAACATTTGAACCACAACTTTCATCGAAGGGCGATCCACTGGATACCACTGAATGTACCATAGTCCCACAATTGTTAATTTCTTTGCTATCTTAGCATCTCCCTCTTCCCCTATCCGGATTCGCAATTCTTCTCCTTGATTCAAGTGATTATAAATCCATTCTGGGAAGTACACTTGGCTTGGGTTCTCCACTCTGACATCAATATTCTTCCTTCCTCCAACCATTTCAAGTAATAACATTCCAAAACTATAAACATCTGACTTATACGACACATTTCCAAAATTTCTGGATAAAACTTCAGGTGCAATATAACCTATGGTCCCCCTTGCTGCAGTCATAGAAACAGCACTTTGATCCTTAGAGCACAACTTAGCCAAACCAAAATCAGAGATCTTTGCATTGAAGTTTTCGTCTAGCAAGATATTATGAGGTTTGATATCAAAATGGAGGATTCGTTGGTCGCACCCTTGATGAAGATACTCAATTCCTTTGGCTATTCCCACTGAAATATCTTGAAGCTTCTCCCAACCGAGGAGGAAACGTTTCTTATCATCTATTGAAAATATGAACTTTTCTAATGACTCATTTGGTAAGAACTCATAAACAAGAGCTCGTTGGAATCCCTCAGCACAAAAACCCACCAAGCGGACTACATTGACATGGTGAATTGTAGCCATTGTTCCCACTTCATTGATGAACTCTTCCCCATTTCCCGTGAAATTGTTAAGGATCTTTACCGCAACAAGAATTTCATTGGAAAGCTTTCCTTTGAACACAGTTCCATATCCTCCTTCGCCTAATTTTTCCTTAAAATAATTTGTGATCCTCTTAATATCCGCGTAAGAATATCTAGTGGGCTTGAGAGTTCTATAATCCTCCAAAAACTTTTCAATCTTCACTTGATTCTCTTTCTCTATTTTATCTAAGCGATGGGCTCGGTAGAGTAGAACGACTCCCAAGACAAGGAGAATGGAAGCAAATATTGCACCTGCATAGAAAAAAATCAAAAAATATATATTAAGAGCCCTTAATCTTTGCTTAGTCCCTCAACTGATTATGTAAGAGTCTGTAGACAATTTAACCTGTAATCTCTAGCCTTGTTGTTCCTGCATCTGTAAAGGATAATAAAAGTAGCTATTAGCTTTGTCATGCATTCTTGTAATAATCTGTACAAAATCTCAGCCGAAGAAAAAATATATATATATTAAATAAAAAAAAAGGTGCACAGTATCGGATGCAAGTGTTATTGGGCTCAATCGATCAGCTCTTAGCCCCTGCAGTTCTACAGTTTCACTGTTACATATTTTTTTAAAACAAAATTGCTTTTTTACTTTAATTTGAAATAAAATAAACAGAAGCCCAAAGTACATTCAAAAGCAACATTTCAGGTGTGAAAGGTAAATCACGGTTCAGAGGACATGGCTTGGTTCAATACATGCTTGCTTGATTGGTGTGTAGAAGACCCGAATAAAGTAAGACGTGCGTGCAACGAAGGCCATACCTTTAGGTGGTTTGCCGAAACATTCGGTTTCAGGTGTCGTGCAATTATTGTTTTTCAATCTACATTTCCTGCCTTTTGCTTCACAGTGTCCACATATTGAATAGGACCATTGCAATTGAGTGACATTCTGTTTGATTATCTCATATATATATGGTACTGACGAAATGTCATAAATCTTTGTGCAAGATAACAGGTTGTCATCAAGGATGAAATTGTCAGAATAAATAGCAACAACATGATAATCAGGAACGCCCAGGCAATCGATCTGGTAATTAACAGGATAGTGATTGTGATTGGTTGACGAACAATTGAACAATGTGTAGTTATACAGGGGATTATATGATTTGAAACTAAAAGGAGAGGCAGATAAATCGAGGTACGGGAGCTGTCTTGGAAGACAATCATGCTGGTCATAGACTTGAATTTCCTGAGATTTGTAAGTGATGTTCTTGACCAAGAGCTTTACTGAAGATGGCAGATCCATCACAGTCTGATTCTTCTCGTCGCAATACAGATCGAACCCAGGATAGCCACGGTGGTCTGGCAACTGGCGATCTTTAAGCCAGAACGGGAACCGGATGTCTGGGCCATGGTTCCCACACCTTGATGGAAACTCAGATTGGCTCCCTCCAAGCTCTGCAAAGATTACTACCGACAGCAAGTGAAGTAAAAATATGAACATGACCAAGGATCTGCCCATTTCTGAAGTCCTGACTGCAGCTTACAGTTTGAACGGATTGAGTTTGATTACTCCTTTTTAAAAGGGCACTGTGGTTTTTAGTATTCTGCGCCTCATATTGTTGTACAAAAGAAATTTATGAATACATTGGTGGTAAACCGTAAATGTACGCATCATTAAGTGGGGCATAAATACCAATAGCTAGCAGCCTAGCCTATAACAACAGGGGGCCTAGTGGCTTGAGCTTGGACCAATATGTATTTGTGCAAGGGTGTGAGTCGTGGTTGAGGTCATATGAGGGTTTGTCCCATGCACATCCAATGTAATGGGCTCACCACTAATAAGCTTACGCCATTTGTGTGAGTACGAGTTTTGAACTTAAACATTGAGTCTGTTATGTTGGATTTTGGACTCCCTCAGTTCCCTTAACATTGGCCCCCCTCTAGTGAATCTGCTATTATTTTGGAATGGGTTGCCCTGACTGGTTAGGGGTCTGTTGTGCCAAGAAAGTGACCAGAGGGGGCATCTGCACAGTCACTTGATATACAAATATCCCCAGTGCATCTTCATATCAAGAAAGTCTATTAACCTTAACCCCCCCCCCCCCCAACCTCTCTCTCTCTCTCTCTCTCTCTTCCTAATGATGTCAAGAGCTGGGAATGTCTTGCTTGGACTTATGGCCCTAGTTCGTGCAATATCATTCCTTCAAGTTTGTATTGCTAAAGAAGACAACCAGCACTGCACCTATTCTTGCGGAGATATGCATAACATCAAACACCCTTTTCGATTAAAGGGCGATCCTCCCAAGTGCGGTGACCCACTCTATGAACTGGCTTGCGAGGATAACCGCACCATTTTGAACCTGTATGGTAGGAAATTCTACGTCCAGAAGATCTCTTACAACAACAAGACAATGAGAGTGGTAGATGCCAGTATAGACCAGGATAGTTGCTCCTTTCCTCGTGATTCCTTTACAAATCGCAACTTCAACTGCTCGGATCCATACTGGTTGGCTGAATCTAGAGCCTCTGTAATTCTCATAAATTGCACAAAACCAGTGAACTCTCCTTCTTCTGTTGACGTCGCTCCTTGCACCAACAAGTCTTTTTCCCCAAAAGCGAACTATATATTATGCTTTTAATGGATCCCTTTTGGCATCAGATGTCCCTCAGCTGTGCACCATTCTATTCGAATTTCCAGCTCTGGTTCCTGATACTACATACCGATCTATTTTTGATATTCACGATGAGTTTTTAAAGGGCTTTGATCTTTCATACGACGCTGTATGTAATATTAATGTCACCACTAAGATGAGGTAAGAACTTCGGAGGTGCCCAATACAAAATAAGTACGTTATTTACTTGTTAACCACATATAGAGAAACAAGCAACTTTTTGAATAAAATGTGTTCTATGTCTTCTCATGTAAAAGAAAAAATACAATAATATTCTTGTAGCTGCTATTTGACTGATATCACTTGCTTGGGTGGATGTATCAGGTTTCAATTTTTTTTGGAGGGCTTACGGTATTCTCTCTTTTCTAGTCCCGGGTATCACAGGATGTTTGGGGACAAGGATTATTTTCCCAGACGTAAGGTCTTCGAAGTACCTTCATCGATATTCCAATTTAGCTGATTTTACTTTTCTCCTCCTCGTATTGGATTGTGTTTATCGTGGGATTCTTCTTGCAGGGTACCCGTATGGTCCCTACCGATTCATAGGTGAGGTTCAGCTCATGTTCTGACAGCAAATTGGGCTGAATGGTTTGAGACAAAATTAAACAAAGAGTTCTTGAAAGCATCCAAAATAAATTTACTTACAGTAAATAGCAATAACAATTAATGGGTATATATATTCATAGGAAGTTGTTTCATCAGTATTATTAATTTCAGCTTATGTACGTTACTCTTCTCTCCTCGAATTGAAATCCGTTTATCTCGCCATTCTTGTAACAGGATGGGTTGCTTCCATCGTAATCAAAGGTGAGTTTCAGCTCTTATTCTGATAAATTTGCTTGCATGATTTGTCTGAGGCACAATTAAATGGAAAAGGCCGGTCCTAAGATGCATTTAAAACAAAACAAAATATACTTGCAATAATTTGTAATGTGTATATATGACCGTTTCAAGACAAAACTTCAAAGATTATATATAAAATATGGATAAACACATCTCCCTTTTTTATTCATCAATAAATTTTTCTCCTACTGTGGAGGTTCTCAAAAAAAAAAAAAACATAATAATAATAATAATATACACATCTCCCTGCAGCATAAGTTTGTTATTGTCTTTATTTGCGAATGGAGCATTTTCCTCTTGTTTGTGGTCAACTGGCTTACAGAAATTATTAAAACAAATAATATTTAATTAAACGGAAGTGAAAACAAGATGAATCAAATCTATATGCCATAGTAGATCGCAAATATTATAAATAATACTCCCTCCGTTCTTAATTAACTATCTCTTTTGAAAAAACATGCTTTTTTAGGAGACCCTAGCTATTAAATGCTTTAACATCAACACATATTTTTCAACATTTCAATTTTACCCTCAAATGTACAAAACATTGTAAAAAGAGAGATCGGAATACCCTTTCAAGGGTATTTTAGGAAATCAAATAAAAAAATCATTGACTTTTTGAATATGACAATAATTTTGGAACATTCCAAAAAAGAAAGTAGGCCACCTAATTAGAAACAGAGGAAGTAGAACATACTGGTAAGAGTCGAAAGCATAGCCACTATAAAGATGCTTTTGATAGAAAACCTTGACGGCCCGTAGTGCTATACCCAACCATCCTAACTTCTGAATGATTGGATTCCATAACATACAATGAAATATATAGGCGACTAGGTGATGATCGACTGCTAATCCTAAGTTTCCAAATCCAACTAGGACTTAACCTATCATAAGTCTCATCCTATGGGTTAAGAGACAAAATCAAATCCCCACATTTATTGAAACCCTATTAATATTACCAAATTAAATTCAATCAAACGGTCAAAACATATTCACTGTGATTGGCAAAAAACTACTTGATCTATGGGTTTTACTTTTACAAGATCATCACAATTAACTCATAATTTAACCAAAATAAAATATAAGCTATAGAGTCCAAAAAATTCTTACATTCTCCTACTTGGACCATAGCGAAAGATTTTGAAATTTTGAAAACAAAGTCTGCGTTAATAACAAAATTTGGAATTCGAGTGCCACTCATTAATTTGAAAAATAAATGATGATCTTATTTAAGTTGCCCAAACATTTAGAAATATAAAAGTTTATAAAACAAAACTTATTTACAATGATTTTGATAGACACCCAATTAAGAAGGGCGTATGCTTTACTTAGTACTAGTCTATTATCAAAGTTCAAGTATCTACAAAACCATCATATCTGAGTAACAAAATGTAGAGATTTGTGTCTAATGGGACAAGACATAATGAAGTATAGTGAAAATACATGCAAGCCTTTCCCATGAATGGTCACTGAAACTTCATATGCACAAAAACAAAAGCACATGTAACTAGGATCCAAAATATGATTATAACATATTATAACGAATGTGCACACAAAATCTAGATAAAGGCACTTCAGATGATTGGAAATCATCTGAAATTCCCAAGTTAGTTTAAGAGTTCTAAGTTCCCAAAAGTAAGCATATAAAATCGAATCTCACATATATTCAAGTAAGAACTCTAAAAAGCCAACCTCTCAATTTGAGAGAAAACAAATACAAATCCAAATAAACCAATGTGGAAATAGACTCTTACTAATCAAACTAACAATAGCATAACATAAACTTATAACGAGAAGTAAATATAATTTTCATAAAATCTTCTCCAACACAGGATAATAATAATTAAATGGTCTATAACAAAAATTCTAATTTTTGGTGCTCCCACAAACTAAAGTTAAAGTATCAAATACAATTAAGTATTTATCAACATGATGCATAGATAAAACTTAATTCAAAATGTACATTAATTCATAAAATAATTAAATAGCATTCAAATATGCATGAACAAAGCTTTTTTAAAATAATTATAGATAGCGGAACAAAAGTCATAAGCACTTACTAGTAATGATTTAAACAAAATTTAACCTATATTTAAATATAAAATAATCTCTTGCAAAACTCTCATAGAGAAAAACATTCATTGGATGAAAGAATGTTTATAAATAATAGACTAAATTCGAGCTTGTGAATAAGGGACACATTAGTGTAATATAAATATTATCACAAAATTAGCATTAAATCTAAGCCAAAAGAATTTATTTGAAATCGAAAAAATAAATTAATGTTCATAAATGGTCATTCAAATATGTGTAAAACCAAAATATTTCAAATAAAATGTTCAAAATGTACATTATTTCTAAAAGATTGGATTTACTTTATCTCAAAATTTTTGAACTTTAAAGATACTCAAAACCTCAACTAAAAGGAATTTATTACCAAATAAATATAAACTTGAGGTTATAATCAAATAGAGTTCTTCAAAAATTATGTGGTGAATTTTAATAATTTGGAAAATAGTTTCACCAACGGAAATTCCATAAAAAGAACTCATCAAAGTGTACAATATGATCCCAAAAAATGCAAGAAAATTATATAAGGCCACAAATATAATGTGCTTGTGAATTTTTTTATAAACTATATTTGACCTCATTCTGAAATGATTATATCTATAATCATGAAATAGAAAACAAGAGATCAATTTTAAAATTTTGAATTTATTCTGTGGCCTTAATATTAAAACAACCGATTTCTTAACAGTTATAAAACCAAAATTGTTTCACTATTAATATGGCATATTCAAAATAAATTATAATATAATGGGAGCAAATTAAATACGCCAAAAACGAACGTAGATAAATATGATACTAAGCATATGTAAATGCAATACTATCCACAACAATTTGATCTTTGGGGTAGACCAAATTCTAAATTATTTGCTATTCACGATTTCTCTTTTAAGTTGAAATCATGAATCAAATAACAAAGCAACTTTATCACAAGATCAAGACAAATTTTCTACACATAGTGTCCTATCATTCTCAATGCCTTTAGGTCATATGTTGAAATCAATTTCACATATACACATTCGACTACTTTCTTGTCCATTCCAATCATGTTACCATAAATGACAAAACGTTTGGGTCTTATATCATATATGGACATAATTGAACGCAACATGACATGACATTAAAAAAAAAAAAAAAAAATTGAACATGAACAAATTGAACATACACTAATGAACCCTCCTCTAATAGTCGTAGAGATTTTAATTTCGTCTACTTTGGTACCGATAGTCTCATATAAAAATTAGCACAAGTCACACAATATATCATAATGCAATAATACTAATAGTCATTCCTTCCTCATAGGAGACTTCTAGTTAGAAGATAAATTGATATGGGCTTACATGAAAATTCTCTATAAGGATGACCGATAAATTGATTCAAACATATAATAATTTTGAAATAACAAATGGGAATGGATAAAAATATGTTCTAAATTAATGGACAAAACGGAAACCAAAAAACCAAAAAATCAAAAAGCCTAATAAATTCAATAATTGTTTAAATACAAATTTATTTCCTCTAACAAAAGTGAGACCAAGAACCCATAAAAATATAACACTTAAAAGTTAAATATGTGCGTCTCATAAAAATTTACATTTTCAAAAACCATGTCAAAATATTAGAAGGAAATAAAAAACACATCAATAGTTTTTTGACCTCATACCTGACAAATAATCAATAGAGATTCAAACTAATATATATTAGTTGATGGGATCTACTAATAAAATATAAGATTGAAAACTTAAAAATGGTCAAGTGGAGTCTGGGTATAATTCTCAAATTGGGTCGCAAGTAGAAAACTAGATCCACAAGGGTCAAATTCTAATTTTGTGTTTGGGAGGACGACCTAGAACAGAATTTAATCACAAAATGACAAACACAAGTTTTCTAGGTTTCGGTCATTAATAGGATCACAAATACAAGGCAACACGAGTAATGGATGTTAAGGCTACATCTTGGATCCAAGTAAAACAAGTTGGAGCTTTTTCTCAAGTGTTAACAAAAATATGTTGCTCACAAATTCCTTGATATTGATGGGAAGCTATGGAATAAAGTTTCATACACAACCAATCCCATTAATTTTCCGACAAAAAGAGTAACGCATTGTCCCAACAAAAAATTTATAAAATAAGACCGAGACTATGGTTTCGGTTTTACCTAAAATAAGATTTTAAGAAAAAACTTAAAACGATTTTTGCGCATGTAGGAATTAATATACACGAAGAATCCAGTACGGTATGAATCAAATGCCAAAAACATATCAAAACTCAAAAAGTGACGAATAAGAACAAACAACTCATCAAAAACTGTTTTACAAAAAATCTACCGATAAAATGATCACCAAAACAATACAGATTTAAACCATGGCTCTGATACTACATGAGAAAATATTTTTAAAAAATAATATTTAACTAAGCGGAAATGAAAACAAGATGGATCGAATCTATATAGCATGGTAGATCACAAATATTATAAATAATAGAACATACCATTAAGAGACGAAAGTGTCGCTACTATAGAGATGCTTCTACGTACCTACAAGAATAGAAAGCCCTAACGATCTCGTGATGCTACACCCAACCTTCCTAACTTCTAGATAATAGGATTCCATAACATACAATGAAATATATATAAGTGGTTGGATAATGACCACTAATTCTAAATTTCTAAATCCAACTAGGACTTAAGTTATCATAAGTCCTATGGGTAGGGTTGCGCACAGGTTGGTTTGGAATAGTTTAGAGAAAAATTGTCAATCAACCCACCCATAGCGGGTTGCAAATTTTTCAACTCGTCACCAAACCACAAGTGCTAAAAACCAGTGAGTTGGTTGATTTTTTTTAAGCAGGTTGTTATTAACGGTTTGGGCAGATTTGACAGGTTGTATCATGCCCTTTTCAACTAGCGCATTTCTAATATATTGGGCCTCAAGTGATTACTTGATTAGTATCCTGTAAATATATCAAGATAATATGATTATTTAAGATAATTAAGTGAAACTTGCTACATAGTTACATATAATTATTTAAGGTGGTTAAGTGAAACTTGATATGCACTTACATATTATATTAATGCCAAAGATGAAAATTATGACTCAATGAGAAAAAACCACTTGATCAATGTTGATGAAATTGGAGATAGTTAATGTGATTAGAGGTTAGAGGACCCAAACCTAATATCCTAGCAAAGTACTAAAATGAAAATACATTAATATGATTTTAGAGATATTTGATTTTTATAATCTTATGCATATATTATTGAAGGCGGGGCGGTTTGGTTGGTTGGAGGTTTGACAAACTTCAGCCCACCAATCAAATCAAACTACCAATTTTATTGCTTAATCTGCCCAAACCGCGCTACCTAACCTCTCAAACCGTTTGAGTTGGTGCGGAATGGAGCGGATTGGTTTGGTTTGAAGGATTGGGCAATTTGGTGCACATCCCTACCTATGGGTTAAGACACATAATCAAATCCCCACATTCATTAAAACCCTACTAATATTGCCAAATTATATTCGATCAAATGGTCAAAAGATATTCATTGTGATTGAAAAAAAATTGCTTGATCTTTGGATCCCACTTTTACAAAATCTTCACAATTATCTCAGATTTTAATCAAAATAAAATATAAGCTATAGAGTCCAAAAAATTCTTACACTAGCCACTTCTACATTAAAACTTGTAATTACTGTAGAATGATCGCAAAAGATTTATTGATCTCCACTACATCCATTTGATATATGTTGAACAATGAACTCTTATATTTGTCAATATTATATTAATTGATCAAAGTTTAATGATGCAAAAGATATTATATGTACATATATATTCTCTTTTGAGGGTGATACTGTCCTTGTAGAATTTTGCATCTAATTTGTGTACCTTGTTTGATTTTTGTAAAGGATTTATCTTGGAAAGAACTTCATTGGGAATATTATTCTTGATTGCATTTTCGATATACAAGTTTCGACGAAGACACTTATCAGTTGATGACACAATTGAAAAGTTCCTTCAAAGTCACAATAATTTTATGCCAATCAGATACTCCTATTCACAAATAAAGGAAATGACCAAAGGTTTCAAGGATAAGTTAGGTCAAGGAGGCTATGGTTCTGTATACAAAGGAAAGGTGCGAAGTGGTCATCTCGTGGCGGTAAAAGTGTTGGGCATGTCCAAAGCTAATGGGCAAGATTTCATTAATGAAGTTGCTACGATTGGAAGTGTTAATATTCGGGTCGGGTACGTGACCCATACCCGTGGTCCGCCCACATGCGGGTAGTGGACCTCATAAGTGTTTCCTATTGAGTGGGTTTCCTAGTGTGTGTGGAACCCTAGTCCTATTAGGTTTAGGACTTATAGGAAACTATTTAAGGTGGCTTTCTCTACAGATTAGGGTTAGCCTCTCTATGCACCCTCTATCATTCTGTACAGCCATTCTCCCCTCTCTCTCTCTAGTATTCTCTCTAAGGCATCACCATGGCCTTATGGATTTGGAAGCGTGGAACAAAGGGAGGACTCTAGTAGCGATCCCTACGCCTTACACAGCGATGGTAGAGCGTACACGAAGGATTGGTTCGTGTTCACAGCATTCAGATGGCGTACGGCAACCCGCGGGCTCGTAACGACAAGCGACGGTCCTTCTCGGGTCTCTTCCGCAAGAGGTAACTCTTAGACCCGTGATTTATTTGCTATGTGCAATATGTATAAATTGTTTACATTGGTATCAGAGACATAGTCTTGTTGGTTCGCCCAATAGTTGCCATAATTGTGTTCTCTCTCTAAAAACACCATTGATGGGTCTCTTAAAAACGAATTTTTTAAGTGGTTTTTAACCGAAATTTTTTATGTGGTTATGTTCTCCTATGTGTGAGGAACATCCCCGTCAAGTTTCATGAGAAACGGATGTGTATTTTGAGAGAAAACACAAACCCTTGTTTTGAAAATTGTGTTTTTTCCGAAACTTTGGGCTATTTTTGGATGCACCTAGACCTGTTATTAATGGATATAATTGATATATTGATAATCTACGTCGCGAGGGCTTTCCAACGATATATTATTTGCGCAATTTGGATACCATATACGAAAGATATGAGCCTTAGAAGGTCGCCCCATGAACATGCAAATCTGGTGCGAATTGTCTTAAGGTAGAAGATGAAGTGCAGAAAATTGCAACGCCCACTCTCGCCTATTGGAGAGTGCGAGAGAGTGTGGAGGCTGTAGAACTCCGATTTGCATGCCGTTTTTTCCTAAATTCATACAATTTAATTTCTGATTTTTTGGTGATTTTTTAAAATTTTTTAATGTCACCAGAAAATTTATTACAAAATTAAATTGGAAAACATGCATAACGGGGACACCACTTGCGCGCGTGGGAGTGCGTGCATGGGTGTTTGGTGGCCTAGAAAATTTGTGAATTATTTTTGGGGCTTGTTTGTGACCCTGGCTTGCTGCACCTCCCATAACAACCTCCGGATTTTTTATTTACCTAATTTTTATGTGTTTTTCCTTATCGAAAATTAAAATAAAATTAGTTTATGTAAAATAAAAATTTTCAGAGGTTGTGTTAATTTTGTTTGACCATATGGGAGTGAGTATGTGTCATTGGGAGAGCTATGCGACGTGGATTTATTGTGCATCACCTAATTACATGTGGTAATTAATTAATTAATTTTGTGTAATTAATTATTTTATTGCGTTGCGCAATTTGATTGCTGTCAACGATATACCCGCCTTACGAGACTTATTGGTACGCTCCCATAGAGGTTGAGTGTGGCCTAACCATCCATTTAATGAATCTTTTTGCTTGTTATGTGTTAGCATATTAGTTCTAGGATTAAATGGATGGATTTTTGGTAAATTTAGAAAGAGCTTGTGTTTTCTTTGCTTTTGGTGTATAAGATTATTCTGTAAGGCATAATGTGTGGCGCGGCATCCCCATTTATTTATTCATTGCAGTAGATCCATTGTAGTAGGATTTTTGAGAATGTAATGTATTATTTCATGTACTATTTTGAGAAGCCATGTAAAGGGATGTGTTTCGCGACGCGCATTATGTATGTGGAATTTTCTTAGCATAGGCTCTAAAATTTACCAATCTGGTTCTATGTGGGGACCTGTGTGCTTATTTTTATGGAGCAATTTATTATATTATTTTGTTAGTATAATACCGTGGATATTATTAGTTGAGATTTTGTATCTCCTAATATGTATGTTTGTTCGAAAAACAATTGAGAATTATAATCCTAACCTACACTATCGGGAGATGATCATGAGCAATAGCAATACTTTTCGATCTTGGTGTGTGGGAAGGGATAATACTTTTCTTTTGGGTTTTCTGAACGAGTAGAAAGATGTGTAAATAATAATGTCAACCCTGCGCAATATGAATAGATGATGACTACCGTACATATGGCTTAGAAAATCAATACCTTTTAAATGAGCAAGTGCTCCTGGATATTTTGACCAGTTTTGTGATCTGACCTGTAGATGGGTATACGACCCTACACTGCCTTGACTTTGTGAGTTTTGAGGCCTACCATTCTTAGTGCAAGAAAGATCGTAACGTGCGCTTTACTATGCTAAGCAGCATGCTTATTGATTTTATTGGGGAATGTGTATTTCCCCACACGCGCTTTATTATGTTAAGCAGCGTGCTTGTTAGTCTAATAGGGGAGTATGTGTACTACCCTGTTACCAAGGATAGAAGGGTTATTCGAAATAATATGCTATAACTATGAAAGGTTGAAACACTTCACTCGTGAATGCACTGAGCCAAAGTAGGTATCTTTTTCACCGAACTCTCTTTGCATTTGTGCATGTGATCATAATTTAGTTGCCTATTCTATCCTTATGTGGATTGAGATGCGGGTGCAGCTAAATATGTATCTTGAGATGGAGTAAGGCTAGTAGATTATCGCCATTTTGAGTTGGCGCCCATAGAGTGTATGGGCAATAGCACTAGAATAGAAGTTCTTAGAGTTGGTTTGTCTCAGCTCTAATTGCGCATAGGGCGCATCTTACTTCTACACAATGAGTTTTATGTGCTTAATAATCAGTATTATCTACTATTAGTTTTAGTATTCTTTGATTTTGGATATTCCTTCATTTCAGAGGTAGATGGTTGGATATTTTATCATGGTATTGTTTATTTTTTGGACATGCTTCACCTTAGAGTTGAACCGTATGATTCGTTTTCCCTTATCCTATGTTGCTAATGTCCATAAGAATATTGGTTCTATTTGGCATGCTAGACTTGGACATAATAGGATGACCCAGTTAGCTTGAGAAGGCCTTTTGGGGCCCACTCACCAAGGTTGACCTACTTGTGGTTATGTCTTGTTTAGCTACTATAGCATGTAGGAAGCCTTTTTTGGTAAGGCAATTTGAGCTACTTGACTACTAGAGTTAGTCCACTTAGATATTTGCAAACCTATGTATGTTAAGGCACGTTCTGGCGCTTCTTACTTCCTTACTTTGATCGATAACTACGCGCGATATGATTTTGTCCATCTAATCGCTCGCCACTATGAAGCTTTGGATTCTTTCAAATGCTTTGTAGTAGAGGTTGAGAATTAGAGAGATAGAAACTTGAGAGCTCTTAGGACTAATCAAGGACGCGAGTACTTATCTGATTAGTTCAGGGAACTATGTGAGGAAAAGATGATACGCAGACAACTCCCTATTTCTGACATTCTGCAACATAATAGTGTAGCGGAGAGTAGTAATAAGAGATTTCTAGTTATGTCTAGACTGATTATGGCGCAAATTAACTTCTCTGTATCCTTTTAATGGGATATTCTTTTTGATTGCTGCCTACATCTTTCTTAAAGTGCCTTCTTGGTCAGTTAGTTTTTCCAACCCTTTATCAGCGGTGGCATGCGAAAGCTCGATTTGTGGGGCATTTGCGCCATTTGGGGTCAGAAGGTTTGTTTACATCACTCTCCATGAGTATGAGGAGCCTAACCCTAGAGCTATAAAAACATTTTTATAAAATATTTTAAAAGCTCAAAAGGTTATTTGATGTATAATGAACCTCCCGATGGAGGAATGACTAAATAGAGTTGCGAAATATTGATTTCATTAGAGAATGATTTTCTCAGCATAAGCAGCACTAGTGAAAATCTTTACCTCTATGTGTTAGAGGAATGTGAAGACGTTTTACCATCTTCGAGCGAGGTGAGGAATTCGTTCCTTATCCTGTAGTCGTTGAAGATAGTGGGAGTGTTTTTCAACTCAGTGGGAGTGTCCCATAAGGTGTTTTGCAAGAAAGTGTCTTGCAGGACCACTAAGATCACTAAGATTCTCAAGTGCGCATGAGCAAATATTGAAACTTTTCCCATCATCATTTTGAGATTGAAGGGGATGTGTTCTTATAAGCTTATAGAGAAGATGATGAGCTAGCTTTATACAGAAAAGCGCTTTCTTCTTATGCTGGAAATAAATGGATGATACTGAAGTAGGGTGAGTTGAGCTCGATAGATAGGAATAGTGTTTAGGAGTTAGTTGATCTTCTACAATGGTAGATAATTCAATTAACAAGTATAAGGCGCGCCTCATGGCAAAAGGTTAATGCTTAATGTGTAGGTATAAACTATATAGAGATATTCTCTCAAATGGTGAGGTTTGCCTCTATTTGCCTAATCCTAGTTGTTGTCGCATAATTGGATTTTGGACTTTTCTAGATGGATGTTAAGATGATATTTCTCAATGGAGAACTAGACGTAGAGATCTATGTTAGATCAACCAATGGGTTTTGATCCATATTGATCAACTAGTGGGTTTTTAAGGTTGAGGGATAAGAGCGCAAAGAGTGCTTGCTCACTATTCCGTCTACGATCTTAAACAATCATCTAGGCAATGGCATTTGAGGTTTCATGATTCCATTACCATTGTGGGTTTTGTGATAATTGAACATATTGCATGTATCTTGAGTGGTCCAGTGGAAATATCCTTATTTTTTTTTTCCTTCATATGTTGCTGACATCCTTATAGCTGGGAATGATATAAAGACTATTGTCACCACTAAGAAGTGGTTGTCTTCTATTTTGAGATGAAGGACATGGGTAAAGCAAATTGTGTGCTTGGAGTTAAGATTGCTAGAGATTTTTCTAAGAAGATTCTCGGTTTGTCTTTAGAGACTTACATAGGAAGATTCTTGAATGTTTTCGCATATATAACTCTAAACCCATTGACACTCTAATAGTAAAAGGCTGCACTTTAATCCTAAACTAGTTTTCTAAAATTAATGAGGAAAAGAATCACATATCCACAACGCCATATGTAGCTACAATAGGAAGTTTGTAGTATGCGATGCTGTGTATGCGTCCAAATATGCATGTATTTGGTATTGTTAGTCATCATCAGAGTTTTCTTGAACTCGTTCTTTAAATAGCAGCAATTAAGTTTCTTCGATACCTATGTGAGATCGCTAACATTGTCCTATGTCATCATAGTGGAGACTTAGGACTAAGAGGTTGGTTACAGCAATGGAGATTAGGCTATTTATTGAGATGTGCATGAGTCCACCTCAGGTTATATGTTTATCCTTGGAGGTGAAGGTGCTTCTTTTTATGGTAAGAAGCAGACTCGCATTGCCTTGTCCCTGATGGAGTCGGAGAATATAGCTTGCTCAACGGTTGTTCAGGATGTTGTTTGGTAAATGTGATCTTTGCAACATCTAGGTTTTATAGCTTATGAGGAGCTTGTAATTTTGATTGTGTATCAATCCTAGAGTGTGCGAATGATCCCTAGTATTGTCGTAGAACCAAACACAGAGATATTTGATTGTATTTTGTTTGAATTAAATATGGTTGCGCAAAGGGAAGTGGTCTTGAGGCATGTCTCCACTGGCAGTGTGGTAGCTGATCCTATGATTAAGCCAATTGCCAGACATGTTTTTCCGTTCTCATGTGAGGAGAATAGAACATTGTAGGATTTGATATGCTCAGACATTTAATTTGTGATTGACATTATTATTCTGGTATTGATATTCATTCTTTGTGTTTTATAGAATGTTTATGTCATTTGAGTACACATCTTTGTAATGTCACCGGGCTTGAATCGACCCACTCACACGGGTGATTCACCTTGGCGTTGAGTTAGCGAGCAAGATGAGACATTTATATCTTTGGCGCCTAGATGGCGAGCAAGATATACAGTTGCTATATTATATGTCGCCTTAGATTGAGCTAAGATGAGATCTCTATTAGATCGAACATAGAGTTTTTCCACAATTCTATGTAGCCTGTTTATAGCCGAATGTGAGATTTCAGGCAGGCGCTGAGAGAGCGACTGGGCTGGAAAACTCAGGTCAAGCGCTTTAGTAGCGATTGGACTAAGATTCGTATGGCGTTCTTTTGCTTCTTCTTCTAGTGACATGCTCATTTTTATGAGTTAACGCCATAGCATACATTTCATACTGTATGTGCTCTATAGCGATCGATAGTAGGAATGATGAATGGATCCCTGCTTCATCACTGTGTGAGCCACATGGATCACTTTGATCCGTTTTTGTGCCCTTTTTGACCTGAGACTATGTCATGAAAAGGATACTTGATGACGCTACTTTAGCGTGTTTTCCAAAGGTCAGGAAACAATTCGGTCTTATGGGGGCATGTCTAGGAAAGCGGTTGAGTTGAATTGGATTGGCAGGAGGGCTTAGGGAAGACGATTTGATATTACACCATACTTTGTAACTCATTAGCTGGCCAGCGTCTATGTCGTATTTGTGATGATATGGGACATGGGTACATTGCATATATGTGGGATGCAGCACTGCTTTTATATTTATGAGGGATTAAAGAGTGCTTGATCCGGTGTTTTATGGATTGTCTGGGGCATATACGAGATGCCTTCGAGTGATGCGTTCTTGTTAGTTTGGTGATGACTTAACATTTTCGCTCCTATGTTTGTACGTTCTTCTTGTGAGGTCGCACGCTACATTTCCTGTATGAGGAGATGAGTATTGGGAGATTGAGAGAGATTTTGGAGTTAACTCACCCTATGTGGGCGAGTGGGAGATGTTAATATTCGGGTCGGGTACGTGACCCATACCCGTGGTCCGCCCACATGCGGGTAGTGGACCTCATAAGTGTTTCCTATTGAGTGGGTTTCCTAGTGTGTGTGGAACCCTAGTCCTATTAGGTTTAGGACTTATAGGAAACTATTTAAGGTGGCTTTCTCTACAGATTAGGGTTAGCCTCTCTATGCACCCTCTATCATTCTGTACAGCCATTCTCCCCTCTCTCTCTCTAGTATTCTCTCTAAGGCATCACCATGGCCTTATGGATTTGGAAGCGTGGAACAAAGGGAGGACTCTAGTAGCGATCCCTACACCTTACACAGCGATGGTAGAGCGTACACGAAGGATTGGTTCATGTTCACAGCATTCAGATGGCGTACGGCAACCCGCGGGCTCGTAACGACAAGCGACGGTCCTTCTCGGGTCTCTTCCGCAAGAGGTAACTCTTAGACCCGTGATTTATTTGCTATGTGCAATATGTATAAATTGTTTACAGGAAGGATTCATCATGTTAATGTGGTGCAACTCACTGGATTTTGTGTAGAGGGATCGAAACGAGCTCTTATATATGACTTCATGCCTAATGGGTCCTTAGATAAGTTCATTTTTCGTGAAGGAGAACAGATCAACCCTTTGAATTGGGAGAAGATGTACGAGATTGGGCTTGGAGTGGCTCGAGGGATTGAATACTTGCATCGAGGTTGTGATATGCAAATTCTACACTTTGATATCAAGCCACACAATATTCTTCTTGATGAAAACTTTATCCCAAAAATTTCAGATTTTGGCCTTGCGAAATTGTATCCAATAGACAATAGTATTGTTTCTCTCACAGCCGCACGAGGAACACTAGGGTATATTGCTCCAGAATTGTTCTACAAAAACATTGGAGGCATCTCCTATAAAGCTGATGTTTATAGTTTTGGTATGTTGTTGATAGAAATGGTTGGGAAGAGGAAGAATGTTAATGCATTTGCAGAGCACTCAAGTCAAATTTACTTCCCATCATGGGTATATGACCGAATCAGCCAAGATGAGGACATCGAGTTGGGAGATGTCAATGAAGATGAACAAAAAATTGCAAGGAAGATGATTATAGTTGCACTTTGGTGCATACAGTTGAAGCCCTTGGATCGTCCTTCTATGAACGAGGTCTTAGAGATGCTCGAAGGTGAGGTTGAATTCCTACAAATACCTACAAAGCCTTTTCTATATCCACAAGAAATGTCCATTGTGGATCATGAAGACATCAGTCCAAAAGGAACATTAGTTTCTTCCCATAATGATGTGGATACGATTACCGTAGATGTAAGTTAGCTTTTCATTGAATCAACTTTAATTGTCTCATAATTCTTGTAGTGAGATTTGACTGTTTCTCTTCTATTTAATTAGCTTATTAGCTTCAATTTTATTTGTACAGAGTTGGGATAATGGCCCCGACTGCTTCTGGTTCTGGTTCAAGGTTGAATTCTGACTGGTTCTAGTTCAAAGTCGAGTCACAACTTTTTAGATAGGCTTCGTTTTTATTTGACATTTTAGATAAGGCTTCACGAAAATTTTGTACCTTTCCTTTAACTTCCTTCTCTGTGTATGGTTAGGATTAGGGTTAAGATTAGGGCTTTTAGTAGGAGGTTGGTGATGAGCATATTTTTGGTATTATGGGGTTTAAAGAATGAAAATAAGATGACATTTGTTGATGAGAGGTGGAAAGGAAGTCCTGGGTACCAATGAACCTCAAGAAATTATGGCAGCCCAACCCTTGCCCGGCTTAACATCAGGTCCAAACTCATAAACTCAAGCCCCATGCTACACAACTTTAAGAACCTACAATAATACGAAATTAAAGATATATACATACCAGATTCCGAAAGCATGTGCCAAAAAAAAAAAAAAAAAAAGAGTAACAAAGATCTACCAGAAAATAATACTAACAAAAGTTTAAATTTGTTCAGAATAAAAATGCTTAAGTAGAGATAAGAAATAAAAATTTTAAATTCAAATTAAAGACAAAAACTAGCATTAAGTGCTTAAGTAGAGACAGAAGGAACAAGGGACAACCAATACTCTTTGGGACAATCATTACTATTTGGTACCAGCTTCTTCCTTACGAATCATTTACACTAGTGTGTCAATTGTGACTCAATTGAAGGCTGCGTGGGAGTTCAAAAACAGTTTTTATGCAGCTACATCAATGATTTTTGGGATCGTCTGAGTAATCAATATGTTGCTTTGTATATGTGTTAGCACATGATCGAGGCCGGCTGCATCCGCCCAAGAATAACAAACTTGTTTAACCCATTCGCTGAAACATGCAAAAGCCCACACCACAGAGTTCTTTACCTGTAAGATTCTTCTAAATGCTAGTTGGATCCTTGGAAAAGCTAATTGGACCAACTAGTATGGATGGGCTCCAGAAAAATCATGTTAGATTGCATGTTTAGAATTCGGCTTTTCTATTTTCGGTGCATAAGAAGACTTATAATTGAACATCCCTAAATTTGGTTCTGTGCCCCAATTTTCAATTTTTTTTGGTCTTGGTCACTGGACTGGTAATTGAACGTTTTGGTTAATATTTGACCATTATGGCCTTATGGGGATTGATAGGAATAAAAATTGAAGATTCTAACATGTTTATTGAGGCCTAATTAAGATTAATGAAGGTCTCAAAATCCCATTCGTTGTGTCTATTTCAAAGGTCCCAAGGTGCGAAAGCAAATAGGATATATCAAGTAATGAATCCAATGGGGAATTTTCAATGGGCCTTGATGTTAGATTCAACCCAATCTATAATGTCCCAATGAAAAGAAGTAATAGGTCTCAAGTAAAATGCCACGCTGCACCCACATGATGAGGCTTTTCGAGAGGAGAAGAACATCTATAGGGAGCAAACCTATCTTTGATCAGTATGATAGAGATGTGACCTACTAGTTGTTTGAAAGAAAAATGCTTCCACCAACAATTTTTTTTTTATTTTTTTCCTAAAAAATTGCATGTGATTCCTATACTCCTTAGCCTACGCCAATACTCCATATATGTTAGGTTGTACAGAAATTTACCCCTTAATTTTTATCCGAATGCTGACCTTTTTTTTAACAAACAAATAAATAAATAAATGAAAACCGGGATGCATAAGTATATGAATGATATTACTTTAAGAGGATATTAGAAGACAGTATATGATATTATGCAGGGAAAAAGGCTCAAAGAGCATTATTGTCCGCACATTTAAAATAAAAATATTATTGTGCGTCTTACCTTTCCTCCACATCTTTTGATTCGAAGGAAAGCTTCCTTGTAATTCAATATTGGTTCTGACAATCAAATGTTTTCCAAGGGGCAAGAGTTTGTTGATGTGTTCATTGGTAATCTCATCTATGACCATGGCTAAGTGGCTACATGAGGGAACAACAGAAACCACCACGAAGTTTCGTTTTGCTTGTTTCTCCACTCGTTTGATAGCCATAACACATGGCTGTGGCTTTGCACTTGACCCTAACTGCTCTCCACCATTCATATGTCTTTCAAGTTAGTGATGACATTGATCAAAAGCCTCCTTGATCGTAATCACAAATCTTAAGTTTACAGCAATGATATTTTCAAAGATGCCTATATATATATATATTTTATTTAGCATGAAAATTAAGAGGAATTACAGAATGATCCCGTTATTTGTAAATAACTACAAATTAATACAATTGACTAGTAAATACAAATAGATGACTACTAACTTAATCAATAATGATTAGGAAGTTATTAGCTTAATTTCTTCTCCGTATTAAATTAATTATGTGTGATTATCTTAATTTCTAGGGGAAATTTGGGGAAAATCCATATGCAATGACTTGTAGAGGCAAAAGTCTATCCAAAATTCTTATATAGCCACAAGTCTAAACTAAGAGTGAAACGTTAACGTTTTATTATAAAGTAGGTTTTAATTTTATTTTTTTTTAATGTCATATTTGTTCACTTGACAATTATGATATGAAGTGTAGAAATATAACCTATTAAGGTTTAAATTTGAATTCTCTTCCATGATTTATGCATTAAATAATGGTATTCCTTTTTTCACGTATATCAACAAATCTTCTATATCTTCTATATCTCCTCCATTATTTATGCATTAGACAATGAAATTCATTTTTCAAATTTTCCAGATTTGATAAATTTGAATGTGAAAAAAAACAATTTTTCTTTTTCTTTTTTCTTTCTAAGAGAGAAGATAGTTACATGTAAAAACGGTTATATGAAATTGATGAAAATTGTTACATATAAATTTTCCCAACGGCGAATTTTTTTAATAAAATAATTACATATAAATTTCTGGAACTATATGAATGTGTTACATATAAAATAGTTACATTCTATTCGAAATTTTTCCCACAGCAAATTTTTTTAATAAAATAGTTACATATAAATTTCGAAAAGTATGCAAGATTTTCCCCTTAAATGGGATGCATAATGGAATGCAAGAGTTTTTTTCTTAAATGTAGCGCATAATGAAATGGAAGATTTTCTCTTTCAATTAATTATCATCTAAATAGAGAGAAAAACTTCTGTGGAACCATTTGACCACATCATCAAAAACTATTGGAGAGTGCTCATGTCAGCATAGGCCACATCCCTTGATAGAGTGAGTCCTCCATGTAATTGTGACACGGCCAAGTGGTGTCACAAGCCAATAGGGGCCAATTAAAGTAGGATTGTGGGGACCAAAAAGTATACTGACAATCCCATTTTGCTTGGTTCTCATTAACTTATGACATCAGGCCATATCAGAGTTACATGAAATTTTTCTCCCCTTGACAACAATTCACCTCTCGTCCGAAAGCAATCAAACGCCGCTAACGGCTATTTTGAAATATGAGCGGCAATTGAAATTTGAAATTTACAATTTCTCAAATAAAATCCAATATAGAGGAGTCTTGGTGTTGTTTCTCTGTTCTTTCACTCCTTATTGAGCTGAGTTCCAGTGTCGGTGGTACTCCAACGCTCTACCATCCCATTCCACCATCACCGGAGGAAGAAGCATTTTTCTACGAACTCGACACTCCACTGATCAACAACACCCGATGCTCCTATGTCGACTCCCATTCTTTCGGTGGCGAACTCAAGCACGCTAGTGACCAGTCTCTTTCTTCTCCCCTTCATGCTCTCTCTCTCTCTTCTGCGTCAGAGTTTGGATTAATAATTTAAGTAATCTGTTTGATGAAAAACCTCAGTGATAATGTAAACTCGGTTCTTGCCTATGCACTGATCTTGTAATGGAATAAATTCTTTTTCTTGTCCTTGTTTTTTTTCCCACTTTTTTCCCCCCATCACTTGAAATGAATATTCATTGTTACTTCTCCTTAATTTGCTGTTCTAGATTTTTCTGCGCAAGTTTCTTCACACTACTTTACATAAAGCGATTATGGGTACGGTCCATTTATAACTGAAATTGCGATTGCTCGTCAAGGAGTTGTATGCATAGTTCCGGATGAAATAAAGGGTTCCAAGTAGGATGCAGTCTGAGCTTCCGTCGGTGCCTACTTTTCATGTAGTTGGCAGCATCTATGTAAAGAGCTCATGATATTTTGAGTCAATTAGAACATTGTAAAAAATTTGGCTGATGCAAGCAGACAGTTCTTGGTTATTGGCAGCTTGTTTAAAGAAAAAAATTGTATATTTTCCTTGTATTCATTCGGACAAGAACTAAGGTCCAATGTTTGGAACATGTAACCATAAGAGTGATTTTACTTATTTCTTTTTGAGTTCCTCTTCATATCATAATAGTTGTCTATGAAACATGTGCAATTTCATTTTTTTCTTTTTTTTTTTTCCTAGACTCCAACAAGCATCTCAATTTCTCAACTGGAAGTGTTGAGAGAAAAAAACAAAAAAAGAAGGGAAAGAGATGGATTTTGGAACAACTTATCCAATAAGAATTCTGATAAAAAATTGCATTAAACATCTACAGTCAAAGGGAAAGAGATCCCTCTAGCATCCACATCAAGTTGATTACAAATGAAAGAAGGGAAAGAAGAATACACAACAAAGTCTTTGCTTGGAGTTAATTCAGCACTAATATTTGTTAAATAACTTGGAACTTCGCCCAATCGATCTTACATTTACAGAAAGAACAACAAAATCCACAGAAAGGAGGGGAAAAAAAATTCTGATCAGAAAGATATACACTCATTTACTGCGAACAAAATTAAAGAACAAAATGTTGTTGCTAAGGCCCCGTATGCCACATAAGAGAATACGCATCCAACACCAAATCCCTCCCAGCTGCTGCATTTCTTTTGCAGACTTCTTACTCTGCTATATCCAAAGGTGGTAAAGCACTTTGGCCTCCAACTGGTACTCCAAGCAGCACTAAATCATCAACCAACCGGTTCTAAAGTTGGTTCACTGGAAACACATCATCATAAGCAGTTTTCCTGTCTCTTTTAATTCTTTGATTTTGGCTTCAAGATCATGCAACTCATGCTTCTGCATATCGAACTCCTGAACAAGTTTTCGATTCTGGTCTTATAGAATTGCTGCATCACCAGATTTGGTAAAGATTTAGCACTTAATTCCTAAGACGCATTCTTCCAAACATGTGTTGGGCAGAGCCAAGTATATTCAAAAAACAAACTGCTTATGCTTGAACTCTAAAAACAAAAAAGGCAAAAAAAAAAGAGAGAGCACACAGAATAGAGGGAGAAGAGAGAGAGACTAATAGAAGCACGAAAAGACGTTGGGCCTGTTATGCAACATTGTTTCTTTTCTTTGCTAGTAAGGGAAGCTAGCCCTTCTAATCATCCGAATGGTGTGACTATTGATGACTGTCGCGCCCTTCTTTCCAGAACTTGGGAATGGCGGTTTACACATTCTTATAGACCGGGCAACAATTGCGCAGATTTCCTTGCCAAGGAAGGGCAGAAGTGTGACTCCACTCTCATGGTGCTCAGATCATTCCCTGTGAATCATTTACACTAGCTGGAGTCAATAGGGTTAGAAACGCCCCATCCTCGTTCAGGATTAGTGTGTCCATTGTGACTCAATTGATCGCTGCGTGGGAGTTCAACAACAGTTTTTATGCAGCTATATGAATGATTGGTAATTGTCAATATATTGCTTAATGTAAGCGTCAGCACATGAGGATGGCTGCTTCGGCCCAAGAAGAATAGACTTGTTTAACCCATTCGAGGAAACATGTAAAGCCTACGCCACAGAGTTCTTTACCTTCAAGGATTCTTCACGGGTTTGCCTGGAAAGCCCATCAAATATAGGCGTCTAAATGCGAGTTCGATCCTTGTAAAAGCTAATTGGGCCAACCTTAATAATGATGGGTCCTCTTTGGGCAACTGTGAGCCTACTAGCCTGGATGGGCTCCTGAGAAATCATGCTAGATTGCATGTTTGGAATTCGGCTTTTTTATTTATGGTGACTGATAATTGAGCATCCCTGCATTTGGTTCTGTGCCGAAATTTTCATATTTTTTGGTCACTAGATTGGTAATTGAACATCTCCGCAGTTGGTTACTATTTGATCATTATGGCCTCATAGGGATTTGTAGCACTAAAAATTTAAGATTCTAACTTTTTTTCCTTTTTTTTTTTTGTTGGTTTTGGTGAGGAGGAAATTCATTAACAAAGCGTCGAGTACATCAAACGTGACAATAACAGACTCCCCTGCATCAGCACCACTCAGCTGAGCTTCCATTTAGAAGGGTTGAGCACAATCGTTTGCCAAACAAATTTGTTTTATGATGGACAACGCACTTAGTTTTCATGATGAGAATTAAGAACCCCCAGTAATTTACATCTTGCTCACAAGGAGCGGAAGAACGTCTATACGGAGTAGAACAAAAAAATTTGTTTTAAGAAAAACACTTCCACCGAACAATGTTTTTTCTCCGTATATGTAATTCCTCCGTATATGTAATTCCTATATTACTGTATCCTTAGGCTAGCTACCCTGGCCAATACTCCATGTACAGAAGTTTACCCCTTTTTATCCAAATGCTGATTTTTCATTTTTTCTTTTTTAACAAATAAATTAATTAATTAAAACCGGGATGCAGATATGAATGATGTTACTTTGAGGGAAGATATTAGAAAACCGCATATGATATTATGCAGGGAAAAAGGCTCATAGAGCATTATTGTCCCCACATTTAAAATCAAAACATGTTGTGGACTAATAGGCATGCCGCGTGTCTTACATTAATTTCCTCCACATCTTCTTATTTGAAGGGAAGCATCCTGGTAATTCAATATTGGTTGTGACAATCAAACATTTTCCAAGGGGGCAAGAGCTTGTTGATGTGTTGATCGATTGGTAATCTCATCTACATGAGGGAACAAGAGAATTAATGGGCGACCAGCACGAATTTTCGTTTTGCTTGTATCTCCACTCGTTTTGCCGTGTTAAAGACTTCAAAGTTGTCATGCCTTGATCTCAATCTTCGCTACTCGGTATTATCCATACATCACATTATCACCATCACACAAGTCTTCTAAGCATTAAGATAGATTAGACTGTTTGATAGCCATAACACATGGCTGTGGCTTTGCACTTGACCCCAACTGCTCTCCACCATTCATATGTCTTTCATGTTATTGATGACATTGATCAAAAGCCTCCTCAATCGTAATCACAAATCGTAAGTTTACAGCAATGATATTTTTAAAGATGCCCCGAGAAGACTAGAGATGTCTCATATTTTATTGTTTTTATTTAGCATAAAAATTAAGAGGAATTATAGAATGATCCCGTTATATGCAAATAATTACAAATTAATACAATTGTCTAGTAAATACAAATAGATGACTACTAACTTAATCAATAATGACTAGGAAGTTATTAGCTTAATTTCTATTGAATGAATTGTGTGATTATCTTAATTTCTATTTGAACAGGGTTGAGACATATATTGGGCTAAGGATGAGATTCTAGAGACAAGGTTTGTATGCAATGGCAGAGCTAGGAATTTATAAGTATGTCTTAGAGGGTCAAAAGTCAAGACTAACAATAAGTTATTTTATTTTATTTTTTCCGACTAGACAATAATGAGAAAAATTAAAATAGTGAACTGAAGATATATACATATTCAAAAATTGATTGATATTTGAATAGTACCACCACAACATCAAAAGACTATTCACTATTTTTATTGCTCCATATCCTACGTGAATAAATCAAGCTATAATATAGACCAACTGACCAATCTATGAATATCGATAGCTGTAAATATAAGAATTGCAAAGTCAAAAATATGAAGCAAAATTGAGACAGAACAATGAAAAATTAAAGGGTTTTAATGTTTGTATAGGGTTAGGGGTGTTCGTGGTTCGGTTTGGTTTGGTTTTAGAGCAAATTTTACAAACCAAAACCAAACCATATAATTAAAAAAACCAAACCAAACCAAACCGAAAAATATCGGTTTGGTTTTGGTTTTCTCCTATCAAGTAATAACAAATCATGAATAATTGGATACACATAACAAAATGAGAAAATCAACAATCCAAATTAAAAATAAGAACAAATTTAATAATAATATTAAAGATTGTTAACTGAAAAAAACATTAAACATTGTATTAAAATAGAAACATATTAAAATAGGAAGTTCACATATTAAAGTTTAATATATAATAAACATATATTATAACATATTATATATACTTCGGTTTTTTTGGTTTTTCGATTTGGTTTGATTTTTTTAACATGCAAACCAAAACCAAACCAAATGAAAGAAAAACCGAACTGAACCGACCTGTTTAGTTTGGTTCGGTTCGGTTTTCGGTTTTTGGTTTTAACCTAAATCATGAACACCCCTATATAGGGTAAAAATTGAAGATATCAGTTCATGGAAGGTGCTGCATTGGTCCTCTCACTGGTTTGGGTTCAGGGTGGGGTCACCACATTTAACCTGCCCATTCGGGTTTACTACCGGCCTACCTCGTTGGCTTCCTCAATGAAATTCTAGTTTCTCTATTTTGCGTGAGGGTTAAAAAGATTTTTCCCTTATTTACCTTTTTCTCGTCCTCATCCTGCTTGATTTGT
This sequence comes from Liquidambar formosana, assembly GCA_039720395.1. NCBI lineage: Eukaryota > Viridiplantae > Streptophyta > Magnoliopsida > Saxifragales > Altingiaceae > Liquidambar > Liquidambar formosana. Next base: position 152,721 of record JBBPBK010000037.1, on the reverse strand, counting down.
TTGGGATGACTGACTTGAGAGTCATTTTCAAGCCCCAGGCTGAAAGGAGCGTTCCCAGATATAGATCGATAATGAGAAGTTTCAATCGTCAATAAGAAAAGAATGGTGGCCTGGCGCACTTAGCATCCTTCATTTTCCCTTTTTTTTTTTTCTTGTCCTAACTTTTCTTGATTTGTTTTGGGCGTCTGATTTCAAAGGAGGACTCATCAATTCATATTTCAATCCATAATTGAAAATTGATTGCGACAACGAACAGTTTTTCCAGGCGGCCAGGAAGACTAACTGGCGTGTTGATCACTAGTAGCTAGCCTCATCAATGACCATGGCCCCAAGTGGTCTCATGTGGAACACAAAAAATGGGTACCTGGAATCACTTTCGCCCCTGTGCTATCAATGAAAATGTCAAGCATGGTGAGGCTATGGTGAGGCTACTTAGTGCGTAAAAGCATTCTCATAATTCAAAATTGATTGTCCAATCGAAACATTTTTTCCATGGTAGCTCGGTCATATATGACCGTGGCTAAGTAACCTCATATAGGACAAGAAATGTGGGTCAGCCTGCACTCACTATCTCTATGTGCTATCAATTTAAAGGCTGTCCTCACCCGTTTTGGCCTTGTTGAAGTTGTCATGACAATATCCTTCTCAATCAGTCTCCATTATTTTCCATGGATCACATTCAAAGTCATGAAATTCTTTCTAACCATGCATTCATGTGGCATACTTCGGGTGTCTGTCACCTACCATTCCTGGCTCTCTTTTTTTCTTATCCCAAGTTTGCTTGATTTGTTTTGGCCGTCTTGACTTCAGAGGAAGACTTTTATAAGTCATTGGCAACTAATAGCAAGCCCCAGGCGACTAGGAAGACTCACTGGCGTGTTCACTAAGCAAACAATACAGGAAAATTCAAAAAGGGAGGGAATTGCACAATACCTTGAAGAGCTAGACAACATTTGGATGTTTGATTTCCATTGAAGGAAAACTCCTCTATAATCACCAGTAGTATGTTCAGACATTTGTGGACCATGTCTTTCTTCTCTCTTTCATGTTACGGTACAGATAATTCTAAAGATTTTCTAGGAAATTCCTACTATACATTTTGAGACATTATCTTGTGTATTCCAACCTCTCAATGTTATTTGCACATCCCATTTATTTTATTTTTTCAATATTTTATAAAAAAAATATAAAAAGTTTTTTTTATATAAAAACTAGGGTAAATTGCAGAAAATGCCTACCAATACTCCATGTACAGAAATTTACCCCAATTTATCCGAATGGTATTTTTTTTTTTAATTTTATAAAACGACTAATTAATTAAAACCGGGATGCATAAGTATTTATATGAATGATATTACTTTAAAAGAGGATATTAGAAAACCGTATATGATATTATGGAAGGAAAAAGGATCATAGGGGAACAAGAGAATAATAGGCATGCCGCATGTCTTACCTTTCCTCCACATCTTCTGATTTGAAGGGAAGCATCCTCTAATTCAATATTGATTGTGACAATCAAACGTTTTCTAAGGGGCAAGAGCTTGTTGATGTGTTGATTGGTAATCTCATTTATGACCATGGTTAAGTGGCTACGTACATGAGGGAACAAGAGAAACCACCATGAAGTTTCGTTTTGCTTGTATCCCCACTCGTTTTGCCGTTTTAAAGACTTCAAAGTTGTCATGCCATCACACAGGACTTTTAAGCATTAAGATAGATGTGACTGTTTGATAGCCTCATAGCCATAACACATGGCTATGGCTTTGCACTTGACCCAACTGCTCTCTACCATTCATGTCTTCATGTTATTGATGACATTGAGCAAAGCCTCCTCGTAGTCTCAAATCATAAGTTTACGGCAATGGTAATTTTAAAGAAGCCCTCGGGAAAAACAGAGATGTCTCATTTATTTATATTTTTTTCAAAGCGTAAAAACTAGGAGGAATTAGAGAATGGTCTCACTATGGGAAAATAACAATAAATCAATACAATTGACTAGTAATTACAAATAGATGACTACTAACTTAATAAAAAATGACTAAGAAGTTATTAGCTTAATTTCTATTAAATTAACTTTGCTTAATTATCTTAATTTCTATTTGAACATAGTAGAAGCATATATTGGCTAGGGATGAGATTCCAAAGACAAGGTTTGTATGCAGTGGCAAAGCCAGGCAGAGCCAAGAATTTAGTCTTGGAGGGTCAAGAATTAAGACTAACGATAAGTTAAATTTTTTTTATTCCTACTAGACAATAACAAGAAAAATTAAAATAGTGAATTGAAGATATATACATACTCAAAAATTGATTGATATTTGAACAATGCCCCCACAACCTCCCACAACCTCAAAAGACTATTTACAAGTTGAGCACAATCCTACTTTGCCAAAATGTTGGCACACTTGTTAGCTTCACAGAAAGCACGGTGAGAATTGAGAATCCCTAGTAACTAAGAATCTTCCTTCCAAAATCTATCGTTTAAGTAGATTTTTTGGTCATTTATAATATTCATTTTAGTAAAAATGAAATAGACTATAAATGGCCAAAAAAAATACTCTTAAACGACAAATTTTAGAAAAATTTTCTTTTACAAAGTTGTTCAAAATAATGTTTTATGATGGACAACGCGCTTAGTTTTCATAAAAACCTTTCATATTTTTCATAAAACCTTAAAAAATGAAAAGTGAGGCTTACAAATAAAGTTGAGGGGTTGCAATAGTTGCCCTCTTTTGGTTTAGGTAATTGGGTTGGATTAAAGATAGTATGAAAGTGTATTGCTTTAGCCCGACAAATGGTTATTGAGACCTGATTAAGTTTAATTAAGTTTTCAAAATCCCATTTGTCGTGTCTATTCCAGAGGCCCCAAGGTACAAAAGCAAAGAGGATGTGATGTATCCTGTGGGGAGTTTCCAATGGACCTTCAAGTTAGCTTCAACACAATCTATAATTTGTCCAATGAAAAGAAGTATTTGGCACAGGTACAATGCCAAGCTGCACCAACATGAATCAGTGGTGGAGTCAGAGCATTTATCTTGCGGGGTCAAGACTCAAGAGTAATGATAAATATTTTGTAATTTTTTTTTTCTCAACGGTGAATAATAATGGGATTTTGTTCTTTATCTTTGTTTAGGGTAGAAAAATTATTATAATAAATAAAAGGGTCAATATTATCAATTTTTTTGGTCAAAAAAGCAACTAGAAGGTTAAAATAAAATTTTTTGAGGGGTTAAATAAAAATTGACAAGGTCAAATTTTTAAATACTTATAATTTAGTTCAAAAAAATAAAATAAAAAAGTCAAGCATCAATTACCCCCTTCCTTCAGCCCTTGCACATGATGAGGGTTTTCGAGAGCGGAAGAACATCTATTGCAGAGACGGAACTATAGCCAGGCCTGGGGTGGCCATGGCCCCCCCTCACTTCCACAAAATTGTCTTGGGAAAGTATTTTTGGTGATTAGATTTCAAGCTAATACCAAAAAAAGATTTTACCAGTTAACTTGTTACAACTTGATTATCAACCTATTACGAAATAACTACTAATCATGTTGTTTTGGGTATTACATTAGGAACTGGTCCCAAAAGGTAATTTAGGAACTAGTTTCGTTTTTTAAGACAGTAAGGCATAATGGACCAATGGTCCCTCCCAATCAGCACAATGGTTCCACACATGATCTCTTAAAAGTCAAATGGATAGAAGGTTAGAATTAATATATACAAAGGGTAAAACGTCCAAAGTAATTAGCCAAAAACAAACACATTTTCCTACTATTTCAACTTCTATTTTTACATTGGATTTACCCCAGATCTCTTTCAAACAAAATCTTTGAGCACACCAGAGAGTGATGGCCAACAAAGAGCATCTTGCTGGAGAAGATCACTACTCTCTATGTCTACATATTAAGGTACACTTTTTGGTTTTTTATCTTTTATTTTATTATTTTTTTAAAATTTTTTTAAAACCTTCTTCAGATTTATTGCTGCAGTCAACCCTTTTATTTTATTTTATTTTATTATCATGGTTTTAGAAAAGTATAAGCGAGGTCCAGTCGTTTACCTCCCATTCAATGTATTAATTTAATCTTGAATCTTAGTATGATTTTCATCTACATGAGGGAACAAGAGAATTAGCGACCAGCACGAAGTTTCGTTTTGCTTGTATCTCCACTCATTTTGCCGTGTTAAAGACTTCAAAGTTGTCATGCCTTGATCTCAATCCTCGCTACTCGGTATTATCCATACATCACATTATCACCATCACACAAGCCTTCTAAGCATTAAGATAGATTAGACTCTTTGATAGCCATAACACATGGCTGTGGCTTTGCACTTTACCCCAATTAACTGCTCTCCACCATTCATACGTCTTTCAAGTTATTAATGATATTGATCTAAAGCCTCCTCGATCGTAGTCACAAATCGTAAGTTTTCGGCAATGATATTTTTAAAGATGCCCCGAGAAGAACAGAGATGTCTCATGTTTTGTTTTGTTATTATTTATTTTTATTTTTTTAAAGCATAAAAATCAAGAGGAATTATAGAATGATCCCGTTATATGCAAATAACTATAAATTAATACAATTAACTAGTAAATACAAATAAATGACTACTAACTTAATCAATAATGACTAGGAAGTTATTAGCTTTAATTTCTATTAAATGAATTGTATGATTATCTTAATTTCTATTTGAACAGAGTTGAGACATGTATTGGGTTAGGGATGGGATTCTAGAGCCAAGGTTTGTATGTAGTGGTAGAGCTAGGAATTTATTACGTCTTGGAGGGTCAAGAGTCAAGACTGATGAGAAGTTATTTTATTTTATTTTTTCCTACTAGACAATAACAAGAAAAATTAAAATAGTGAAATAAAGATATATACATACTCAAAAATTGATTAATATTTGAATAGTGCCCCCACAACATCAAAAGACTATTCACTATTTTTATTGCTCCATATCCTATGTGAACAAATCAAGCTATAACATAGACCAACTGACCAATCTATGAATATCACGATCAAGCTATCAGTTGTAAATATAAGAATTGCAAAGTCAAAAATATGAAGCAAAATTAAGATAGAAGAATGAAAAATCAAAGGGTTTTAATGTTTGTATAGGGTAAAAATTGAAGATATCAATTCATGGAAGGTGCTGCATTGGTCCTCTCACTGGTTTGGGTTCAACGTGGGTCACCACATTTAACCTGCCCGTTTGGGTTTACTACCGCGTTGGCTTCCTCAACGAAATTCTAGTTTCTCTAATTTGCGTGAGGGTTGAAAAGATTTTTCCTTTCTTTACCTTTTTCTCGTCCTCATCCTGCTTGATTTAATTGGGATGACTGACTTGAGAGTCATTTTCAAGCCCCAGGCCAAAAGGAGCGTTCCCAGATATAGATCGACAATGAGAAGTTTCAATCGTCAATAAGAAAAGGATGGTGGCCTGGCGCACTTAGCATCCTTCATTTTCCTTTTTTTTCTTGTCCTAGTTTTTCTTGATTTGTTTTGGGTCTGATTTCAAAGGAGGACTCATCAATTCATCTTTCAATCCATAATTGAATATTGATTGCGACAACGAACAGTTTTTCCAGGTGGCCGGGAAGACTCACTGGCGTGTTGATCACTAGTAGCTAGCCTCATCAATGACCATGGCCCCAAGTTGTCTCACGTGGAACACAAAAAATGGGTACCTACAATCACTTTCACCCCTGTGCTATCAGTGAAAATGTCAAGCATGGGGGGGCTATTTAGTGCATAAAAGCATTCTCATAATTCAATATTGATTGTGACAATCGAAACATTTTTTCCATGGTGGCTCGATCATATATAACCGTGGCTAAGTGACCTCATATGGGACAAGAAATGTGGGTCAGCCTGCACTCACTATCCCTATGTGCTATCAATTTAAAGGTTGTCCTCACCCATTTTGGCCTTGTTGAAGTTGTCATGACAATATCGATTTTGGGTAATTCTATGGTACCCACAAGGTTTTTAGGTATCATACCTATTTACCATTTGAAGCGATTCATTTATTATTTGAAATGACCCAAAATGATATACTTATCATTTGAAATGACTCACTTACCATTTAGTGATCATTTACCTTTTGAAGTAATCAACCTACCATTTCAAGTAACTTACCTACCATTTGAAATGACCTTATGACTATATTACCTAATTTTTTCCTATGTACGATACAATTGGCCATCGATCACAGTCTTCTTCATTTTCCATGGATCACATTCAAAGTCATGAAATTCTTTTTAACCATGCATTAACGTAAATACTACGGGTGTCGATCGCCTATCATTCCTGACTCTTTTTTTTTTCTTATCTTAGTTTTGCTTTGATTTGTTTTGGTTGTCTTGACTTCAGAGGAAGACTTTTACAAGTCCTTGGCATGCTAGCCCCAGGAGGCCAGGCCTTAGTACTCGATCAATATGAAAATTTCAATCATTGTCGGGGTTACGGAAGTGCATAAAATTAAGCAACATCATAATTGAATATTGATTGCGATAATGAACAATTTTTTCCAGGCGGCTAAGAAGAATCGTTATTGGCATGGTCACTGGTAGCTAGTCTCAAGTGGTGTCACGTGGGACAGGAAAGAGCCTATTGGTGGCTCATCTATGACCGTGGCTAAGTGACCTCATATCGGACAAGAAATGTGGGTTAAAGGCTGTCCTCATTTTCCATGGATCACATTCAAAGTCATGAAATTCTTTCTAACCATGTATTAAAGTAAATACTACAGGTGTCGATCACCTACCATTCCTGACTCTGCTTTTTTCTTATCCTAGTTTTGCTTGATTTGTTTTGGTTGTCTTGACTTCAGTGGAAGACTTTTACAAGTCATTGGCATGCTAGCCCCCGGGCGGCCAGGCCTTAGTACTCGATCAATATGAAAATTTCAATCATTGTGGGGTTATGTAGTGCATAAAATTAAGCATCCTCATAATTGAATATTGATTGCGATGACGAACATTTTTTCCAGGTAGCCATGGAAAGACGCACTGGCGTGTTCACTGGTAGGTAGCCCCATCAATGACGATGGCCGCAAGTGGTCTCAATTAAAACAAAAAAAAAAAAAGGGTACCCACAAGAACTTTCACCTTGTGCTGTCAATTTAATTGAAGGCCCCTCGTTTAGTCTGTTGAAGATGTAATTATTTGATGCGTCTCCTTGATTATCCATGGATCACAATTCACAATCACAAATGTCTCTCTAACCATACGAGTTAAGACTATTAAGAGAAATTTGATAGAGCGATGGATTGAAGGACAATGATTTTTCTTGAGTTTATAATTTCATTTTTTAACCAAGAATTAATGGGTCATAAAATCGTATGATATAGAAAAAGGTTTTTCCAAATGTTAGAGGCAGAACATCACGAAGGAGGTGGAAACAAATATTAGAGGGAGCCGGAACAAAATGTGGAGGTTGAATATTCAAATGTTCTGCGTCACTTTAACCATGCCTCATTCCATGCCACTTCAATATAATTGGATCTCATTAACATTATGAAGCTATTAGAACCGAAGAGATGGAGAATCCTTGTGACCGCATTATTTTAGCTATTCAATTAATTTCATTTCAATCAAATAGTTTGGACATTGACCATTATTAGTAAATATGTGTACTATGTGGTTGAGAAATCGGACCGATCACAATTGAGATTGAATATATGGAGCTGCTTCAACCGATTGAACTACAAAGACAGAGCACGACCGTCATAGGGTGGCCGGAGTAGTCTTTGAGGATCAATTGATATTATGTAAAATTTTTAAAATTATTTAATTTCGATTTGAACACCTAGACAAACCATAAAATAGTTCCAATCGGTGACGGTGGGAATCTTATTAGCATTTGTGGATTGGGATTGTACAAGAAAAGCTGAAGGAGAAGAAAACAAGGGATCACAAAGAAGAGGAATATCCAAAACATTGTCTGGTTGTTGGCAAAAAAATTTTAGTGGCCTCGAGGAAAAAGTGACTAATGATGTGATTAATTAAAATAAATTAATATTTATTTTCTTTTTTTTTTTAAATAAAATTTTTACATTACCAAAAAAAAAAATTTTTTTTAAATTAATATAAAGTCTAGTGGCCTTGAATAATTATGTCAGGCTGATAATTGCCGAGCATAACCCACTTATGACTTATCTTTTATTTATTTATTTATTTTTAACAATGACACATTAGGGACAGTCCTCTAAGGCCTTTTCTTTTTTTTTCTTTTTTTGGTTAAAAGGGAAGATAATTCGAGACTGTATCTCGGTGTCTGGGTGGAGAAAGAAGTCTAGTGGCCTCGGACAAATCACATCAGGTTCCTTAATTGCTTAACCCACTTATCTTTCTACTTTTTTGAGCGATAAGACACTTTCATTGATAGTCATAAAGTGTGTCTTATTTTTCCATTTTTCACATTAAACACCTAAGATGTGTTTTCTCAATGACTACAATGGTCGCACTTTCACTGATAGCCATTTGAGGTGTGTTTTCTTTTCCCAATTTTCCAATTAAACAATAAACACCTAGGTGCGTTTTCCCAATGACCATACAGTGATCACATTTCCACGAAAAAAGAAAATAAAATACAATGATCACACTTCCGCATAGTCACATAAGGTGTGTTTTCTAGGATTATTGTAAATAAGATATTTTCCATGATTATCCATGGATTACAATTCGCAGTCATCTCTCTCTCTCTAACCATTAGGATTATTTAGAGAATTTGATAGCGAAGTACAGTGGGATAAGGATTTTCTTATATATATATATATATCTATATTTTTTTTTTTTAATTTCGTTTTTTAATTAATTTAGGGCCTAATTTGCTTATATTTAGTAGTCCTAACTAATTAAGATCTAATTTGTAAAAAATTTGGGTGCTTTTAGGATACCCTATTCAATAAGGTCAATTTTAGAAAATGTCTAATTGTGCTTTTGCTGGTTAGACAAATGTGTTATTTAAACATAAATCATCCATCACTATGTTTCGGGAGAGTGTACGTGTACTCTCACACGAAATAATTATTCCTCCGTCACCATGAATCTGATGATTTCCTAGACCCTTTTTTACTTGTCCTGATTTCAGAGGAGGATTCCATCAATACGAAAATTTCAATAATTGTGGGGTCACATAGTGCAAAAAGGCATCTTCAGTTGTAATTGAATATTGATTGCGACAAAGAAACATTTTTAGGGTTGATCTGATACATTATAGGCCTCACATTTAGTCTTGTTGAAGATGTATATCCTCCTCTATTATCCATGAATCATAATTCACAGTCACGACTGTACATCTTTCTATCCATTTAGATTATTTAGAGAGTTTGACAGCGGTGAAGGACAAGGATTTTTCTTGAGTTTTAATGGGCCCATAATTTAATGGAATCAGAGTAACTCGCCTCTCTTCCTAGTAAAATGCCTTAAACTTCTCCATAATCACCAATGGTACGTTTAGAAATTTGTGGACCATGTATATTTCTTTACCCTCATATATGTTACGGCCGGTAGTGATAATTTTAAAGATGCTTCCTAAAGATGCTTCAATGACTTCCTATGTTTTGAGACAGTATTTTCTGTGATGAGCCAATGTGCTCTTTAGACATAAACCTTTTATATTTTTTATAAAACTTTAAAAAGTCTAAACTAAATAGAGGGCTTAGAGTACTTTATGTGGTGGCAATAGTCTCCCTTTTACAAGTAATCCCCCAATGTTTAGACCTTTAATTTTCACATAACTCCTTGAAAGAAAAATGGTTGCTACTCTGAAAATCCTGGTTTAGGGTTGATCTGACACAACTAATTAATCCAAGCTACTTTAGGGTTGATTGACACAACTAATTAATCCAAGCTACTTATTGTGACACCAGCCGCTTACAAATTAAATCAAGCTGCCCATCATTACACCACTAACGCTGAAGCGAGCGAGTGATTTTAATCGAATTGTGGAGATGTAGGTACTTAATCATTCCATTAGGTCAACTCCCAAACTTCAAGGGGGTTTATGGTTGATTGTGATACCACTCAACAATTCAAGCTATTTATCATGACACCATTTACAACGCATAGCAACCTGTTACGTATGGAAACCTATTTCAAACCAATACCATTTATGTAGACGATCGAGCCAACATGGGACTGAGCAAAATGGATTAGACACAGCTTCACAAACAATATTATGGCCGGATGATTGGTTTCCTTATTCAAATCACATACTACTGGAAAATACTTACACATTGTAATACTTTACCTATTGTGACAAAAGAGTAAGTACAACATAAAGCTATCAATGACAAATATTTATTGTTTTAGTGTTTCAATCTGATTCGGGAATGAGTGCCAACTCTCTCATAAAAGGTCTTCTAGGCATGGCTGTGCTTGACCTTGTTTCACTCGTGGAAGCGAAAGGATTTGGTGGCATGGATAGGTTGTCTCCTTTTCCTTCCAACATTTGAACCACAACTTTCATCGAAGGGCGATCCACTGGATACCACTGAATGCACCATAGTCCCACAATTGTTAATTTCTTTGCTATCTTAGCATCTCCCTCTTCCTCTATCCGGATTTGCAATTCTTCTCCTTGATTCAAGTGATTATAAATCCATTCTGGGAAGTACACTTGGCTTGGGTTCTCTACTCTGACATCAATATTCTTCCTTCCTCCAACCATTTCAAGTAATAACATTCCAAAACTATAAACATCTGACTTATATGACACATTTCCAAAATTTCTGGATAAAACTTCAGGTGCAATATAACCTATGGTCCCCCTTGCTGCAGTCATAGAAACAGCACTTTGATCCTTAGAGCACAACTTAGCCAAACCAAAATCAGAGATCTTTGCATTGAAGTTTTCGTCCAGTAAGATATTATGAGGTTTGATATCAAAATGGAGGATTCGTTGGTCGCACCCTTGATGAAGATACTCAATTCCTTTGGCTATTCCCACTGAAATATCTTGAAGCTTCTCCCAACCAAGGAGGAAACGTTTCTTATCATCTGCTGAAAATATAAACTTTTCTAATGACTCATTTGGTAAGAACTCATAAACAAGAGCTCGTTGGAATCCCTCAGCACAAAAACCCACCAAGCGGACTACATTGACATGGTGAATTGTAGCCATTGTTCCCACTTCATTGATGAACTCTTCTCCATTTCCCGTGAAATTGTCAAGGATCTTTACCGCAACAAGAATTTCATTGGAAAGCTTTCCTTTGAACACAGTTCCATATCCTCCTTGGCCTAATTTTTCCTTAAAATAATTTGTGATCCTCTTAATATCCGCGTAAGAATATCTAGTGGGCTTGAGAGTTCTATAATCCTCCAAAAACTTTTCAATCTTTACTTGATTCTCTTTCTCTATTTTATCTAAGCGATGGGCTCGGTAGAGTAGAACGACTCCCAAGACAAGGAGAATGGAAGCAAATATTGCACCTGCATGGAAAAAAAATAAAAAATATATATATTAAGAGCCCTTAATCTTTGCTTAGTCCCTCAACTGATTATGTAAGAGTCTGTAGACAATTTAACCTGTAATCTCTAGCCTTGTTGTTCCTGCATCTGTAAAGGATAATAAAAGTAACTATTAGCTTTGTCATGCATTCTTGTAATAATCTGTACAAAATCTCAGCCGAAGAAAATATACATATATCTTAAAAAAAAAAAAAGTGCACGGTATCGGATGCAAGTGTTATTGGACTCAATCGATCAGCTCTTAGCCTCTGCAGTTCTACAGTTTCACTGTTACACATTTTTTTAAAACAAAATTGCTTTTTTACTTTAATTTGAAATAAGATAAACAGAAGCCCAAAGTACATTCAAAAGCAACATTTCAGGAATGAAAGGTAAATCACGGTTCAGAGGACATGGCTTGGTTCAATACATGCTTGCTTGATTGGTGTGTAGAAGACCCGAATAAAGTAAGACGTGCGTGCAACGAAGGCCATACCTTTAGGTGGTTTGCCGAAACATTCGGTTTCAGGTGTCGTGCAATTATTGTTTTTCAATCTACATTTCCTGCCTTTTGCTTCACAGTGTCCACATATTGAATAGGACAATTGCAATTGAGTGACATTCTGGTAGATTATCTCATACATATCTGGTACTGACGAAATGTCAAAAATCTTTGTGCAAGATAACAGGTTGTCATAAATGATGAAATCGCCAGAAGAAATAGCAACAACATGATAATCAGGAACGCCAAGGCAATCGATCTCGTAATTAAATCGATAGGGATTGGTTGACGAACAATTGAACAATGTGTAGTTATACAGGGGATTATATGATTTGAAACTAAAAGGAGAGGCAGATAAATCGAGGTATGGGAGCTGTCTAGGAAGACAACCATGCTGGTCATAGACTTGAATTTCCTGAGATTTGTAAGTGATGTTCTTGACCAAGAGCTTTACTGAAGATGGCAGCTCCATCACAGTCTGATTCTTCTCGTCGCAATACAGATCGAACCCAGGATAGCCACAGTGGTCTGGCAACTGGCGGTCTTTAAGCCAGAACGGGAACCGAATGTCTGGGCCATGGTTCCCACACCTTGATGGAAACTCAGATTTGCTCCCTCCAAGCTCTGCAAAGATTACTAGCGACAGCAAGTGAAGTAAAATGATGAACATGACCAAGGATCTGCCCATTTCTGAAGTCCTGACTGCAGCTTACAGTTTGAACGGATTGAGTTTGATAACTCCTTTTAAAAGGGCACTCTGGTTTTTAGTACTCTGTGCCTCACATTGTTGTACAAAAGAAATTTATGAATACATTGGTGGTTAACCGTAAATGTACGCGTCATTAAATGGGGCATAAATACCAATGGCTAGCAGCCTAGCCCATAACAACAGGGGGCCTAGTGGCCTGAGCTTGGACCAATATGTATTTGTGCAAGGGTGTGAGTCGTGGTTGAGGTCATATGGGGGTTTGTCCCATGCACATCCGATGTAATGGGCTCACTACTATTAGCCTTACGCCTTTTGTGTAAGTGTGAGTTTTAAACTTATACATTGAGTCTGTTATGTTGGATTTTGGACTCCCTCAGTTCCCTTAACATTGGCCCCCCTCTAGTGAATGTGCTATTATTTTGGAATGGGTTGCCCTGACTGGTTAGGGGTCTGTTGTGCCAAGAAAGTGACCGGAGGGGGCATCTGCACAGTCACTTGATATACAAATATCCCCAGTGCATCTTCATATCAAGAAAGTCTATTAACCTTAACCCCACCCCCCAACCTCTCTCTCTCTCTCTCTCTCTCTCTCTCTTCCTAATGATGTCAAGAGCTGGGAATGTCTTGCTTGGACTTATGGCCCTAGTTCGTGCAGTATCATTCCTTCAAGTTTGTATTGCTAAAGAAGGCAACCAGCACTGCCCCTATTCTTGCGGAGATATGCATAACATCAAACACCCTTTTCGATTAAAGGGCGATCCTCCCAAGTGCGGTGACCCACTCTATGAACTGGCTTGCGAGGATAACCGCACCATTTTGAACCTGTATGGTAGGAAATTCTACGTCCAGAAGATCTCTTACAACAACAAGACAATGAGAGTGGTAGATGCCAATATAGACCAGGATAGTTGCTCCCTTCCTCGCAATTCCTTTACAAATCGCAACTTCAACTGCTCGGATCCATACATGTTGGCTGAATCTAGAGCCTCTGTAATTCTCATAAATTGCACAAAACCAGTGAACTCTCCTTCTTCTGTTGACTTCGCTCCTTGCACCAACAAGTCTTTTTCCCCAAAAGCGAACTATTATGCTTTTAATGGATCCCTTTTGGCATCAGATGTCCCTCAGCTGTGCACCATTCTATTCGAATTTCCAGCTCTGGTTCCTGATACTACATACCGATCTATTTTTGATATTCACGATGAGTTTTTAAAGGGCTTTGATCTTTCATACGACGCTGCATGTATTAATGTCACCACTAAGATGAGGTAAGAACTTCGGAGGTGCCCAATACAAAATAAGTACGTTATTTAATTGTTAACCACAAATGGAGAAACAAGCAACTTTTTGAATAAAATGTGTTTTATGTCTTCTCATTTAATAGAAAAAATACAATAATATTCTTGTAGCTGCTATTTGACTGATATCACTTGCTTGGGTGGATGTATCAGGTTTCAATTTTATTTGAAGGGCTTACGGTATTATCTCTTTTCTAGTCCCGGGTATCATAGGATGTTTGGGGACAAGGATTCTTTTCTCAGATGTAAGGTCTTCGAAGTACCTTCATCGATATTTCAATTTCAGCTGATTTTACTTTCTACCCCCTTGTATTGAATTCTGTTTATCGTGGGATTCTTCTTGCAGTGGGCTCGACTTCTCGTTTCTACCGATCCAAAGGTGAGGTTCAGCTCATGTTCTGACAGCAAATTGGGCTGAATGGTTTGAGACAAAATTAAACAAAGAATTCTTGAAAGCATCCAAAATAAATTTACTTACTGTAAATAGCAATAACAATTAATGGGTATATATATTCATAGAATGTTGTTTCATCAGAATTATTAATTTCAGCTTAATTGTACGTTACTCTTCTCTCCTCGAATTGAATCTGTTTATCTCGCCATCTTG
>JBBPBK010000037.1:0-137811 GCA_039720395.1 Liquidambar formosana | reverse complement strand
CCAAAAAAAGAAAATAAAATACAATGATCACACTTCCGCATAGTCACATAGGTTGTTTTCTAGGATTATTGTAAATAAGATATTTTCCTGATTATCCATGGATTACAATTCGCAGTCATCTCTCTCTAACCATTAGGATTATTTAGAGAATTTGATAGCGAAGTACAGTGGGATAAGGATTCTTTTATATATATATATATAGATATATTTTTTTTTTTTTAAATTCGTTTTAAAATAATTTAGGGCCTAATTTGCTTATATTTAGTAGCCTAATTAATTAAGATCTAATTTGTAAAAAATTTGGGTGCTTTTAGATACCCTATTCAATAAGGTCAATTTTAGAAAATGTCTAATTGTCCTTTTGCTGGTTAGAAAATGTGTTATTTAAACATAAATCATCCATCACTATGTTTCGGGAGAGTGTACGTGTACTCCACACGAAATAATTACTCTGTCACCATGAATCTGATGATTTCCTAGACCCTTTTTTACTTGTCCTGTTTCAGAGGAGATTCCATCAATATGAAAATTTCAATAATTGGGTCACATAGTGCAAAAAGGCATCTTCAATTGTAATTGAATATTGATTGCGACAAGAAACATTTTTAGGGTTGATCTGATGCATTATAGGCCTCACATTTAGTTTTGTTGAAGATGTATGTCCTCCTCTATTATCCATGAATCATAATTCACAGTCACGAATGTACATCTTTCTATCCATTTAGATTATTTAGAGAGTTTGATAGGGTGAAGGACAAGGATTTTTCTTGAGTTTTAATGGGCCCATAATTTAATGGAATCAGAGTAACTCGCCTCTCTTCCTAGTAAAATGCCTTAAACTTCTCCATAATCACCAATGGTACGTTTAGAAATTTGTGGACCATGTATATTTCTTACCCTCGTATTGTTACGGCCGGTAGTGATAATTCTAAAGATGTTTCCTAAAGATGCTTCAATGATTTCCTATGTTTTGGGATAGTATTTTGTGTGATGGGCCAATGTGCTCTTTAGACATAAACCTTTTATATTTTTTATAAAACTTTAAAAGTCTAAACTAAATAGAGGGTTTAGATTACTTTATGTGGTGGCATTAGCCTCCCTTTTACAAGTAATCCCCCAATGTTTAGACCTTTAATTTTCACATAACTCCTTGAAAGAAAAATGGTTGCTACTCTGAAAATCCTGGTTTAGGGTTGATCTGACACAACTAATTAATCCAAGCTACTTTAGGGTTGATTGACACAACTAATTAATCCAAGCTACTTATTGTGACACCAGCCGCTTACAAATTAAATCAAGCTGCCCATCATTACACCACTAACGCTGAAGCGAGCGAGTGATTTTAATCGAATTGTGCAGATGTAGGTACTTAATCATTCCATTAGGTCAACTCCCAAACTTCAAGGGGGTTTATGGTTGATTGTGAGACCACTCAACAATTCAAGCTATTTATCATGACACCATTTACACATAAATTCAAGCTACCTATCATGACACCAAGACTAAATCAAGCTATTATCATGGCACCACTTACATATTAATTCAAGCTACCTCTCGTGACACTACTAATGCTAAAGTGAGATTTTGATCGAATGGTGGAATTGTAGTTAGATGACAACGGACTGGGGAAGCAATGCTTTTTTTCTTTTTCTTTTTATGGTCGATTTTTTGCGCTGCAAAAAAATCAAATTATTGTTATGAAACATCTCGAAAAATTATGGCTAACTTTATAAACAAGCACGGGAACTTTAACAACGCATAGCAACCTGTTACGTATGGAAACCTATTTCAAACCAATACCATTTATGTAGACGATCGAGCCAACATGGGACTGAGCAAAATGGATTAGACACAGCTTCAAAACAATATTATGGCCGGATGATTGGTTTCCTTATTCAAATCACATACTACTGAAAATACTTACACATTGTAATACTTCACCATAGTGACAAATGAGTAAGTACAACATAAAGCTATCAATGACAAATTTATTGTTTAGTGTTTCAATCTGATTCAGGAATGAGTGCCAACTCTCTCATAAAAGGTCTTCTAGGCATGGCTGTGCTTGACCTTGTTTCACTTGTGAGGCGAAAGGATTTGGTGGCATGGATAGGTTGTCTCCTTTTCCTTCCAACATTTGAACCACAACTTTCATCGAAGGGCGATCCATTGGATACCATTGAATGCACCATAGTCCCACAATTGTTAATTTCTTTGCTATCTTAGCATCTCCCTCTTCCTCTATCCGGATTCGCAATTCTTCTCCTTGATTCAAGTGATTATAAATCCATTCTGGGAAGTACACTTGGCTTGGGTTCTCCACTCTGACATCAATATTCTTCCTTCCTCCAACCATTTCAAGTAATAACATTCCAAAACTATAAACATCTGACTTAGATGACACATTTCCAAAATTTCTGGATAAAACTTCAGGTGCAATATAACCTATGGTCCCCTTGCTGCAGTCATAGAAACAACACTTTGATCCTTAGAGCACAACTTAGCCAAACCAAAATCAGAGATCTTTGCATTGAAGTTTTCGTCCAGCAAGATATTATGAGGTTTGATATCAAAATGGAGGATTCGTTGGTCGCACCCTTGATGAAGATACTCAATTCCTTTGGCTATTCCCACTGAAATATCTTGAAGCTTCTCCCAACCAAGGAGGAAACGTTTCTTATCATCTGCTGAAAATATAAACTTTTCTAATGACTCATTTGGTAAGAACTCATAAACAAGAGCTCGTTGGAATCCCTCAGCACAAAAACCCACCAAGCGGACTACATTGATAGGTGAATTGTAGCCATTGTTCCCACTTCATTGATGAACTCTTCCCATTTCCCGTGAAATTGTCAAGGATCTTTACCGCAACAAGAATTTCATTGGAAAGCTTTCCTTTGAACACAGTTCCATATCCGCCTTGGCCTAATTTTTCCTTAAAATAATTTGTGATCCTCTTAATATCCGCGTAAGAATATCTAGTAGGCTTGAGAGTTCTATAATCCTCCAAAAACTTTTCAATCTTTACTTGATTCTCTTTCTCTATTTTATCTAAGCGATGGCTCGGTAGAGTAGAACGACTCCCAAGACAAGGAGAATGGAAGCAAATATTGCACCTGCATGGAAAAAAAATCAAAAAATATATATTAAGAGCCCTTAATCTTTGGTTAGTCCCTCAACTGATTATGTAAGAGTCTGTAGACAATTTAACCTGTAATCTCTAGCCTTGTTGTTCCTGCATCTGTAAAGGATAATAAAAGTAACTATTAGCTTTGTCATGCATTCTTGTAATAATCTGTACAAAATCTCAGCCGAAGAAAATAATATATATCTTTAAAAAAAAAAGGTGCAAAGTATCGGATGCAAGTGTTATTGGACTCAATCGATCAGCTCTTAGCCTCTGCAGTTCTACACTTTCACTGTTACACATTTTTTTAAAACAAAATTGCTTTTTTACTTTAATTTGAAATAAATAAACAGAAGCCCAAAGTACATTCAAAAGCAACATTTCAGGAATGAAAGGTAAATCACGGTTCAGAGGACATGGCTTGGTTCAATACATGCTTGCTTGATTGGTGTGTAGAAGACCCGAATAAAGTAAGACGTGCGTGCAACGAAGGCCATACCTTTAGGTGGTTTGCCGAAACATTCGGTTTCAGGTGTCGTGCAATTATTGTTTTTCAATCTACATTTCCTGCCTTCTGCTTCACAGTGTCCACATATTGAATATGACCATTGCAACTGAGTGACATTCTGGTAGATTATCTCATATATAACTGGTACTGACGAAATGTCATAAATCTTTGTGCAAGATAACAGGTTGTTACGAAGGATGAAATTGTCAGAAGAAATAGCAACAACATGATAATCAGGAACGCCCAGGCAATCGATCTGGTAATTAACAGGATTGTGATTGTGATTGGTTGACGAACAATTGAACAATGTGTAGTATACAGGGGATTATATGATTTGAAACTAAAAGGAGAGGCAGATAAATCGAGGTATGGGAGCTGTCTAGGAAGACAACCATGCTGGTCATAGACTTGAATTTCCTGAGATTTGTAAGTGATGTTCTTGACCAAGAGCTTTACTGAAGATGGCAGCTCCATCACAGTCTGATTCTTCTCGTCGCAATACAGATCGAACCCAGGATAGCCACAGTGGTCTGGCAACTGGCGGTCTTTAAGCCAGAACGGGAACCGAATGTCTGGGCCATGGTTCCCACACCTTGATGGAAACTCAGATTGGCTCCCTCCAAGCTCTGCAAAGATTACTAGCGACAGCAAGTGAAGTAAAATGATGAACATGACCAAGGATCTGCCCATTTCTGAAGTCCTGACTGCAACTTACAGTTTGAACGGATTGAGTTTGATAACTCCTTTTAAAAGGGCACTCTGGTTTTTAGTACTCTGTGCCTCACATTGTTGTACAAAAGAAATTTATGAATACATTGGTGGTTAACCGTAAATGTACGCGTCATTAAACGGGGCATAAATACCAATGGCTAGCAGCCTAGCCCATAACAACAGGGGGCCTAGTGGCCTGAGCTTGGACCAATATGTATTTGTGCAAGGGTGTGAGTCGTGGTTGAGGTCATATGAGGGTTTGTCCCATGCACATCCGATGTAATGGGCTCACTACTATTAGCCTTAACACCTTTTGTATAAGTGTGAGTTTTAAACTTATACATTGAGTCTGTTATGTTGGATTTTGGACTCCCTCAGTTCCCTTAACATTGGCCCCCCTCTAGTGAATTGCTATTATTTTGGAATGGGTTGCCCTGACTGGTCAGGGGTCTGTTGTGCCAAGAAAGTGACCGGAGGGGGCATCTGCACAGTCACTTGATATACAAATATCCCCAGTGCATCTTCATATCAAGAAAGTCTATTAACCTTAACCCCCCCCCCCCCAACCTCTCTCTCTCTCTCTTCCTAATGATGTCAAGAGCTGGGAATGTCTTGCTTGGACTTATGGCCCTAGTTCGTGCAGTATCATTCCTTCAATTTTGTATTGCTAAAGAAGACAACCAGCACTGCACCTATTCTTGCGGAGATATGCATAACATCAAACACCCTTTTCGATTAAAGGGCGATCCTCCCAAGTGCGGTGACCCACTCTATGAACTGGCTTGCGAGGATAACCGCACCATTTTGAACCTGTATGGTAGGAAATTCTACGTCCAGAAGATCTCTTACAACAACAAGACAATGAGAGTGGTAGATGCCAGTATAGACCAGGATAGTTGCTCCTTTCCTCGTGATTCCTTGTCAGACGACAACTTCAACTGCTCGGATCCATACTTGTTGGCTGAATCTAGTGACGCTGTCCTTTTCATAAATTGCACAAAACCAGTGAACTCTCCTTCTTTTGTTGATTTCGCTCCTTGCACCAACAAGTCTTTTTCCCCGAAAGCGAACTATTATGCCTTTTATGGATACCATTTGGTATCAGATGTCCCTCAGCTGTGCACCATTCAATTCGAATTTCCAGCTCTGGTTCCTGATACTACATACAGATCTATTTTTGATATTCACGATGAGTTTTAAAGGGCTTTGATCTTTCATACAATGCTGTATGTATATTAATGTCACCACTAAGATGAGGTAAGAACTTCGGAGGTGCCCAATACAAAATAAGTACGTTATTTAATTGTTAACCACAAATAGAGAAACAAGCAACTTTTTGAATAAAATGTGTTTATGTTTCTCTTTAAAAGAAAAAATACAATAATATTCTTGTAGCTGCTATTTGACTGATATCACTTGCTTGGGTGGATGTATCAGGTTTCAATTTTTTTGAAGGGCTTACGGTATTATCTCTTTTCTAGTCCCGGGTATCATAGGATGTTTGGGGAAAAGGATTATTGGCTCGAATGTAAGGTCTTCGAAGTACCTTCATCGATATTCCAATTTCAGATGATTTTACTTTTCTTCCCCTCGTATTGAATTCTGTTTATCGTGGGATTCTTCTTGCAGGGAGCTCGACTTCTCGTCCCTACCGATTCACAGGTGAGGTTCAGCTCATGTTCTGACAGCAAATTGGGCTGAATGGTTTGAGACAAAATTAAACAAAGAGTTCTTGAAAGCAATCCAAATAAATCTACTTACAGAAATAGCAATAACAATTAATGGGTATATATTCATAGAATGTTGTTTCATCAGTATTATTAATTTCAGCTTAATTGTACGTTACTCTTCTCTCCTCGAATTGAAATCTGTTTATCTCGCCATTCTTGTAACAGGATGGGTTGCTTCCATCGTAATCAAAGGTGAGTTTCAGCTCTTATTCTGATAAATTTGCTTGCATGATTTGTCTGAGGCACAATTAAATGGAAAAGGTCCTAAAATGCGTTTAAAACAAAACAAAATATAGTTGCAATAATTTGTAAAATGTGTATATATGACCGTTTGAAGACAAAACATCAAAGATTATATATAAAGTATGGATAAACACATCTCCCTTTTTCATTCATCAATAAATTTTTCTCCTACTGTGGAGGTTCTCAAAAAAAAAAAAAAAATATATATATATATATATATATATATATATATAATAACAATAATAATAATAATAATAATATACACATCTCCCTGCAGCATAAGTTTGTTATTGTCTTTATTTGCGAATGGAGCATTTTCCTCTTGTTTGTGGTCAACTGGCTTATAGAAATTATTAAAACAAATAATATTTAATTAAATGGAAGTGAAAACAAGATAAATCAAATCTATATGCCATGGTAGATTGCAAATATTATAAATAATACTCCATCCATTCCTAATTAATTGTTTCTTTTGAAAAAACACAGTTTTTTTTAGGAGACCCTATTAAGGGCTTTCACATCAACACATATCTTTCAATATTTCAATTTTACCTTCAAGTGTACAAAACATTATAAAAAGAGAGATCGGAATACCCTTTCAAGGGTATTTTTTGAAATCAAAGAAGAAAAATCAATAACTTTTTTAATGTGACAATGATTTTCAAATATCTCAAAAAAGAAAGTAGGCCACTAAAATAGAAACAAAGGGAGTAGAACATACCGATAGGAGTCAAAAGGGATCCGGATTTGGTGCAGTAGCACCGTTGTACCGCACCAAACAGTAATTGCTACGATGATGACACGTGGCTATAAAGGGGGATGGACGGCTGAGGTCCAAAACGCAACAGAAGGCAGGTGTTTATGGTCCAAATGTTTGAACGTCAATTCCTGACGGGCGTTTACCACTCTCTCTCGGCGACCAACTTTTTGGCCTGCAATGGTTGTTATCGGCGGACGAGCTTCGGGGTTCCCGTCATCTTCTCAGGCGATGCCCAACTCTAGCATCTCCTACCCTTGGATTAAACCCTTCTCTGACCATGGGAGCATCTCCGACCAGCAGATACCTTTTTTCCCGGCGAGGGGCATGAAGATGAACAATATAATTTGGAGGAAAAAAAATTGCAAATCTGGATTTGGCCCTTTCTCTGGGATCCCCCTTTTGGTTGGAGATGCTGGCATCTTCTCCTACCTCTGCGAACCCACCCTCACGCCGGCCACCTCTCCTCATAACAATAGTTATTTAAAATCCCAACCAGTAATATAGTTCTAACTTTTCACTTTTTCTACATCTTCTCAGCAATTAAAGGGAGCATTAATGAATTCCAATGCATTAAACACACACACACACATATATATAATATATCTTCTCATTACCCTCTTTCTTCGTTTTTTTTTTTTTTTAAAGAGAGCCATGGTTATGCACCAGATCTGAAGGGGGGAATATATATATATATAATACTTTTCCCCCTCATATCTGGTGCATAACCATGGCTCTCTCTCTATATATATATATATATTTTGGTTTTCACACATACATATATATATATATATAATATATATCTTCTCAGTAATCCTCTTTCTTCGTTTTATTTTTATTTTTATTTTTATTTTTTAATTTTTATTTTGAAAGAGAGCCATTGTTATGCACCAGATCTGAGGGGGAAAATATATATATATTGGTTTTCTTCTTCTATGCGTGCACCAGATCTAGAAAAAAAGCACAAATCTAATGAATTCCAATGCATTAAAAACACACACACACACATATATATATAATATATATCTTCTCATCAATCCTCTTTCTTCGTTTTTTTTTTTTTTTTTTTTTTTTTTTTTTTTTTTTTTTTTAAAGAGAGCCATGGTTATGCACCAGATCTGGGAAAAAAAGCACAACTCTAACCGTGGCTTTGATCAAGGAAGTGGTTTGATCAAACTCCATGGCTGATTAAACTCAGATCTGGTTCGTGACTTCTTCATCTTTCGATTTCATTTGGCCCTTTGTAACACCAAAATCCAGCCATGGAACCTCGTCATCATCGGAGATCCTGGTGATTTCGGCAGCTTGAATCAGGTGAAGGCAAGCAGGTGACAGTGGTAGAGACAATAGTCTCCGGTGATGGAACACGGTCGCCTGACGGCTGTGACAATAGAGTTTTTCTCCAGCGACAATAAGGTGATTTCACCGGCGACATCACCCACAAAGAGAGTCCTTGTTGTGAACTCTTTTGATTATGATGTTAACGCCGTCAGTCTTCCAACCTTGCCCCTTAAAACGACGACCCAATGTGCTGTTTAAAGCCTCAGCCGTCCATGCCCCCCACCTTATGGCCATGTGTCGCCATCGCAGTGGTTACTGCATGGTGCAGAAAAAGGGGTACTACTACACCAAATCCGGATCCAATCAAAAGCGTAACCATTATAAAGATGGTTTTGATAAAAACCTTTGACACCCGTGGTGCTATATCCAACTATCCTAACTTCTAAATGATTAGATTTCATAACACACAATAAAATATATAAGCGGTTGGGTGATGATTGACCACATACTAACCCTAAGTTTCCAAATCCAACTATGACTTAACGTATCATAAGTCCCATCCTATAAATTAAGACACAAAATCAAATCCCTACATTTATTGAAACTCTATTATTGAAACTTTATTAATATTATTAAATTATATTCAATCAAACGTTCAAAACATATTTACTATGATTGACAAAAAACTACTTGATCTATGGGTTTCGCTTTTACAAGATCATCACAATTAATTTAGAATTTAATCAAAATAAAATATAAGCTATAGAGTCTAAAAAATTCTTATATTCTCCCACTTTGACCATAGCAAAAGATTTTGAAATTTTAAAAACAAAGTCTAAGTTAATAAAAAAAAAAATTGAATTCGAGTGGCTACTAATTAATTTGAAAAATAAATAATGATCTCATTTAAGTTGCCCAAACATTTAGTAATATAAAAGTTTATAAAAGAAAAATTTATTTACAATGATTTTGATAGACACCCAATCAAGAAAGGCATATGCTTTACTTAGTATTAGTCTATTATCAAGGTTCAAGTATCTACAAAACCATCATATTTGAGTAACAAAATGTAGAGATTTGTATCCAATGGGACAAGACATATAACGAAATATAGTGAAAATACATGCAAGCCTTTCCCATGAATGGTCACTGAAACTTCATATGCACAAAAACAAAAGCACATGTAACCTTGATAGAAAATATGATTGAAACATATCATAACGAATGTGCACACAAAATCTAGATGAAGGCACTTCAGATGATTTCCAATCATCTGAAATTCCTAAGTTAGTTTAAAAGTTCTAAATTTCCAAAAGTGAGCATATAAAATCGAATCTCACATATATTCAAATAAGAACTCTAAAGAGCCAACCTCTCAATTTAAGAGAAAACAAATACGAATCTAAATAGACCAACGTGTAAATAGACTCCCACTAATCAAACTAATAATAGCATAACATAAACTTATAACGAGAAGTAAATGTAATTTTCATAAAATCTTCTCTGACATAGGATAATAATAATTAAATCATCTATAACAAAAATTCTAATTTTTGGTGCTCCCACAAACTAAAGTTAAAGTATCAAATACAATTAAGTATTTATCAACATGATGCACAGAAAAAACTCAATTCAAAATGTACATTAATCCATAAAATAATTTAATAGCATTCAAATATGCATGAACAAATCTATTTTAAGATAATTATAGATCGCGAAACAAAAGTCACAAGCACTTGGTAGTAATGATTTAAACAAAATTTAGCCTATATTTAAATATAAAATAATCTCTTGCAAAACTCTCATAGAGAGATGAAAGAATGTTTATAAATGATAGACTAAATTCAAGCATGTGAATAAGGGACACATTAGCGTAATATATATAAATATTATCACAAAATGAGCATTAAATCTAAGCCAAAAGAATTTATTTGAAATGGAAAAAATAAATTAATGTTTATAAATGGTCATTCAAATATGTGTATAACCAAAATATTTCAAAATAAACTAATAATTTAGTATTTCTAAAAGATTGGATTTTATTTATCTCAAAATTTTTGAACTTAAAAGATACTCAAAACCTCAAGTAAAAGAATTTATTACCAAATAAATATAAACTTGAGGTTATAATCAAATAGAGTTCTTCAAAAATTATGTGGTGAATTTTTATAATTTGGAAAACATTTTTACCAACGGAGATTCCAAAAAAAGAACTCATCAAAGTGTACAATATGATCCCAAAAAATGCAAGAAAATTATATAAGGCCACAAATATAATGTGCTTGTGAATTTTTATATAAACTATATTTGACCTCATTCTAAAATGATTATATCTATAATCATTAAATAGAAAATAGCAGATCAATTTTAAAATTTTGAAATTATTCTATAGTCTTAATATTAAAACAACCGATTTCTTAACAGTAATAGAACCATAACTGTTTCACTATTAATATGGCACATTCAAAATAAATTATAATAGAATGGGAGCAAATTAAATATGCCAAAAACGGACGTGGATAAATATGATACTAAGTATATGTAAATGCAATAATATCCATAACAATTTGATCTTTGGGGTAGACCAAATTCTAAATTATCTGGAATTCATGATTTTTGTTTTGAGTTGAAATCATGAACCAAATAATAAAGCGACTTTATCGCAAGATCAAGACCAATTTCCTATTCATAGTGTCCTATCATTCTCAATGCCTTTGAGTCATATATTGAAATCAATTCCACTCATATACATTCCACTACTTTCTTTTCCGTTCCAACCATGTTACCATAAATAACAAAACTTTTGGGTCAGTATATATATATCATATATAGACATATATATATAATTGAACGCAACATGACATGACATTAAAAAATAGTGCAAATTCAACATAAACAAATTGAACATACACTAATGAACCCTCCACTAATAGTCCGTAGAGATTTTAAGTTTGTCTACTTTGGTACCAATAGTCTCATATTAAAATTAGTACAAGTCACACAATATATCATGATGGAATAATACTAATAGTCATATCTTCCCCATAGGAGACTACTAGTTAAAATATAAATTCATTTGGGCTTACATGAAAATTCTCTAGAAGGATGACCGATATATTGATTCAAACATATAATAATTTTGAAATAACAAATGGGAATGGATAAAAATATGTTCTAAATTAATGGACAAAACGGAAACCAAAAAACCAAAAAATCAAAAAGCCGATTAAATTCAATAATTGTTTAAACACTAATTTATTTCCTCTAACAAAAGTGAGACCAAGAAATAACACTTAAAAGTTAAATATGTGCATCTCATAAAAATTTACATTTTCAAAAACCCATGTCAAATATTAGAAGGAAATAAAAAACACATCAATAGTTTTTTAACCTGTTACCTGACAAATAATCAATACAGATTCAAACTAATAT
Source organism: Liquidambar formosana (assembly GCA_039720395.1). Lineage (NCBI taxonomy): Eukaryota > Viridiplantae > Streptophyta > Magnoliopsida > Saxifragales > Altingiaceae > Liquidambar > Liquidambar formosana. The sequence continues at coordinate 126,022 of JBBPBK010000037.1, read as the reverse complement.
ATATTAGTTGATGGGATCTACTATTGGGTCGCAAGTAGAAAACCAGATCCACAAGGGTCAAATTCTAATTTTGTGTTTGGGAGGACGACCTAGAAACAATTTAATCACAAAATGACAAACACAAGTTTTCAAGGTTTCAGTCATTAAGGCTACATCTTGGATCCAGGTAAAACAAGATTGGAGCTTTTTCTCAAGTGTTAACAAAAATATGTCGCTCACAAATTCCTTGATATTGATGGGAAGCTATGGAATAAAGTTTTATACACAACCAATCCCATTAATTTTCCGACAAAAAGAGTAACGCATTGTCCCAACAAAAACTTTATAAAATAAGACCGAGACTATGGTTTCGGCTTCACCCAAAATAAGATTTTAAGAAAAAACTTAAAACGATTTTTGCGTACGTAGGAATTAATATACACGAAGAATCCAGTACGGTATGAATCTAATGTCAAAAACAGATCAAAACTCAAAAAGTGACGAATAAGAATAAACAACCACTCATCAAAAACTGTTTTACAAAAAATCTACCGATAAAATGATCACCAAAACAATACAGATTTAAACCGTGGCTCTAATACTACATGAGAAAATATTTTTTTAAAAATACTATTTAATTAAGCAGAAGCGAAAACAAGATGGATCAAATCTATATAGCATGGTAGATCACAAATATTATACATAATAGAACATACCGGTAAGTAGGGGTGCAACTTGGTTCGGGGAATTCCGAGGACAGGACCGTTCCGAGCAATTCGGTCCGGGACGGGACGGGACAAACAGTGTTTGGTCCGAGACTCGGAACTTTTTTTAAAAACCGAATTTTTTCGGGATGGGACTTGGTTTAGGGTATTCAGAACCGTTCCGTATCGAATTCCCAAACCGAATATATATATATTATTATATAGTTTTGAATTATGAGTAAGCGTGGACAATTGGACTTATTAGTTTATTGTGCTATCACTGCTATGAATGAATCAATGAATTATAATTAATGATTATGTATTTATGACTTTATGATTTTATGTAGCCCATTTTTGTGAAAAAGCATGTATATGTAAATCCTTGATGGCCAAGTGCAAATGTGCAATAAAGTAGCCCATTTTTGTGGCTAATCAAGCTGACAATATTTGATTGGAAATAGTTATTTTTAATTTTTTACTGAGGGAAAACAAACTAATAAATACCGAGAACCAGACTGTTCCAGACCTGGTATTTTTCAGGACTGTATGGGATGGGACAATATACAATTCGGTTCGGTTCTGGAACTAATTTTCAAGTCCAGTCCCGAATTACTTCGGGACTGTCCAGAAATACCCCTGTCCCGAACTGTCCCGTACCAAGTTGCACCCCTACCAATAAGAGTCGAAAGCGTCACCATTATAGAGATGCTTCTACCTACAAGAATAGAAAACCCTAACAATCTCGTGATGCTACACCCAGCCTTCCTAACTTCTGGATAATAGGATTCCATAACATATATACAATGAAATATATATAGGCGGTTGGGTAATGACCACTAATTCTAAGTTTCTAAATCCAACTAGGACTTAACCTATCATTAGTCCTATGGGTAGGGTTGCATGCAGGTCGGTTTGGAGCAGTTTAGAGAAAAATTATCAACCAACCCACCCATAGCGGGTTGCAAATTTTTCAACTCGTCGCCAAACCACAAGTGCTAAAAACCAGTGAGTTGGTTGATTTTTTTTAGGCGGTTTGTTACTAACAGTTTGGGCGGATTTGACGGATTGTATCATACCCTTTTCAACAAGGGCATTTCTAATATATTGGGCCTTAAGTGATTACTTGATTAGTATCTTGTAAATATATCAAGATAGTATAATTATTCAAGGAAATTAAGTGAAACTTGATACACAGTTACATATAATTATTTAAGGTGGTTAAGTGAAACTTGATATGCATTTACATAGTATTTTAATGCCAAAGATGTAAATTATGACTCAATGTGAAAAAACACTTGATCAATGTTGATGAAATTGGAGATAGTTAATGTTATTAGAGATAAGAGGACCCAAACCTTATATCGATAGCAAAGTACTAATAAGAAAATACATTAATATGATTTTAGAGATATTTGATTTTTATAATTTTATGCATATGTTATTGAAGGCGGGGTGGTTTGGTTGATTGGAGGTTTGACAAACTTCAACCCACCAACCAAATCAAACCACCAATTTTATTACTTAATCCACCCAAACCGTGTTGCCTAACCTCTCAAACCGTTTGAGTTGGTGCGGAATGGAGCGGATTGGTTTGGTTTGATAGATTGAGCAGTTTGGTGCACTTCCCTACCTATGGGTTAAGATACAAAATCAAATCCCCATATTCATTAAAAGCCCTACTAATGTTACCAAATTATATTCGATCAAATGGTCAAAAGATATTCATTGTGATTGACAAAAAACTACTTGATCTATAGATCCCACTTTTACAAAATCATCACAATTAACTCAAAATATAATCAAAATAAAATATAAGTTCTAGAGTCCAAAAAATTCTTACACTGACCACTTCTACATTAAAACTTGTAATTACTGTAGAATGATCACAAAAGATTTATTGATCCCCACTACATCCATTTGATACATGTTGAACAATGAACTCTTATATTTGTCTGTATTATATTAATTGATTAAAGTTTAATGATGCAAAAGATATTTTATGTACATATATATTCTCTTTTGAGGGTGATACTGTCCTTGTAGAATTTTTGCATCTAATCTGTGCACCTTGTTTGATTTTTGTAAAGGATTTATCCTAGGAAGAACTTCATTGGGAATATTATTCTTGATTGCATTTTTCGATATACAAGTTTCGACGAAGACATTTATCAATTGATGACACAATTGAAGAGTTCCTTCAAAGTCACAATAACTTCATGCCAATCAACTACTCCTATTCACAAATAAAGGAAATGACCAAAGGTTTCAAGGATAAGTTAGGTCAAGGAGGCTATGGTTCTGTATACAAAGGAAAGGTGCGAAGTGGTCATCTCGTGGCAGTAAAAGTGTTGGGCATGTCCAAAGCTAATGGGCAAGATTTCATTAATGAAGTTGCTACGATCGGAAGGATTCATCATGTTAATGTGGTGCGACTCACTGGATTTTGTGTAGAGAGATCGAAACGAGCTCTTATATATGACTTCATGCCTAATGGGTCCCTAGATAAGTTCATTTTTCGTGAAGGAGAACAAATCAACCCTTTGAATTGGGAGAAGATGTACGAGATTGGGCTTGGAGTGGCTCGAGGGATTGAATACTTGCATCGAGGTTGTGATATGCAAATTCTACACTTTGATATCAAGCCACACAACATTCTTCTCGATGAAAACTTTATCCCAAAAATTTCAGATTTTGGCCTTGCAAAATTGTATCCAACAGACAATAGTATTGTTTCTCTTACCGCTGCTCGAGGAACGCTAGGGTATATTGCGCCAGAATTGTTCTACAAAAACATTGGAGGCATCTCCTATAAAGCTGATGTTTATAGTTATGGTATGTTGTTGATAGAAATGGTTGGGAAGAGGAAGAATGTGAATGCATTTGCAGAGCACTCAAGTCAAATTTACTTCCCATCATGGGTATATGACCGAATCAGCCAAGATGAGGACATTGAATTGGGAGATGCCAGTGAAGATGAACAAAAAATTGCAAGGAAGATGATTATAGTTGCACTTTGGTGCATACAGTTGAAGCCCTTGGATCGTCCTTCTATGAACGAGGTCTTAGAGATGCTCGAAGGTGAGGTTGAATTCCTACAAATGCCTCCAAAGCCTTTTCTATATCCAAAAGAAATGTCCATTGTGGATCATGCAGACATCAGTCCAAGAGGAACATTAGTTTCTTCCCATAATGATGTGGATACGATTACCGTAGATGTAAGTTAGCTTTTCAGTGAATCAACTTTAATTGTCTCATAATTCTTGTAGTGAGATTTGACTGTTTCTCTTCTATTAATTTAATTAGGTTATTAGCTTCAATTTTATTTGTACAGAGTTGGGATAATAGCCCTGATTGGTTCTGGTTCAAGGTTGAATTATGACTGGTTCTAGTTCAAAGTCGAGTCACAACTTTTAGATAGGGCTTCGTTTTTATTTGACATTTTAGATAAGGCTTCACGAAAATTTTGTACCTTTCCTTTAACTTCCTTCTCTGTGTATGGTTAGGATTAGGGTTAAGATTAGGGCTTTTAGTGGGAGGTTGGTGATGAGCATATTTTTGGTATTATAGGGTTTAAAGAGTGAAAATAAGATGAGATTTGTTGATGAGAGGTGCAAAGGAAGTCTTGGGTACCAATGAACCTCAAGAAATTATGGCAGCCCAACCCTTGCCCGGCTTAACATTAGGTCCAAACTCATAAACTCAAGCCCCATGCAACACAACTTTAAGAACCAACAATGATACGAAGTTAAATATACATACATACTAGATTCCGAAAGCATCTGCCGGGAAAAAAAAAAAAAAAAAAGAGTAACAAAGATCTACCAAAAAATAATACTAACAAAAGTTTAAATCTGTTTAGAATAAAAACGATGAGATAAAAAATAAAATTTTAAATTCAATTAAAGACAAAAACTAGTATTAAGTCATTTTTATATAAAGGGTGGGACAATATATCGATCGAGACCGTTAAAACAAATCTGACCAACTAATTGTATTTATATCTAATTTCATAAAGATCAATGATACAAACAATATATATCTTTACTCTTATTTGAACGGAGGAAATGGCTACGTATTTTGTAAAGGTAACCCTATTTTGTATATGAAAAGACTTTTTTTTTTTCCTTACCATTTATCACCTATATAAGATGTCCTCAATCTATTGAAAAGTTTATAGTTATTATATAGACTCATTATTTTGTATATAAAATAGTGTTGTCCTAGCAATTTTAATAGGCACCGTACCAAAAGAAAATATGGATAAACAAAACAAAACTTGTAATTATTTTAATAGCAATTTTAAAACAAAACAAAATATACTTGCAATAATTTGTAATGTGTATATATGACCGTTTCAAGACAAAACTTCAAAGATTATATATAAAATATGGATAAACACATCTCCCTTTTTCATTCATCAATAAATTTTTCTCTTACTGTGGAGGTTCTCAAAAAACAAAAACAAAAAAACAAAAAAACATAATAATAATAATAATAATAATATACACATCTCCCTGCAGCATAAGTTTGTTATTGTCTTTATTTGCGAATGGAACATTTTCTCTTGCTTGTGGTCAACTGGCTTATAGAAATTATTAAAACAAATAATATTTAATTAGACGGAAGTGAAAACAAGATGAATCAAATCTATATGCCATGGTAGATCACAAATATTATAAATAATACTCCCTCCGTTCTTAATTAACTATCTCTTTTGAGAAAACATGCTTTTTTAGGAGACCCTATTAAATGCTTTCACATCAGCACATATTTTTCAACATTTCAATTTTACCCTCAAATGTACAAAACATTGTAAAAAGAGAGATCGGAATACCCTTTCAAGGGTATTTTAGGAAATCAAATAAAAAAATCATAGACTTTTTTAATGTGACAATAATTTTGGAACATTCCAAAAAAGAAAGTAGGCCACTTAATTAGAAACGGAGGGAGTAGAACATACTGGTAGGAGTCGAAAGCATAGCCACTATAAAGATGCTTTTGATAGAAAACCTTGACGGCCCGTAGTGCTATACCCAACCATCCTAACTTCTGAATGATTGGATTCCATAACACACAATGAAATATATAGGCGACTAGGTGATGATTGACTGCTAATCCTAAGTTTCCAAATCCAACTAGGACTTAACCTATCATAAGTCTCATCCTATGGGTTAAGACACAAAATCAAATCCCCACATTTATTGAAACCCTATTAGTATTACCAAATTATATTCAATCAAACGGTCAAAACATATTCACTGTGATTGGCAAAAAACTACTTGATCTATGGGTTTTACTTTTACAAGATCATCACAATTAACTCAGAATTTAACCAAAATAAAATATAAGCTATAGAGTCCAAAAAATTCTTACATTCTCCCACTTGGACCATGGCGAAAGATTTTGAAATTTTGAAAACAAAGTCTGCGTTAATAACAAAATTTTGAATTCGAGTGCCACTCATTAATTTGAAAAATAAATGATGATCTTATTTAAGTTGCCCAAACATTTAGTAATATAAAAGTTTATAAAACAAAACTTATTTACAATGATTTTGATAGACACCCAATCAAGAAGGGCGTACGCTTTACTTAGTACTGGTCTATTATCAAAGTTCAAGTATCTACAAAACCATCATATCTGAGTAACAAAATGTAGAGATTTGTGTCTAATGGGACAAGACATAACGAAGTATAGTGAAAATGCATGCAAGCTTTCCCATGAATGGTCACCGAAACTTCATATGCACAAAAACAAAAGCACATGTCACTAGGATCCAAAATATGATTATTACATATCATAACGAATGTGCACACAAAATCTAGATAAAGGCACTTCAGATGATTGGAAATCATCTGAAATTCCCAAGTTAGTTTAAGAGTTCTAAGTTCTCAAAAGTAAGCATATAAAATCGAATCTCACATATATTCAAGTAAGAACTCTAAAAAACCAACCTCTCAATTTGAGAGAAAACAAATACAAATCCAAATAAACCAATGTGGAAATAGACTCCCACTAATCAAACTAATAATAGCATAACATAAACTTATAACAAGAAGTAAATATAATTTTCATAAAATCTTCTCCAACATAGGATAATAATAATTAAATGGTCTATAACAAAAATTTTAATTTTTGGTGCTCCCACAAACTAAAGTTAAAGTATCAAATACAATTAAGTATTTATCAACATGATGCATAGATAAAACTTAATTCAAAATGTACATTAATTCATAAAATAATTAAATAGCATTCAAATATGCATGAACAAAGCTTTTTTAAAATAATTATAGATTGTGGAACAAAAGTCATAAGCACTTGCTAGTAATGATTTAAACAAAATTTAACCTATATTTAAATATAAAATAATCTCTTGCAAAACTCTCATAGAGAAAAACATTCATAGGATGAAAGAATGTTTATAAATAATAGACTAAATTCGAGCATGTGAATAAGGGACACATTAGCGTAATATAAATATTATCACAAAATTAGCATTAAATCTAAGCCAAAAGAATTTATTTGAAATGGAAAAAATAAATTAATGTTCATAAATGGTCATTCAAATATGTGTAAAACCAAAATATTTCAAAATAAACTAATAATTTAGTATTTCTAAAAGATTGGATTTACTTTATCTCAAAATTTTTGAACTTTAAAGATACTCAAAACCTCAACTAAAAGGAATTTATTATCAAATAAATATAAACTTGAGGTTATAATCAAATAGAGTTCTTCAAAAATTATGTAGTGAATTTTAATAATTTGGAAAATAGTTTCACCAACAGAAATTCCATAAAAAGAACTCATCAAAGTGTACAATATGATCCCAAAAAATGCAAGAAAATTATATAAGGCCACAAATATAATGTGCTCGTGAATTTTTATATAAACCATATTTGACCTCATTCTGAAATGATTATACCTATAATCATGAAATAGAAAACAAGAGATCAATTTTAAAATTTTGAATTTATTCTGTGGCCTTAATATTAAAACAACCGATTTCTTAACAGTTATAGAACCAAAATTGTTTCACTATTAATATGGCATATTCAAAATAAATTATAATAAAATGGGAGCAAATTAAATACGCCAAAAACGAACGTAGATAAATATGATACTAAGCATATGTAAATGCAATACTATCCACAACAATTTGATCTTTGGGGTAGACTAAATTCTAAATTATTTGCAATTCACGATTTCTCTTTTGAGTTGAAATCATGAATCAAATAACAAAGCAACTTTATCACAAGATCAAGACAAATTTTCTACACATAATGTCCTATCATTCTCAATGCCTTTGGGTCATGTGTTAAAATCAATTTCACCTATACACATTCGACTACTTTCTTGTCCATTCCAATCATGTTACCATAAATGACAAAACTTTTGGGTCTTATATCATATATGGACATAATTGAAGCCAACATGACATGACATGACATTAAAAAAAAATATTTATTGAACATACACTAATGAACCCTCCACTAATAGTCGTAGAGATTTTAATTTCGTCTACTTTGGTACCGATAGTCTCATATAAAAATTAGCACAAGTCACACAATATATCATGATGCAATAATACTAATAGTCATACCTTCCTTATAGGAGACTTCTAGTTAGAAGATAAATTGATATGGGCTTACATGAAAATTCTCTATAAAGATGACCGATAAATTGATTCAAACATATAATAATTTTGAAATAACAAATGGGAATGGATAAAAATATGTTCTAAATTAATGGACAAAACGGAAACCAAAAAACCAAAAAATCAAAAAGCCTAATAAATTCAATAATTGTTTAAATACAAATTTATTTCCTCTAACAAAAGTGAGACCAAGAACCCATAAAAATATAACACTTAAAAGTTAAATATGTGCGTCTCATAAAAATTTACATTTTCAAAAACCATGTCAAATATTAGAAGGAAATAAAAAACACATCAATAGTTTTTTGACCTCATACCTGACAAATAATCAATAGAGATTCAAACTAATATATATTAGTTGATGGGATCTACTAATAAAATATAAGATTGAAAACTTAAAAATGGTCAAGTGGACTCCGGGTATAATTCTCAAATTGGGTCGCAAGTAGAAAACTAGATCCACAAGGGTCAAATTCTAATTTTGTGTTTGGGAGGACGACCTAGAACAGAATTTAATCACAAAATGACAAACACAAGTTTTCTAGGTTTCGGTCATTAACAGGATCACAAATACAAGGCAACACGAGTAGTGGATGTTAAGGCTACATCTTGGATCCAAGTAAAACAAGTTGGAGCTTTTTCTCAAGTGTTAACAAAAATATGTTGCTCACAAATTCCTTGATATTGATGGGAAGCTATGGAATAAAGTTTCATACACAACCAATCCCATTAATTTTCCGACAAAAAGAGTAATGCATTGTCCCAACAAAAAATTTATAAAATAAGACCGAGACTATGGTTTCGGTTTTACCTAAAATAGGATTTTAAGAAAAAACTTAAAACGATTTTTGCGCATGTAGGAATTAATATACACGAAGAATCCAGTACGGTATGAATCTAATGCCAAAAACATATCAAAACTCAAAAAGTGACGAATAAGAACAAACAACTCATCAAAAACTGTTTTACAAAAAATCTACCGATAAAATGATCACCAAAACAATACAGATTTAAACCATGGCTCTGATACTACATGAGAAAATATTTTTAAAAAATAATATTTAACTAAGCGGAAACGAAAACAAGATGGATCAAATCTATATAGCATGGTAGATCACAAATATTATAAATAATAGAACATACCATTAAGAGTCGAAAGTGTCGCTACTATAGAGATGCTTCTACGTACCTACAAGAATAGAAAGCCCTAACGATCTCGTGATGCTACACCAGTACACCCAGCCTTCCTAACTTCTGGATAATAGGATTCCATAACATACAATGAAATATATATAAGCGGTTGGATAATGACCACTAATTCTAAATTTCTAAATCCAACTAGGACTTAAGTTATCATAAGTCCTATGGGTAGGGTTGCGCACGTGTTGGTTTGGAATAGTTTAGAGAAAAATTATCAATCAACCCACCCATAGTGGGTTGCAAATTTTTCAACTCGTCACCAAACCACAAGTGCTAAAAACCAGTGAGTTGGTTGATTTTTTTTAGGCAGGTTGTTATTAACAGTTTGGGCAGATTTGACAGGTTGTATCATGCCCTTTTCAACTAGCGCATTTCTAATATATTGGGCCTTAAGTGATTACTTGATTTGTATCCTATAAATATATCAAGATAATATGATTATTTAAGATAATTAAGTGAAACTTGCTACACAGTTACATATAATTATTTAAGGTGGTTAAGTGAAACTTGATATGCACTTACATATTATTTTAATGCCAAAGATGAAAATTATGACTCAATGAGAAAAAACACTTGATCAATGTTGATGAAACTGGAGATAGTTAATGTGATTAGAGGTTAGAGGACCCAAACCTAATATCCTAGCAAAGTACTAAAATGAAAATACATTAATATGATTTTAGAGATATTTGATTTTTATAATCTTATGCATATATTATTGAAGGCGGGGCGGTTTGGTTGGTTGGAGGTTTGACAAACTTCAGCCCATCAATCAAATCAAACTACCAATTTTATTGCTTAATCCGCCCAAACCGTGCTGCCTAACCTCTCAAACCGTTTGAGTTGGTGCGGAATGGAGCGGATTAGTTTGGTTTGAAGGATTGGGCAATTTGGTGCACATCCCTACCTATGGGCTAAGACACATAATCAAATCCCCACATTCATTAAAACCCTACTAATATTGCCAAATTATATTCGATGAAACGGTCAAAAGATATTCATTGTGATTGAAAAAAAATTGCTTAATCTTTGGATCCCACTTTTACAAAATCTTCACAATTATCTCAAATTTTAATCAAAATAAAATATAAGCTATAGAGTCCAAAAAATTCTTACACTGGCCACTTCTACATTAAAACTTGTAATTACTGTAGAATGATCGCAAAAGATTTATTGATCTCCACTACATCCATTTGATATATGTTGAACAATGAACTCTTATATTTGTCTGTATTATATTAATTGATCAAAGTTTAATGATGCAAAAGATATTATATGTACATATATATTCTCTTTTGAGGGTGATACTGTCCTTGTAGAATTTTGCATCTAATTTGTGTACCTTGTTTGATTTTTGTAAAGGATTTATCTTGGAAAGAACTTCATTGGGAATATTATTCTTGATTGCATTTTCGATATACAAGTTTCGACGAAGACACTTATCAGTTGATGACACAAGTGAAGAGTTCCTTCAAAGTCACAATAATTTTATGCCAATCAGATACTCCTATTCACAAATAAAGGAAATGACCAAAGGTTTCAAGGATAAGTTAGGTCAAGGAGGCTATGGTTCTGTATACAAAGGAAAGGTGCGAAATGGTCATCTCGTGGCGGTAAAAGTGTTGGGCATGTCCAAAGCTAATGGGTAAGATTTCATTAATAAAGTTGCTACAATTGGAAGGATTCATCATGTTAATGTGGTGCGACTCACTGGATTTTGTGCAGAGGGATCGAAACGAGCTCTTATATGTGACTTCATGCCTAATGGGTCCCTAGATAAGTTCATTTTTCGTGAAGGAGAACAGATCAACCCTTTGAATTGGGAGAAGATGTACGAGATTGGGCTTGGCCAAAAAAAAAAATCTGGTATTTACAAAAATACCCGAGTCATTCATGTTAATTATAGGTGATTGAAAAAAAAAGAGCAAAACTATCCTTAAATGGAGCCACGTTTGAATCCACCATACTGAAAACTTCATTCATGTGTAACCAACTAGCTCCCATCTCCTAATTCGGTTAAAATACCATTTACTAACTAAACTACCACCCACATTTCCCTCCACCCATGCACGTTTATCTATCTCTTCCAATAATTATCATATATAATAACTTTCTTCAGTTTGGTAAATTTACGAATTAGTCCATAAAATTATGAAGTTTTAGGGGTTTTAAAATAATTTTGAATGCAATCCAACCACAACGAGGGTTTTTTTTTTTAATAATTCTAAGTTTTCTAACCGCCCTCCAATCATTTTTGGGTAATAACATTTCAAAACTATAAACATCAAAAAGACTTTGGGTGCAATAAAGCCCATGGTCTTGGGGCCTAAGCTCCTAGCTACATGAATGCATAAATAGATCAGTACTTTGTTCCTTGGGACACAACTTAGCCAAGCCCAAATCTTAGACCGTTGGATTGAAATTGGAGGCAAAACATTTTGAAGGAGGTAGTACCAAATATTCTAGAGAGTCACTATAAAACTTGAAGGTAGAATATCCAAACAGAAATCCTTTGCCTTCTTAACCATGTTGCATTCCATGCTGTCTCTATATAATTAGGTCTCATTATCATCATAAGACTACTGGAACTTAGCCATTCAATTAATTTTATTTTTAATAAAATTTTGTACGTTTGAAGTAACAATGACAAAAATAATCAACGACAATAGCTATTAATATGTGTTAATTTCATATATACCTAAATAATATAATTTGTGGACACAATCTATGATGGGCACAGCCCTATCAAAATTGATGGGGCAATGTCATTTTTTATATAAAGGGTGGGACAATTTATCGATCAAGACCGTTATAATAGATCAAACCAACTAATTGTATTTATATCTAATTTCATAAAGATCAATGATGCAAACAATATATATCTTTACTCTTATTTGAACGGAGGAAATGGCTACGTATTTTGTATAAAAAGGTAACCCTATTTTTTATATGAAAAGATTTTATTTTTTCTTACCATTTATCACCTATATAAAATGTCCTCAATCTATTGAAAAGTTTATAGTTATTACATAGACCCACTATCACTATTTTGTATATAAAATAGTGTCGTCCTAGCAATTTTAATAGGCAACGTACTGCCCCATCTCTAATATGTATGTGTACACAAGTTTTATAGTAAACTCTCATTCGACATACAAAGTTCAAACGTAATCTTAAAAATAAAATAAATAAATAAAATACAAATAAATCATTTTCAATAGAAATCATGTAGTTTGCATATTTGTTTTATTAATACCCTAAAATAATTTTAACTATGACATTAAAAAGTCGGCCCTTACTACAATTATCATTAACATCACCATTGAAATTCAATTCGTTTTTTTTACTTAATTTATCTTCAATTGATGGAAAGAAGGTCTAATTTTTTACTCTTCTATTTGTAATCTTACGTCTCTGTTATCAATCTATTAGTGTTTTGATGAAGATAAAAATCTCTCCCTTCCTCAATAAACATAATCACTGGCATGATGCTGGGAGTAGACAGATGCATGATAGAGTGTGATGACCACTAGCCCTAACTTTTTGAATCCAATTAAGAATACTCCATCTATGAGAAGTCCGATTGTGAGAGTCACCAACTTTGGCTTTTGTGTTTCCTTTTCCTTCGCAGGTTCATTTTAAGGCATTATGATTTATGTGACTTTATCCTAAACTTGTGTCTCTATGATCATTCATTCTGGAATCAAGAACAATGATTTTCTCAAAAAGTTCTCCAGTGCGTCTCTCTAGATATTCCCTCACATCAAACACATTTTTAGTCACTTTCCTCGTCTTTTTCCATTACCTTTTTTTTTTTTTTTTTTTGAAACAGTCAGAAGATTCCCACTGCCACAAAAGTGGCTGTACGCATCTTTTTAAGTGGTAATTTGTGGCAGTGGGAATCTTCCTACTGTTTAGGGATTGGGACTATAAAAAAAAAAAAAAAAAAGTAATGGAAAAAGACGAGGAAAATCCAATACTATCTCTGCTAGTTGGCAAAAAGGTTGCCTCAAAAGAAATTATGTTTGGTTCCTAATTATTTGGCCAACTTATCTAAACTTCAGGGCCGGTTTTGAGTTTTTTGGGTCCCAGGTAAACTCTTAAAATGGGACCCTTAATATCTTTTTTTTTTTTTCTTAGCACCAACATAAAATTTATTTGCACATCCCACTTATTTTAATTTCTTGAGAATTTAGAAAAATACTAAAGGTTTTTAAAAAATTGACCGCAAAATTCACTAGAAAACATCATTTTGAACAACTTGTAGAAGAAAGTTTTTTCAAAATCTTTCGTTTAAGTGGACATTTTTGGCTAAAAATTAAACAGAGACGTTAAATGATTAAAAAATCTACTTAAATGATAGATTTTGGAAAAAATTTCTTTGGCAAAGTTATTCAAAATGATATTTTCTAGTAGATTACATAACAAATTTTCATAAAAACCTTTTATATTTATTATAAAACATTGATAAATAAAAATTAGTGGGGTGTGCAAATAAAATTAAGGGGTTGCAATAACCATTCTCTTTGGAAAAAAGGAAAAAAAATTAAGCCTACTACAAGGGTTAGTTCCAAACTGGGGCCCTAATTTTTTATCCAAAATGTGGGGCCCAAGGTGGCCGCCTTGCCCGCCTACCCTCAGAACCGGCCTTGATAATTATGAAAGAATCTTTAAACATCTCTAACAGCAAGATGTTAGAGATGAAAGTGGAAGCACTAAACATCTCTAACAGCCATAATTATGTAAGTTGATTTCTATTCAGCAAAGTTATGAAGGTTTAGACCGTCTCTAAACAAGCCATCAGTCTCTTCCTAGTAAACGTCTCTAATAGCAAGATGCCATAGCTGTACATGTCACAATAAATTGATACCAAGCAGAAGATTTGCTGCATCCGTTTTTTAGTCAGCCAATACAGACCCTTATCTGTGGGACTAGATGTAACACTATGCCACTAGCAAAAGTGGATGGAATATGTAACCATTAAAATAAAAAAATTTAAAAAAATTTTAAAAAAAAAAAAAAGAAAAAAAAAAGTGGACGGAATCATTCCACGATATCATAATCAGGCCATTATGCGGAATGAAAGTGGAAGCACTTAAAATTTGCAGTCTAACAGCCTCTCTAAGCCATTTTATGTGCAATGAAAGTGGAAGCACTTACTTATTATTGACTTAGAACAGTGTCCAAAAGTGGGACACCGCTAACTATGTGATTTTGACATTTTTTAGGACTTATGAGAAGCATTTTCAATTAGGACTAATGCATTGATGCATTGACGTCTACCTAGCACTCATTAGGACCATTACCATAGCTTATTTCGTCAAGGAAAGAATCTTTCCGTGGAGATTGGGAAAGAAGGTGAGGGTTTTTTAATGCGAATGGGACAGTCTTACAGCCCCTCTATATCGTTTATGTGGAATTGACTTGATATTACAACCAGAAGTGGAAGCACTTCTTATGCCAAATTGACTTACAACACCATTGAAAAGTAGGACTGTGCTAGCTGCTTGGTTATTAATCGAGCCAAAGATACTCTGCATACCGTGTTGGCATGGAAAAACAAGAAAAACAATTTAATTGAAATCAATATCAAATTAATTCAACTGTCGTCAATTTTTAAAAAACATGGCACATTCAATAGAGCCCACTATTTAATCGATTCAATAATCTTTCGATTTTCATGGAGCCCAATTACATAAAGGAAGCATGATGAAAGAAATGACTAAAGAGGTTTAAGGGTCAGCAATAGCCACCTAATACTCCTATACCTAAGTATATGCCATGACTTGGGGTAAAGCAATTGAAAAATGACTTTGGTCTAGTGCGTCTTATTGCTTTATGTGCAATATTAAAAGAGAATCATGTCTTCCTATATATGATATATGGTGTGTAGGCAATGGCATTAGCTGTTGGAATACTGGTATTTTGAGCGAGCAGGCGTCAAGGCCATTGATTGCCCATACCCTGTGACAGGACTTGCCAATCTGGTTTTCAAATTGGCCAGATTATTATTAATTGGCTCAATTACATGGTCATCTTATTGAGTAATTTGTTTCTCCCCATTTACTATTAAAAGAAACTATGCATTATGCATCTTTACATTTTTCCTCAAATCTGTAATCTTTACCTTACTTATTTTTTGTAGCTGAGACGCTAGGTGGTCTATTGCATTACGCTCTGGAGGGATCCATGGGGAACGCCTCACTGTGTACCTCCAAAACCATATATGCAGGGGTGTTACTCACATTAGACAAGGTCTATGGCTGGGCTCAGCATGAAAAAAAAAATCAGTCCGATCACTTGAAAAGATAATTTGCTGAGTTTTGTTATTTTAGTTTGAGTTAGGGATATTGCTCTTGCAGTGGACTGTGACTAAAGATTAAACATAGCATTAAAAAAAAAAAATGCACACTATTATTATGCATCTATTAGACAACCTATAGCAGAATCCCCACTCCCACCCATAAAAAGAAAAAAATCCTTTGTTTTATTGGACATGAAACTAAACTAATTGGCTGTTCTAGCAGGACAACTATCTGGTATGATATCTGTTTAAAAACACTCAAATATTCTCCGAAGTATAAACATTATCTCAAAGCCAGACCGAATCATATAGGGATTCTTAGGCCTAATACAATAAAGACAAAAATATTTGCACCACTTACCTAAGGAAGGCATCAATTTGCTAATTTCTTCCGCCCTGTCTAGAAGCACTCTTGTTTGCCATTTTATGTCATTCTCCTTCAACAATCCTCACAAACAATTCAAGTTTTCCTGTTAAGAATATAAGATATCCCACAATGACCCAATTACCATTATACATCCATACCGCATCACCACCACTTTCCATCCAAATCCATAATAATCAAAATTCATCTAATGTTTGTATTTTGCAGTGATTTTTGGGACACCTTGTCCTACACCACAATCTGAATGACATGCTGCTTGTGAGACACATTTTTAGGACTAATGCCAGAGTGTGAAAGACACACTCCTCATCAATCCTGAGGAAAACATTTTTAGGACTAATGTGTTTGGTCTGTATACGTCTACCTTCCACTCATTAGGACTGTTACCATGGCTCATTTGGTCGAAAAAGGCCCTTTTGTGGAGCCTGGGGGATAAAAAGTGAGATCGTTTGAATGGGATTAGTTGGGTCTTACTGCCACTTTTTTCCATTTATGTGGAATTAACCTGTTATTACAGCTGGAAGCAGAGGCACTTGTTATGCTAATTAAATTGAGTTGCAATTGTTGGAAAATAATAGAATAGATGCTACTGTATAAAATAAAACTAGTACAAGAATTGCAGAAATACAAACAATGTCGAGTACAAGACACTGTCCTTAAGAGTAGTTCCGCCCCTCTGAGTACTCAACTCGGTGCAATAGGTCACAGCGCTCTACCCTCCAAGATTCAACAACCAGACTCCCACAAGCGTGCACTCGCAAGTGTAGGAGTAAAAATGGGGCCCTAATTTTTTAGCCAAAGTGTGGGGCCCAAGGTGGCCGCCTTGCCCGCCTACCCTCAGAACCGGCCTTGCTGAACTTTTTCGAATGACAACACCCCTTCATTGACAGCCACCTAAAAATGCATGTCTCCCTGGTCCACACTTTTCGGGCTGGGAAATAATTGTGCAGGTGTGCTTGCCTATAATTTGGGAAGAAAAACTTGTATGTAACTGTGGCACAACTGATGTGGTGTCATTAGCCAATTATAGTCAAATAAAATGAGATTATTAAAGTATTTTTTTATCCCACAATCCCACTTTTCTTAGTTCTTAGATCACAATCCCATTTTTCTTGGTTCTTATTGGCTCATAATACTTCGTGGCCGTGTCACAGTTACATAGAAGACTCACTCTAATTTGGGTCATGCACAGTAACCTAATGCCTCCTACTGGGCTAGTTTCCCTCTTAAAGGCCAATTCTTCTGGTGTTAGTGTTCCTCGACTGTAGTTCTTTTTGGGCATCCCACTGACCCCAAAAAAACAATATGATAAATTATAAGAAAATCCTGTAATGTTTGACGTTTTTCCATGTAATCCTCTGAAGAGAGAGAGAGAAAAAAATTTGTTGCAATGTCATCCAGACATATTACAAATTTAGCAATTAGTATCATCGTTAATTACTGTTCGTGGAATTAACGAAGGTTATGTGACCTTTTTCATTTAATTTCATGAACATCAATTGATTAACGATGATGTTAATTGCTAAATTTATAAACTATCTGCAAGCACTTTTCAACTATTTTTCCTTCAATGGTGTTACATGAAAAAGAACGAAACATATCAAATACCCGGGAACTCTATCCAATTTTGGCGTTGCGCTCTCTTTTCATTAGCTTTAAGGCACTATGAAATTGTGACCTTATCATGGACTGCTGTCTGTATGACCATTCGCTTTACAATCAAGGACACTGATTTTCTCACCATGTTTACCGGCCATTATATATTTTCCTTAATTCTTTTCACGTCAAACAAATTTTCAGCCACTTTGCACGTATACATCCTGTTAAGCTCCAATTGGTGGCAATAGGGATGGAAAAGAGGAGAAAAATCTAAAACCACTTCTGGTTGGCAAAAATTTTAAACGGTCTCAAAGAAATCATGTCAGATCCTCATTATATGAACTTTTTTTGAAAGATGACACACTTTCAATGATAGCCACTTAAGTTGTCTAGCTCTTCATACTCACTTTATAATGGGTGGTGAATTAATTGTATTAGGTCTCAAGTCCACCCACATATATTTCCAAATCCAATTAAGGTCCATCTATGAAAAATTCTTTTCATACCCCAAAAAAAAAAAACTTTTAAATAGGGCCCATCTACGATACAACATTGATTTGCGGTTTCCCATATGACCATTCATTTCACAATCAAGGACAATGTTTTCTTCTTTTAAGCCCCACTTGGTGGTAGTGGGAATCTTGATGCCATTTGTGGATTAGGATTGCACGTACACGAAAAGAAAAAGGAAAAGGGGAATGGAAAAGATGATGAAACAAAAAAAAATTTTAAAGTTTGGCAGTGCATTATTTCCCTAGTGCCTTCACGTTAAACACGATTTCGATCAACCACTTTGCAGCTGTATGCTTCCTTCTAAACTCCATTGGTGGCAATGGAAACCTTACTCTATTCGGGGATTGGAATTAAACGGAAATGGGAAAAGGGAAAAAGGAAAGAAGTGGACAATCCAAAACTGTGTGTGGTTCTATGGTTGGCCGAAATGTCTCAACGCCTCAAAGAAATAATGCCAGGTTCTTACTTCTTACTCAGCTGGCCCTATGGCCGGACATTGGGTTGGGTCTGGTTAGCTTGTGAGACTTAGGGATTATTTGGCAAACCTAAAAACCTAGTCAATTAAGAATAAGTCTGACTAGTTTTGATTTCATACTATCCAATAAAACTCTTTTTCCTAGTAAACAGTTCAGTGTTGTTTTGAAAATAAGACATATACATAAATTTTTTCAAACCAATTGTGAGTTGGTTTATTTAAAACCAAATAACAGTTATGAACTAGACCTAATATGATCTAGTTTTTTAAGTTCCCAAATAGGCCCTTAAAGAAAGGGGGCCTCTATAAACATTCCAAGACTTATTTTTTATCTCCCACTTATTTTAAACTTCTTAAAGTTTTATGAAAAATATAAACGGTTTTCATGAAAACTAACCGTATTGTCCTATAGAAAATATCATTTTGAACAATTTTGTAAAATAAAGTTTTTCTAAAATCTATTATTTAAGTATACTTTTTTACCATATATAGTCTCTATTTCATTTTTATAGAAATGGAAGCTATAAATAGATAAATAAAAAAAATTCATTTAAACGGTAGATTTTAAAAAAACTTTCTTTCAAAAATTTTAGTGGCCCCTCAGAAATTATGTCAGGCTCATAATTAGCAGGTACAAGGGGTGGGCGTTGGGCTGGCCGAGCTCGGGTGGGGCAGACACATGAAACCCATAGAAATTTTGCTAGCCCAAGCCCTGTTGGGTTAAACATAGGGAACAACTATTGCAACCCCCCATTTTGATCACCTTACACCCATCTTTTAGATTTTTAAGGTTTTATGCAAAATATAGAAGGGTTTTATGAAAACCGACCGTAATATTCACTAGAAAACATCAGTTTAAACAACTTTGAAGAAGAAAATTTTTTCAAAATCTATCGTTTAAATAGATTTTTTAGCCATTTATAACTTTTTAAAATTTTTTGCCAAAAAGTCTACTTAATCGATAAATTTTAGAAAAAATTTCTTCTACAAAGTTGTTTAAAATGATGTTTTCTAGTAGATAGTACGACCGGTTTTTATAAAAAAAAAAAACTTTTATATTTTGCATAAAATCTTAAAAACTAAAACAAAAAAAGGGTTTGATAAAAAAGTGGGGTTGCAATAGCCGTTCCTTTCAACATATCATAAACCGAAGCCTGCCCAATGGAATGTTTAGAAAACCTTACCCCAGCCAGGCCCAACCCACTGAAATATTTTTTTTTCCCCCCCTTATTTGAGAAGGCTATTTGGTGATACTTATCCAAAGAAAAAAAAAAGGACTATTTGGTGATCCTTCGACTGAAAATTGAATTTTAGTATACTCCAATTCCTTTTTTTGTATTAAATTTCTATTTGCATAGAGTTTTAAAAATGACCTAATGGTTCCAACAATTTAAAATTCTCCCCTTTGAACCAGAACTTGATACAATCTTAAAATTTTATGAGGTATATTGCATGGAACAAACCATTTATAGTTTTTGTAAAACAAGCAATCCACAAAAATCTTTTCACAAAAGGTAAAACACTAGAATGTTATAATAAAAACGTTATCAACGTCCAAGAAAATCTCACTATCCATCTTTTTCTCTTCTCATCCACCCTCAAACCATTGCATCATATGTAGAAAAATTTTGTATAAGAACAAAACAAACGAGGACCAAAACCCTAACAAGTGACCAAAAAACCAATAGGATTGTTGTACCATGCCCAGCCCATTAATTCATCGAGCCTCAAAAATTAGCCCAACCCAGCCACACGGGCCTATTTCACATGGCCAAGCCCACCTAAAGAACTGGTTGGAACTACTAAGTTGGGCAGGGCAAGTGGCCCATGCCCAACCCTTGCTAGCCCACTTATCTGAACACTTATTGACTATCTGAGAATTTTACTGATGACCTAAGAAGCATGGACACTTCCCAAGAGGTGCACACGTATGATACCTCTCCAAGACACTTCCAACATGACATTTCTTTTTTTCCATCTTTTTTGTCTTTCTAATCTTTTTAATTTTCCTTTTTATCCTATTTTTTCAATAAATAACTATGCTAGGGTTTCCAAAAACAATACAGAAGATACATTTTGAATGATAAATGTAATGTTATATGATATTATCTAATTATATACATAAAATATGCATTTTATTAATAACGAGTTGTATCCCAGATTTTAAGAATTTGCTGTGTCGGCATGTCTATGTCATAACCATGTTATGTGTCCGTATCCGTACTTTTTGGCAAATGACCACTTAAGATGAGTATTCACAAATTCACAATGACCATGAAATGGATAGTAGATTATTTTAACATGTGTAAAAATTTTAGATTGTTGGAATCTCAAGAAAAGAGGGTTGGATTCCCTCCTCCCCCCCCCCCCCCCCCCTTCCCCCCCCCCAAAAAAAAAAAAAAAAAAAAAAAAAAAAAGGCTAGAACTCCAAAAATATTTAGAAGTTGTGAAAAATGCTATTAATTTCAAATATGTTTCTCTAATTTTGTTTATAATGATGTGGCAATAGAGGTGGCACATAGTTAAAAATAAAAATAAAAAAACATCAACAAAAATTCATATGTTGATATGGTAACAGTCACATCATCAGAGAAAGAGCTTATGTTTTTTTTTTTTTTTTTTTTAATCCCCATTCCCCACGCAGGGCTACCACCCCATGAGGGGGTTTAACCCCAAGCTAGTAGCCTTGACTGGTAGCTAAACAAGAGAGATTGGCTAGTTTCAAACCTGGGATGTCTGAGTTTACAGCTTACCCCTTTGCCACCAAGCCAACTCTCATTGGTTGAAAAAGAGCTCAAGTTAAAGATTAAGAATCAATAACACAACTCTGAGCTCTAATTCAATTGACTAAGTGGTCATTTCAATTTGCTGTAGAAGGATTGATTAAGTGGAACTTTGACGACCCCAAAGGAGCTAACTGGGGAATTATTATTATTATTTTGTTCCAAAAAAAAAAAAAAAAAAAAACACAGGGGGATTGGAAAATTATGCTATATTTGGATAAGGAATCTATAGGTGGAATTTGTTTTTGGGATGGAATTTATAAAAATTTTATAAATGATCCCAAAAACAAATTCCATATAAAAATTCCTTACCCAAACATAGCGTAAAGATTCTCATTTTTAATGGTATCTTTTTGCGCAAACTGGGGATAAATTTGACCGATTTTCTTGGCCAATTGAGCTAAAAGTTTGAAATGGGGGCTCAGCCATTTTTACTCCTCCAGGCACTTTGGGATGCTAGAATTCTATTTGCTTCTACCAAGTATACTAAAAGAGAGTCTTAGCAAAAAAAAAAAAAAAGTATACTAAAAGAGAGAACGACCTTGTACTGTTCATAACTTCGGCCGCTTACTGTTCATGGATAAAACGCGGCACCCCAATGAATGAAACGGCGCTAAATTCACATTGGGGGAGGCTTGACTTCAGAAAACGCCGTCGTTTTGGAGGCTCTGTTTTACCCATTCGGTTTTTTACTTTGACTTCATTCAAATGATGGATTCGTTGTAATATAAGAAATCTTTTTTGATTGAAAAAAAAAAGGATACCCATTCGCATGTGAAACGACGCTGGATTCGCGTTGGAGGGTCGTTTGCTTGGGAAAGCACCGTCGTTTTTAGGACTTTGTCTTACCCCTTGGAATGCCATGTGATTTCTCAATCGGGAGTGTGTCCTCTGCAGCAGAGCAGGACGTACGGAGAGGAGGATGGATGGTCGTGATTCGATCGGCTCTCGGAGATTCGTGCACAGCCTGTGGGTTTTTCGGGTATATCTCGTCATTTCTTGTGCGAGACTTGGGGTTGGGTGGTTTTGATTCAAGGATTGGAGGCCAAAGTGGTTTGCTCTTTTCTTTTCGTCTTGCTTAGTCCAGCGGTAAGGTATGGCATTCTCGGCCTGTTTATTGTTGTTTGCATCTTTATTTCCTCCGTTATACTGGCTGTTATTTGTCTTTCTTCTGTTCTGGAGTTTTTGTTTTGGTTATGGATTCTTGGTTTAGATCTGGGTTGTTGTCTTCTTTGTTTTTCCATTTTTTCCTTGGCTTTTTCCTCTTTGCTATAACTTCATGGGTTACCTGTAGTTTGATTTATATGAGTGGGGTTGTTTTTTGTTATAGATTTAGGGTTTACGGTTCTAATGTTTTCTTCTGTGTGTTGATTAGTTGTCTGAGGGTTCTGTGATATGGATTGCTTGAATAAAGGGCTTTTTTTTAATAGATTTTGCTGCTGTGTGGCGGTGGCTTCGGTTTGGGGTTATTCAACACAGGATTTTACTTGAATAATAAAGGGCTTATTTTTTATAGATTTCGCTGCTGTGAGACGGTGGCTTAGGTTTGGGGTTATTGAACAGGATTTCATTTTTAAGAGGTTTTTGAAAGTGATATGATATGTCAGATTTGTGTTTTTAGCTTTTGGGTATTTTGGATTTTGACAGGAAAGAGGGTGAAAGGCAGATTTCAAGGGGCAAGATTCTGTTCCAGGTGTGTTTTCCCCTTTCTCTCCTGCTCCTCTCGTTTTCTTCTTTCTGATTTCTCTTCTGTTTGATTTTTGGGTTTTTGATTTAGGAGGGTTTTGATTTCTTCGAGCTGGTCTTGGAAATCGACCATTGCTGGGTTTTAGAGAGGGGACCAAAGGAAGGATGGGGATGGTGATGACATAGCCAACCGTAGAGACGAAATTCTGGGTCAGTTCTTTTTTTTTTTTTCCTCTCTACATCTGAAGTTAGTTTGATATTTTGTTATGTATCTTAAACGATTGGTTTAAGAAGTGTTTGATTAATTTCTTGAGTGATTGTCTTAACGGTGTTTTTTGATCTTTCAAATATACTCAGCAACAAAGGAGGAGTTTCTACGAGTACTTGCCCGATCCTGTTTGTTTCATAAATATCTTGTCTTTTGGGAACTAAAGATCACAAACAACATTGCAAAAAATTCGACATTGAGCTTCCTTTACACATGGAGATGCTATAAAACAATATAATCCCTATCTCAGGTTTTTCGAGCTGGTCTGAATGTGGATTTTGCTCCAGAGCTGGTTGCAAATCAACTTAATGTTCGAAATGGAGCTCTTGTTCTGGAGGTATACCAGCATAGATTTTTAATGCCATTTATGGGTACATCCTTATGTTATTATGATGTCCCATAATTAATTTTTGTCCATTGATAACTATTGCCTATTCGCCAGACCATTTGTTTATCACTTTATCTGCCTAACTTTGCTGCATGGTGCTAATTGCTATTGGTTCCGGGAAATAGTCTTGCATCCAAGGCTGGGCTGCTTCCCACGACAAGAGGATTTGCTGGTAATATTATACTCCGGGATATCATTATTGCAGTTGACAACAAACCTGTGAGCTATTTTTTACTGCAACTCTTCTTTTTTCTATTTATGCATTCTACATTAGTTGTTGAATTATTAAGCTGCAAGACTAATAATTTTCATATTAATGAAATTAAACTGTCCTCGACTCCTTTGAAGCTCATTTATGCCAATGTTGTGGTTTCCACAGATTCCATGGAAATGAAATCATTCAATTTTTTTTACATAGCACTTGAAGTGAGGGTCTTTTTTGGTTCTGTAGTATAAAAAAATTTGAATCTTTTTATTATATAGGATTTTATTTGTGTTTTAAGGATTTTGGGAAGTGACAACATTTACATTCTTGGTCATGGCTACTTTCTAGCGATGTCTCCTTTTTTGCTTTGTAATAATACCACTCTATATGATGGATTTGTGGCTTAGATACTTCAAAAACAAATATTAGTTTTGTGGAATTTTTTAAGACATTAGAGGGTTCAATGATTTTGAAAGTCTTTTTTCAGAACACAGAGTCATCTTTGTTGCAGCTACTATCCAAAAGAACTGTGGTGAATGCAGCCCCAGAAACACTTTAAATGTAAATGGGTGTTGGTGACTTTTATCCATTTTTCTGATCATTTTCCAAGTTAAATTTTTCAAAGACCAAATTCATGGCTTTCTGTAGTAGTGATTTAAGGAGGTCCTCCTTGGATGCCTTTTGGTTTAAGTGACAAGAGTCTATTCGAGGTTTTTCCACGCACTTGGGATGAACTCCTATCTAAGCTTTAATACATTTTTCACCCTCTCATTCTCTTCTGTTCCCCTTTCCTTTGGCTACTTTTGTTTTAGGGTACAAGGGCCTCTCAAAAATCCCATTTTACTTGCATCAGCTGCTGTCTTTGAAGGTTTAGGAGCTTAAAAGTCCATTTGATAGGTCGAGGAAGATGTACCAACAACTACCAAAAAGTTTTCTTATTATTTGATCCTGTCCAATCTGAAATATTGTCTTTTGGATGGATGAGAAAGAAGGGCAGCAGTAAACCAAGTTCTCTCACAATGTGAGTTTTGGTGGCTGTGGCTTGGGTTTGTCGATTTGAAAAGAAACATCCATGTAGAACATAAACATAATGCTGTATATTTTGCAGTTAATTTGTTGTCAGATTTGGAAAAAGTGGCATGAATTTTGTAATCAATCCTATGCGTTCTTTGGTTGGTCAGGTTAGAAACAAAGCAGAGTTAGACAAGGTGTTGGATGACTATGGTGTGCGTGGAAGATAAAGTCTTCTTAAAGATTCAGAGGGGCAGCGAGATTTTGGAGCTGCCTATTATTTTGGAGGAAAAAAGTGCATGACGAAGGAGTGCCTGGTGTTTTTCTCGATATCATAACAATTAATGGTTTCTTCTAATTTGCAATTGTTATCTCTATTATAGTTTGTTCAATGGGGGAAAAAAGAAAAAAACGCGTAAATTGGTCATGTAAGATGAGTAACTTTTGTACATAATTATTTTTTGGAACATTGGTTGATCATAAATATCCCATCTTTTCAAATATCAAGCAAGGGCTAACTTCTAAAATGCGTATCTTATTTCTTTTTTTTTTTTTTTTTTTTTAAGAGTAGTTGTCATCTATTAAAAATGTTGACTTTCTGAGAAAACATTTCTGGGAACAGTTTTCACGGTGTTCACCCAAAGGATTTGGATGAGTGTTCGAAGCTAAAATTGCTCTCATATATGACTCACTTTATGTTTTCTTACAGATCAACACATGGAATAGTTACCCGTTTGAGAATAAATGCTCAAGCACAAAATACTTGTAAGTTGGTTCAATAATTATTGTGATCTCAATTTTCATCATATATAATGGTATCTTGTTTTTTATGATTGTTATGGTAGATTTAAATTTCGTTATCAATCGATTAATATCATAACAACTCAATTATATAAAATTTGAGATATAAAACAAGCCAGCCACGTGAAAAGTGTTGGGTTATACAAATTTTGGGAATAAAGATTTCATTTACCATAAAATTAACGTCTTTTTTGTTTTTTTTTTTGGATGTATAACTGCATATATTATAAAGAGGAATTTAATTTTGTAAGCTTTCAATTTTAATTTCTTGCCGTTGTTACAGTGTTTTCCTTTATTAATCTTATGGTAATTGACTAATTGTATCTTATTTTGTGCATCCTGGTGTTTTTTGTGCATCAGGGTCAGATGGTGGTATTCAGTTTGGGGTCACATGGTGATTTTTTCTTTTTTGGGTGGGTTGTACCTCATTGGAGAAGATTAGACAGCTAATGTTTTTTCCCTTTTTATTTTTTGGTTTTTTGGAATTTAGGATGCAAAAAATGGGAACTATAAATGCAAGAAAGAAACAGTGACTGCATCAGCAGCGAGAAGCTCCCAAGCCTAGAGGGCGCGGCTAGAAGATAGTGGCATGGGTCAGAGTTACATTCCCACTAAAAAGTGCCTTCTATTGCTTTTTTTTTTTAAATCCTTTTTAAAATTATTTTGGTACTTTGACACCTTTTTTTTTGGGAGCTGGGAGAATACAGGAAGAGAAAAGAAAGTAAAATTTTGAATCTTTATGTTTTCATGTTATTTAGATTTCTTAGAATTTTCTCTACCTAATTTGGTTGATGTTTAGTGCAGAAAAAAATCATGGAAAAAAGATGCAAATCTCTCCATTGAATCATCTAGGTTGGAGAAAAGCCAATGTTTTTGGGCATTCAATGGGTGAGTCCAATGACCCTAAATTTTATTTTTCTTATAAACTATTAAGTATTGAACATTAATCTTCGATTTTACTTTATTTTTTCCTTTTTGAAATTTATTTTCTATCTGCCAAGGATCGTGATTAGAGTTGAATGTTTGGCAACTTCTTGAGAAAAAAATGTTTTATTTTAACTGTTTGGTCAATGAGAAAATTAGGTAGATCAATAGAAATTAAAAGTATTTGGTTCGTTTTAGTTTTTCATTTTCGTCTTCATTAAGCCAAGTAGCTGTA
Source organism: Liquidambar formosana (assembly GCA_039720395.1). NCBI lineage: Eukaryota > Viridiplantae > Streptophyta > Magnoliopsida > Saxifragales > Altingiaceae > Liquidambar > Liquidambar formosana. The sequence goes on along the minus strand of JBBPBK010000037.1, from coordinate 98,905 downwards.
TTAGACATTTTTGTTGGTGAATGAAATCTGTTGACATCTCTTGCTGCTGCAAGATATATGGTTTTGAATGGTACTCTTTTGTAGGTAAAAAAAAAAAAAAAAAAAAAAAAAAAAAAGATCAGAGAGAAATATCAAGCGATGAACAATGTGGGTAGGTCAAAGCCGCTGGGCATGCTTGAAGATGGCGGTTGTGTATTTAAATGGCGGGCTTGGTTTTGTGTTTTAACAAAAAAATGGATATTATGGTGTTGAGTTTATGGCCTTCAATAACACCCCCACCTCCAAAAAAATAAAAAAGAACAAAAAAAAGTAAAGAAAGAACAAAAGAGATTAGAAGCTTCATATTAAAATTTTTCTCATTGAGAGTTGAGATTGATAGCATTATAGAATAATTGACTCGTTAAGATAGAGTTTATTTTTAGTGCATATAAAAATTAATAGGATCTTTCCCCTATTAAGCACATTTGAGCCCAAGATTCTTTATAAATCCATTCGTTTCTATTGCTTTCATGGCTTTTGCATACTTTGTTTGATTTTTATTTTCCATTGCCACATATGATGTATATATTTATCTTTGAAATTTCTCGTATCTTTTTTTAGACTTTTGTTGGTGATACCAAGCAACCGAATCTCCTTCCGTAGGTAATTTATAATCTTTTAAGTACTATAGATTTTCTTCCTTCTCATTTGGAATTGCATATTTCTAAGTTTTAGTAGCTGATGGTAAAATGCTCATACTGGATTTGTAAATTGTTTTCGTGTATAAATTTGTGCAATAAGAATCTTAAAGTGACATTCCACGACAGTATTATACGATGGCACCTTTAAGCCCATATAAATTATTCTCTATATAGTTGACAAGATTGCAAGCTTTTAGATGATCCTAGAATGGATGTAGCTTGATGCTATTCATCTCTTTATCAGTGACTATATGTTTCAGAGAATGTCGTGTTCTAAAAAATGTATGAAATACTTGCAGTCCTTTTTTAATAACTACGTATACTTCGCCACAATGATTTCTTTTTTCTTACTAATGTTTTGCAAGGTTTATGCTAGATTTTATCATTTCAAGAGATTTTTGCTAGATTTTGTTGTTTAAAACGAATAATTTTTAAGGGCTCCTAATAGCTAATTTTCTTATTTTTATTTCTGATTTTCTTTTGTGCTTATCTTGATTTGTAGTCTTGAATAATTGTTGATGAAAATTTACCTGAGATCATTGCTATCAAAACCTCATGAAGCTTTTCTCTACTGTTGGGAGGTATTAAGATTATTTTTAGTAGAACTGTATATATTATTTTTTTTATAAACTATGTTTATAATAATGCTGGACATTTAATCATTAATTGGTTCTTTGTTAGTGTGATGACAATTCCTACCTGTCAGCCTCTGCCCTCCTATGCTGGTGCTTCTTCAGCCACTAGATCAGCTAAAGTGGATGGAATGCTGTTTAGTACAAGGTATGCATTTGTGGAGTTGGTTACTTTTGACAGTATATATTCACCTTTTTCAGGCCGTAAATTTAATAATGCATTTCAGTAAAATCTTTTGGCCTGTTACCTTTTTTGAATGTTGTTACCTTTTTTGAATGTCTCAACTGACTGAATAACTGATGTGATTTTGGTTATGATTTTAACAAAGCATGAGTTTGGTTATGATTTTGGACTTTTGGCTCACTTCTGTGGTTTGTTAATAGATCTGAATGGCTGGTATTTTTCAGGGTTCTTATATTGTTTGATGTCATGCCACTTACTGGCAAGAAGTTGGACTTGTTACAAAAAAATAGTGCCATCTAACTAAAGAGCATGGAATGATAGAGAGATAAAATGGTCTTAGTTCCATCAAAATGCAGGGAAATTGAGCTGTTTGGCTTAATTGTTCTTTTCTTTTTTGCAAGTTTGAGCTCAGATACTCGGTACTTATCTTTTGATCGACTATTGAGCAGTCTTTACACTATACGAGTTGTGATCCTAATCCCTTCTTTTTTATACATACAGACCCAAATTGAATTTTTCATATCCAAATAACATCAACATTCTTATGATAGCTGTTTTTTTGTTGCTCGAGTGTTAATATATTTTGTTGATTTTGCTAAATGCAAGATTGAGCTTACCAGATGAAAGTGGTCTCAAATCAACTTTAGCAATGTAAATATAAATGGTGATGATGAAACAGCTACAAAATTTTTTAAAGGGCTATTTCAATGAGGATTTGGCTTGATAGATTGCTTTGATTCGCAGTCGTACAAGAAACACCCAACTCCAGGAAACTATGGATTCTCTTTGTTAAATAGCCTTTGTTTGATCGATTAATAAAGCATCGCAATTTGATATTTTAAAATTTGTACTCTTCGACGAAAGGAGATCATGCCGTATTTTTTTGCTTATATTGGATCAAAATCAGTAAAAGATGTGTACCAGGTACGAGACCTCTACAAGTGAGTTGGGTTGTAAGTAGAAGGCATTGGAATTGGGTCGTAAGTTCAAACTTTAACTATTAAGCTTTGCTTTTTTCAGTAATTTGTTCATTTCAACTCACGCACGGTTTTCTACAAACAAACCCAAAGAGGACATGTTGGAAGCACTCAAACGTAGCCTATAAAATGAAAGCAAAAAAGAAAGCCTTTCCTTTGCACACTATCTGCTGCACGATCTGAAAACAAAACCCTTTTCATTTTCACATCATATAAATCGCCCTTTTCGTTTTCACATCATATAAATCGCGTGCCTCTCCCACTAGTCCTCTAAAAACTCTTCAAAAGCTATGATTCAGTGGTGCCAACAACAACTGATCTTCAGTAGGCAAGTATTATTAGCCGCATCTTTTGTAAAATTTAAGGATTTATACCCTCATTTCAGCATTAATTTACAAAAATGGGCCATTATCATTTTTTTTTTTTCCTGGGTAATTCCAGAAGCACTGCTCTTCATTGTTTTTTTGTTATTTTCCCTTCATTCCAAGCCACATGCCTATGTATTCATGTTTCTAAAAAAAAGGATATTATTAAAGTCCCAAAGTTTAACAAAACACCGAATATAAAAAAAAAAACAATCATTAAATTAATGTCATTTATTAAATTCCATCTTTACAAAAGTATTATACTTTTTTTATATTGGGTTTTATGTAAAAAATAATTATTAAAATTATAAAAAGTAAAATAAAAAAATTCAAAAATTTTATAATTTGAGTATTCAAAACAGACAAATATTTTGGAATAAAAATAATAATAAAAACTACCTATTTTTATGGGTGGAGGGAGTAGTTCTCAAATCACATTCTTGACAACAAGCAGAAACCAAACAAAAATAAAAGCAAAATCAAAAACAAAAAAAATAAATAAATAACTCAATCACATGATGTGGTGTCATCTAGGAAGCACGAACACGCTTAAGAAAGTGTCGTGGTTGTGTCTGACATATGTCGGATATGGACACATCCCGACACGTGTTACATACTTTTCATTCGTATCCATTTAATAAAGAAAAAAAAAAGATTAATTTCGGACACGGAAGGGACATGGTGGGGTAAAAAAATAAAAATTTAATTTGTTTTAAAAGGGGTAATTTTAATTATTATAAACAATTGATAGGTGTTTTTTCAAAAGCTGAAAAATTCCTTACTATGAACAATTTTAGAGACATGGCTTTTCTGCCTTAATAAAGAATGATTTTATATCATGAAGTGCATGCCTCTTATGATGGGACGTAATATTTATAAAAAAAATAAAAAAAATTACATAAATAATTATATATATATATATTACCATATCTCAACTATATTGTGTCTTGATATTTTTAGAAATTATCGTATCAAAATATCCATGTGATATTATAACTATGTCACATGTCCATGTTGGTGTTTCATAGGGTGTCATGAAGTGTCGCAACACTGGAAGAAGCCACCTAACCGTGGCTGTAAAGTTTCACACAATTTATCACCTTACGTAGGAGATGGTCCAAAAAAGGTATGAATAGAATATAGACATTTTCAATGTTTTATTAATGTGTACAGTCTGGTTGGTGAACCTGGTCTGAAAATACTTTTAACCCCAATCTGATTTCATGGGTGAGGCGGTGAGCTAACAACTTTCTGTGTCGGTGACACAGTCACCACTCTAGATATTTTGAATCTTCATCGTCACAAAAATGGGACCCCCAAAAAAAAAAAAAAAAAAAAAATCTCATCACAAAAAAATGGCTAAAATAATACGGACTATAATATCTCATAGGCAATGCGACAAATTCAAGATCTCGTAAGAGACGCAAATCCAAGAGATCGGCAACGACACGTCGTACGAGGTCCCAACTCCGACACGCGAACCCGAGAGGAACGACACGTGTTACCAAAGTCCTCAATTACATTCTGACAAGTCAACATTCCTCGTCAGCACCAAAAGGCCAAAAAGAAGTTACTTCACACCACGCGCGAGCCGCCACGTTATCATTTTCCCGGACACCACACGTAGGACCCAACATACTGGTCAAAGCAAAGGATCTCCCCACCGAAATCTCGGCTGTCCACGTCTCTGTTGAGTAATCCAAGGCAGTTGTCGTTTTGAAATCGATCTGGCGATGATCCAACGGGTTGGTGAATTTAACGGTTGAGATTCAAACCTTTTTTCATGCTATATTTTGAATTGGGCTGTTGCGCTTCAGCTTTTCCATGCAATGGTGAAGAAGGAGAGAGCTTCATCGCCTTCGGCGATTGAATACTGGCAAACGACCTCAGATTCCGGCAACTTGAGTCAACTCGGTGGGAAGAAAACCAAGAATGGATGCCCGGAAATATTGAAATTATCTTTCTCGCCATCGCAGTCATCGGATGATCATGATTCATCGGAAAATGACGTGATTATGGGGGGGAAATCCGGTTTGGGAAACCAAACACGTGAAAAAAGTGATAATTCACAAAGTTTTACGTATGAACCATATGGGTCAGTGTCGGTGATTGGCCGAAGAAGAGAAATGGAAGATGCAGTGACAGTGCAACTAGTGTTTCTAACCCTAGTTGAAGAGATGAGTTATGTGAATAATTATGACTTCTTCGCCGTATATGACGGGCACGGCGGGTCACGTGTTGCGCATGCTTGCAAGGATCGGTTGCATCATATAGTGGCTAGAGAGGCTGAAGAAATGGCGGTGACTTGGACGGTGGAGAGGAAGGAAGGTGGCGGTGTTGATTGGGAGAAAGTGATGTTGGCTAGTTTTGAGAAGATGGATGAGGAAGTGAATGGCGTTGGGATGTTTGCAGTGGACAGAGGGGCGGTGTCGATGAAGACTATGGGTTCAACGGCGGTGGTGGCAGTGGTGGGGAAGGAGAAGATTGTGGTGGCTAATTGTGGGGATTCTAGAGCTGTGCTCTGTCGTGGTGGTGTTGCTGTGGCGTTGTCTGCTGATCATAAGGTACCTTTTTTCTGGTCTTGACAATAGTACTGCTGGTTTTTTGTTTTTTTCTTTTTTCCGCTTCAACGTCTTGCTAATCTTGATTGTATAGATGTTTTGAAGAAATGTTAAAGCTAGACACCGAATATATTGGTTAATGCAATAATGATAAATTACAAATAAACGAAAATGAAAGATGGGTTTTTTTGTTTGGTTTTGACCTTTCAAGGATAGATGAATCCAAAAAATAAATAAATAAATATTTTGTGATAATTTTATTTAATATGTCAAACGATAGTCGGGCTTTTATGTTGGTAATTGAGATTTTAATTAGAGTGATTTTCTTCGTAATACTCAATTTGATGTATTGAGAGATCGAGAGGGATCGAGAGGGGGGTATAACTGAGAGGCAATAAACTTATTGAGAGATGCATGATATATAGTTAAATTAGGGTAAATAACCCGAGATTTGACAATCGAACAATTTGGGAGAATTACATATTGGTTCGGCCACTAGCAAATAATATTACACATTCAAATGACTACTAACTTAACTAAGAACCAATCTGTAACTCCCCCAAATTTGTAAATGTATGTTAACTTTGGGACAAACTACTTGTGCCACATTTTTAATGTGGTGGGTATGAAAACACTTAATCTATCCAATATACACGTATAGAACTCACATCCATACAAAAGGCCTAAGCCTATTAGAGGTAAGTCCAATATTACTTGTATATTAAGATTCCTTTTTTTCTTTTATTCTTCTAATGTAAGACAAACCCACACATGAACCTCAATATAGATAAGTCAACAAATTGGGTTTGGATTGGACTGAAATGAATCTTAATCCAATTTAATTGTCAAGGGAATTGAAAACTCCAATCCAATATGATAGTTGTACAAAATGTAAAACTTAAAAATAAACAAAAATAAAAATAAAAATAAAAAAAGTACATATTTTAATAGGGAAGGAAAACAAATTGTGAATTTATATAGTGGAGAGAGAGAGAGAGAGATGTTACAAATGCCATCAAGGATGGCATCACAAACGGTTTGTAAATATTAGAAAAGTCCAAGAATTTTTTATGCAAGTAAATTTCAACATTTTTATTTTATTTTATAATTATCGAACAAGTGTGTAAAATATAAGCGCAAAATATTAATTTATCTATTGGATCAGATTATTATCCAACAGGGTTATCAAATATTCCTATTTGATTTGTCAACTGATAGATTATTGGAGTCAGATCATTAATTAACAAATTAATGAATCATTCCCTTCCCATATCTAAATTATATATTGGACTGGATTCGGATCAAAATTTGATACATTGATGGTTGTAATTATGTCTCTTAAGCTTCATATTTGTGGGTGTGGATTCTCCTAAGTTGGGGTCTCTCTCTATAGTCTATAATCTATAATTTAAACAATCAGAACGTGCCATGCCTCCAAGGGCAATATAATCTTTTCCCTCAATCTTCTTCATTTCAGTGGAAAGCCCAAACAATATTCTTTCATACTCAGGGCTAGACACGAGTGGGTTGGGCAACTTGAGTTTCATCCGTTCTCTAAAGAAATAAGAAGTATAGTTGAGATTGTGAATGCATTTGGAAAAGAGTCCTGATTTAGAGAACGGATGATGTCATTGTTGGATGGGCTCACGTATGGCATCATACATACTCAAAATTCATGGTGAACAAGTATTATTAGGATTTTCTTTGACCATTGACAAAATGCCCCCTTGCTAATTTCCTAGTGTCGCATAATACACTTTGGCTAGCTGTAAGGTTTCTGGGCGCCTATATTTTCTCTAGAATTTTAAGGTGCTATGCAAGCCTTCCAATTGTTCTCCAAGATATATTGTTTGGCGATATGATTTGCCACTTCTAATTTACAGAATGCCAACCAAAAAAGGAAAAAAAAGTAAGTCTGAGGAAACGCAGCTCGCAATTGTTCAGACAAAGCCTTTGGATGGTTGTTTTCTTGAACCCCTCACTTCCTTTGTTCCCCATCACATTCACTGGTTGCTTGGAGAGCTAAAGATTTTCATTTTTCTCCAGTGTTCCCATGAGTGGTTCGGCTCCTTTAAATTCATCCTAATTGCCCAGCTAACATGGCTAGCAAGAAAGGGCATGTCTCTGATTTTGCTTAGAATTAAGAATATATATGGGTGGCTTTGTTAGTTCATTTTTCCTTTGTAATTGAGGAATGAGAGTACAGTCATACAAAGACAAGCAGAAATTATCAGTTATATATGCAATGTGGTCCATTGATCATAAGCCCAATGCGTGACATTTTGCTGTTTACCCTGCTAAATGTCTGCCGCTGAAAGCTAGCACTTCTTTTTTTTAGCGTGCACTCATACTTTCAGTAACCTGCAATTAAATGTGTTCTGGCTAGCTAGTTGCCTGGTTGCTAATCTTTTAGTCGAACACATCCTTCTACTTAACCTTGATTGCATTGAAAACCATTAGCTCCTCGCTTTTTGAGATGAGATCCCTCAATTAATTATGCCAGATTTAGATTCTATAATCATGCATAGCTAGTTCTCATTGAAAATTTTAAACAGCCTCAAAGAAATCATGTCAGATCCTCATTATATGAACTTTTTTGAAAGATAACACACTTTCAATGATAGCCACTTAAGTTGTCTAGCTCTTTATACTCACTTTATAATGGGTGGTGAATTAATTGTATTGGGTCTTAAGTCCACCGACATATATTTCCAAATCCAATTAAGGTCCATCTATGAAAAATTCTTTAGACAAAATTGTATATTTTCCTTGTATTCATTCGGACAAGAACTAAGGTCCAATGTTTGGAACATGTAAATATAAGAGTGATTTTACTTATTTCTTTTTGAGTTCCTCTTCATATCATAATAGTTGTCTACGAAACATGTGCAATTTCTTTTCTTTTCTTGTTTTTTTCCCAAGACTCCAACTAGCATCTCAATTTCTCAACTGGAAGTGTTGAGATGAAAAAAAAAAAAAAAAAAAGGGTGGAAAATCATCATAATCCAACTAGATGGATTTTGAACAACTTATCCAATAAGAATTCTGATAAAAAAAATTGCATTAAACATCTACAGTCAAAGGGAAAGAAGAATACACAACAAAGTCTTTGCTTGGAGTTAATTCAGCACTAATATTTGTTAAATATCTTGGAACTTCACCCAATCGATCTTACATTTACAGAAAGAACAACAAAATCCACGGAAAGGAGGGGGAAAAAATTCTGATCAGAAAGATATACACTCATTTACTGCGAACAAAATTAAAGAACAAAATGTTGTTGCTAAGGCTCCGTATGCCACATAAGAGAATACGCATCCAACACCAAATCCCTCCCAGCTGCTGCATTTCTTTTGCAGACTTCTTACTCTGCTATATCCAAAGGTTGTAAAGCACTTTGGCCTCCAACTGGTACTCCAAGCAGCACTAAATCATCAACCAACTGGTTCTAAAGGTGGTTCACTGGAAACACACCATCATAACCAGTTTTCCTGTCTCTTTTAATTCTTTGATTTTGGCTTCAAGATCATGCAACTCATGCTTCTCCTTGTCGAACTCCTGAACAAGTTTTTGATTCTGGTCTTATAGAATTGCTGTATCACCAGATTTGGTAAAGATTTAGCACTTAATTCCTCAGACGCATTCTTCCAAACATGTGTTGGGCAGAGCCAAGTATATTCAAAAAAACAAACTGCTTATGCTTGAACTCTAAAAACAAAAAAGGCAAAAAAAAAAAGAAGAAAAAAAAGAAAAAGAGAGAGCACACAGAATAGAGGGAGAAGAGAGAGAGACTATAGAGAAGCACAAAAAGACGTTGGGCCTGTTATGCAACATTGTTTCTTTTCTTTGCTAGTATGGGAAGCTAGCCCTTCTAATCATCCGAATGGTGTGACTATTGATGACTGTCGCGCCCTTCTTTCCAGAGCTTGGGCAACAATTGCGCAGATTTCCTTGCCAAGGAAGGGCAGAAGTGTGACTCCACTCTTATGGTGCTCAGATCATTCCCTGTGAATCATTTACACTAGCTGGAGTCAATAGGGTAAGAAACGCCCCATCCTCGTGCAGGATTAGTGTGTCCATTGTGAGTCAATTGATCGCTGCGTGGGAGTTCAACAACAGTTTTTATGCAGCTATATGAATGATTGGTAATTGTCAATATATCGCTTAATGTAAGTGTCAGCACATGAGGATGACTGCTTCGGCCCAAGAAGAATAAACTTGTTTAACCCATTCGAGGAAACATGCAAAGCCTACGCGCCAGAGTTCTTTACCTTCAAGGATTCTTCACGGATATGCCTGAAAAGCCCATCAAATAGAGTTCGATCCCTGTAAATGCTAATTGGGCCAACCTTAATAATGATGAGTCCTCTTTGGGCAACTGTGAGCCTACTATTCTGGATGGGCTCCTCAGAAATTATGTTAGATTGCATGTTTAGAATTCGGTTTTTTTATTTGAGGTGACTGATAATTGAACATCCCTATATTTGGTGCTGTGTCCAAATTTTTATTTTTTTTGGTCAGTAGATTGGTAATTGAACATCTCCGCAGTTGGTTACTATTTGATCATTATGGCCTCATGGGAATTTGTAGCACTAAAAATTAAAGATTCTAACCTTTTTTTTTTATTATTTTTTTTTGGTTTTGGTGAGGAGGAAATTCATTAACAGAGCGTCGAGTACATCAAACGCGACAACAACAGACACCCCTACATCAGCACCACTCAGCTGAGCTTCAATTTAGAAGGGTTGAGCACAATCCCTTGCCAAAATGTCGGCACACTATTTTATTTTTTTAATTTTTTGCTAAGTAGAAAGGGTAGAGGGGGCAACCAACAATAGCAATCAACCTTTGAGCGTTACCATATGAGCTTATACTCGTTGAGGAATGTCCAATTTGAGCCATAGCTTACTGCCCAAAGGGTGAGCCCGTTACCTCAGCACCACCAAAGATCTAATAGGTACACAGCTAGCTAGAATGAAAGAGGGTTCAAAAGGGGCGTCGCCACACCTTGAACCCACGACCACCTGAAGCCAAAGCCTACACCACTAGGCTACCACCCTCGGTGGTGTCGGCACACTAATTAGCTTCACAGAAAGCATGATGAGAACTAAGAACCCCTAGTAACTTACATCCTGCTCATAAGGAGCGGAAGAACGTCTACAGGGAGAAGACCAAACAAATTTGTTTAAAGAAAAACACTTCCACCGAACAATGGTTTTTTTTTTTTTTTTTTCTTCTTTTGTTTTTTTTCCCTAAAAAATTTCTCCGTATATGTAATTCCTATATTACTGTATCCTTAGCCTACCCCGACCAATACTCCATGTACAGAAATTTACCCCTTTTTATCCGGATGCTAAATTTTCTTTTTTTTTTTTTTGCATTTTTAACAAATAAATTAATTAATTAAAACCGGGATGCAGATATGAATGATGTTACTTTGAGGGAAGATATTAGAAAACCGCATATGATATTATGCAAGGAAAAAGACTCATAGAGCATTATTGTCCCCACATTTAAAATCAAAACATGTTGTGGAATAATAGTCATGCCACGCGTCCTACATTAATTTCCTCCACATCTTCTTATTTGAAGGGAAGCATCTTGGTAATTCAATATTGGTACGTCGTGACAATCAAACGTTTTCCAAGGGGGCAAGAGCTTGTTGATGTGTTGATCGATTGGTAATCTCATCTACATGAGGGAACAAGAGAATTAATGGGCAACCAGCACGAAGTTTCGTTTTGCTTGTATCTCCACTCATTTTGCCGTGTTAAAGACTTCAAAGTTGTCATGCCTTGATCTCAATCTTCGCTACTCGGTATTATCCATACATCATATTATCACCATCACACAAGTCTTCTAAGCATTAAGATAGATTAGACTGTTTGATAGCCATAACACATGGCTATGGCTTTGCACTTGACCCCAATTGCTCTCCACCATTCATATGTCTTTCATGTTATTGATGACATTGATCAAAAGCCTCTTCGATCGTAATCACAAATCATAAGTTTACAGCAATGATATTTTTAAAGATGCCTCGAGAAGACCAGAGATGTCTCATATATTTTTATTTTATTTTATTTAGCATAAAAATTAAGAGGAATTACAGAATGATCCCGTTAAATGCAAATAACTACAAATTAATACAATTAACTAGTAAATACAAATAGATGACTACTAACTTAATCAATAATGACTAGGAAGTTATTAGCTTAATTTCTATTGAATGAATTGTGTGATTATCTTAATTTCTATTTGAACAGAGTTGAGACATGTATTGGGCTAAGGATGAGATTCTAGAAACAAGGTTTGTATGCAATGGCAGAGTTAATTAGGAATTTATAAGTACGTCTTGGAGGGTCAAAAGTCAAGACTGACAATAAGTTATTTTATTTTATTTTTTCCTACTAAACAATAATAAGAAAAATTAAACAGTGAACTAAAGATGTATACATATTCAAAAATTGATTGATATTTGAATAGTGCCACCACAGCATCAAAAGACTATTCACTATTTTTATTGCTCCATATCCTACGTGAACAAATCAAGCTATAACATAGACAAACTGACCAATCTATGAATATCGATAGCTGTAAATATAAGAATTGCAAAGTCAAAAATATGAAGCACAATTAAGATAGAACAATGAAAAATTAAAGGGTTTTAATGTTTGTATAGGGACATAGGGTAAAAATTGAAGATATCAGTTTATGGAAGGTGCTGCATTGGTCCTCTCGCTGGTTTGGGTTCAGGGTGGGGTCACCACATTTAACCTGCCCGTTCGGTTTTACTACCGGCCTACCGCGTTGGCTTCCTCAACGAAATTCTAGTTTCTCTATTTTGCGTGAGGGTTGAAAAGATTTTTCCCTTCTTTACCTTTTTCTCGTCCTCATCCTGCTTGATTTGTTTGGGATGACTGACTTGAGAGTCATTTTCAAGCCCCAGGCCGAAAGGAGCGTTCCCAGATATAGATCGACAATGAGAAGTTTCAATCGTCAATAAGAAAAGAATGGTGGCCTGGCGCACTTAGCATCCTTCATTTTCCTTTGTTTTTTTCTTGTCCTAACTTTTCTTGATTTGTTTTGGGCGTCTGATTTCAAAGGAGGACTCATCAATTCATATTTCAATCCATAATTGAATATTGATTGCGACAACGAACAGTTTTTCCAAGCAGCCAGGGCCAGGAAGACTCACTGGCATGTTGATCACCAGTAGCTAGTCCCATCAATGACCATGGCCCCAAGTGGTCTCACGTGGAACACAAAAAATGGGTACCTGCAATCACTTTTGCCCCTGTGCTATCAATGAAAATGTCAAGCATGGTGGGGCTACTTAGTGCATAAAAGCATTCTCATAATTCAAAATTGATTGTGACAATCGAAACATTTTTTCCATGGTGGCTCGATCATATATGATCGTGGCTAAGTAACCTCATATGGGACAAGAAATGTGGGTCAGCCTGCACTCACTATCTCTATGTGCTATCAATTTAAAGGCAGTCCTCACCCGTTTTGGCCTTGTTGAAGTTATCATGATAGTATCCTTCTCGATTAGTCTCCATTATTTTCCATGGATCACATTCAAAGTTGTGAAGTTCTTTCTAACCATGCATTCACGTAGCATACTTCGGGTGTCCATCGCCTGCCATTCCTAGCTCTCTTTTTTTCTTATCCCAGGTTTGCTTGATTTGTTTTGGCCATCTTGACTACAGAGGAAGACTTTTATAAGTCATTGGCAACTAATGGCAAGCCTCAGGCGGCCAGGAAGACTCACTGGCATGTTCACTAAGCAAACAATACAGGAAAATTCAAAAAGGGAGGGAATTGCACAGTACCTCGAAGAGCTGGACAACATTTGGACGTTTGATTTCCATTGAAGGAAAACTCCTCCATAATCACCAGTAGTATGTCAGACATTTGTGGACCATGTCTTTCTTCTCTCTTTCATGTTACGGTAGAGATAACTCTAAAGATTTTCCAGGAAATTCCTACTATACATTTTGAGACATTATCTTGTGTATTCCAACCTCTCAATGTTATTTGCACATCCCATTTATTTTATTTTTTCAATATTTTATAAAAAAATATAAAAGGTTTTTATAAAAACTAGGGTAAATTGTAGAAAATGCAAGCCAATACTCCATGTACAGAAATTTACCCCAATTTATCCGAATGTTTTTTTTTTTTTTTAATTTATAAAACGACTAATTAATTAAAACCGGGATGCATAAGTATTTATATGAATGATATTACTTTAAAAGAGGATATTAGAAAACCGCATACGATATTATGGAAGGAAAAAGGCTCATAGAGGAACAAGAGAATAATAGGCATGCCGCGCGTCTTACCTTTCCTCCACATCTTTTGATTTGAAGGGAAGCATCCTCTAATTCAATATTGATTGTGACAATCAAACATTTTCTAAGGGGCAAGAGTTTGTTGATGTGTTAATTGGTAATCTCATTTATGACCATGGCTAAGTGGCTACGTACATGAGGGAACAAGAGAAACCACCACGAAGTTTCGTTTTGCTTGTATCTCCACTCGTTTTGCCGTGTTAAAGACTTCAAAGTTGTCATGCCATCATGCAGGTCTTTTAAGCATTAAGATAGATGTGACTGTTTGATAGCCTCATAGCCATAACACATGGCTATGGCTTTGCACTTGACCCAACTGCTCTCTACCATTCATGTCTTCATGTTATTGATGATATTGAGCAAAGCCTCCTCGTAGTCTCAAATCGTAAGTTTACGGCAATGGTAATTTTAAAGAAGCCCCCGGGAAGAACAAAGATGTTTCATTTATTTATATTATTTTTCAAAGCGTACGTAAAAACTAGGAGGAATTAGAGAATGGTCTCACTATGGGAAAATAACAATAAATCAATACAATTGATTAGTAATTACAAATAGATGACTGCTAACTTAATAAAAAAATGACTAAGAAGTTATTAGCTTAATTTCTATTAAATTAATTTTGCTTGATTATCTTAATTTCTATTTGAACATAGTAGAAGCATATATTGGCTAAGGATGAGATTCCAAAGACAAGGTTTGTATGCAGTGGCAAAGCCAGGCAAAGCCAGGAATTTTGTCTTGGAGGGTCAAGAATTAAGACTAACGATAAGTTAAATTTTTTTTATTCCTACTAGACAATAACAAGAAAAATTAAAATAGTGAATTAAAGATATATACATACTAAAAAATTGATTAATATTTGAACAATGCCCCCACAACCTCAAAAGACTATTTACAAGTTGAGCACAATCCTCCTTTGCCAAAATGTTGGCACACTTGTTAGCTTCACAGAAAGCACAGTGAGAATTGAGAATCCCTAGTAACTAAGAATCCTCCTTCCAAAATCTATCGTTTAAGTAGATTCTTTGGTCATTTATAATTTTCGTTTTAGTAAAAATGAAATAGACTATAAATGGCCCAAAAAAAAAAAAATACTCTTAAACGACAAATTTTAGAAAAATTTTATTTTACAAAGTTGTTCAAAATAATGTTTTCTGATGGACAACGCGCTTAGTTTTCATAAAAACCTTTTATATTTTTCATAAAACCTTAAAAAATGAAAAGTGAGGTTTACAAATAAAGTTGAAGGGTTGCAATAGCTGCCCTCTTTTGGTTTAGGTAATTGGGTTGGATTAAAGATAGTGTGAAAGTGTATTGCTTTAGCCCGACAAATGGTTATTGAGACCTGATTAGGATTAATTAAGTTTTCAAAATCCTATTTGTTGTGTCTATTCCAGAGGCCCCAAGGTGCAAAAGCAAAGAGGATGAGATGTATCCAATGGGGAGTTTCCGATGGGCCTTCAAGTTAGCTTCAACACAATCTATAATTTGTCCAATGAAAAGAAGTATTTGGCACAGGTACAATGCCAAGCTACACCAACATGAATCAGTGGTGGAGTCTGACCATTTATCTTGCGGGGTCAAGACTCAAGACTAATGATAAATATTTTGTAATTTTTTTTTCTCAACGATGAATAATAATGGGATTTTGTTCTTTATGTTTGTTTAGGGTAGAAAAATTATTATAATAAATAAAAGGGTCAATCTCTTCAATTTTTTCGGTCAAAAAAACAACTAGAGGGTTAAAATAAAATTTTTTGAGGGGTTAAATAAAAATTGACAAGGTCAAATTTTTAAATACTTATAATTTAGTTCAAAAAAATAAAATAAAAAAGTCAAGCATCAATTACCCCCCTTCCCTTGGCCCCTGCACATGATGAGGGTTTTCGAGAGCGGAAGAACATCTATTGCAGAGACGGAACCATAGCCAAGCCTGGGGTGGCCATGGCCCCCCCTCACTTCCACAAAATTGTCTTGGGAAAGTATTTTTTGGTGATTAGATTTCAAACTAATACCAAAAAAAGCTTTTACCAGTTAACTTGTTACAACTTGATTATCAACCTATTACGAAATAACTACTAATTATGTTGTTTTGGGTATTACATTAGGAACTGGTCCCAAAAGGTAATTTACTAGTTTCATTTTTTGAGACAGTAAGGCATAATGGACCAATGGTCCCTCCCAATCAGCACAATGGTTCCGCACATGATCTCCTAAAAGTCAAATGGATAGAAGGTTAGAATTAATATATACAAAGGGTAAAACGTCCAAAGTAATTAGCCAAAAACAAACACATTTTCCTACTGTTTCAACTTCTGTTTTTACATTGGATTTACCCTAGATCTCTTTCAAACAAAATCTTTGAGCACACTAGAGAGTGATGGCTGACAAAGAACATCTTGCTGGAGAAGATCACTACTCTCTATCTCTACATATTAAGGTACACTTTTTGGTTTTTTATCTTTTATTTTTCTTTTTTTTTTTTTTAATTTTTTTAAACCTTCTTCAAATTTATTGCTGCAGTCAACCCTTTTTTTTTTTTTTTTTTTTTTTTTTATCATGGTTTTAGAAAAGTATAAGCGAGGTCCAGTTGCTTATCTCCCATTCAATGTATTAATTTAATCTTGAATCTTAGTATGATTCTCATACTTGAATGGTAAAATTTTTTTATTCATACTTTGGCCACCCCCAAGATAAAATCAATAAAATCCTGATTCCGTCCCTGATCTATTGGGAGCAGACCTATCTTCAGTATGATGGAGATGTCATCTAGTAGTTCTTTAAAAGAAAAATGCTTCCACCGAACGAAGGTTTTTTTTTTCTTTTTTCTCCCTAAAAAATTATATGTAATTCCTATATATATATATCCTTAGCCCAAGCCAATACTCCATATAGGTTAGGTTGTACAGAAATTAACCTTTTTTTCTTTTTATCTAAATGCTGATTTTCGTTTTTTTTTCATTTTTTTTATAACAATAAATTAATTAATTATGTGAGAGACCTGGATCCAAGACTTGCTCTTCATCCCTTACTTATTTTACACTTCAAGATTTTATAAAAAATATAAAACATTTTCATAAAAAAGGGTCACGTTTGGATCCACTAGAAAATATCATTTTAAACAACTTCGTAGAAGAAAGTTTTTTTCAAATCTGTCGTTGGATTTTTCGGCCATTTATGGTCGATGTTTTATAAATGGCTAAAAAGTCCACTAAAAAGATAAATTTTGGAAAAACTTTCTTCTACAAAGTTTATAAAAATGATGTTTTCTAGTGGACTTTGCGGTCAGTTTTCACAAAAACTTTTTATATGTTTCAAGAAACCTTAAAATGTAAAATAAATGGGATATGAAAAGTAAGTCTTGGGTTGCCAATAGAAGCCCCTTATGTGAATGATATTAGTTTGAGCAAGGATATAATGTTATATAGTGAAAAGACTCTCAGAGCAATATTGTTCTCACATTTAAAATGAAAACATGTTGTGGAATAATAGCCATGCCGCGTCTTACATTTCCTCCACATCTTCTTATTTGAACGGAAGCATCCTCATAATTCAATACTGGTTGTGACAATCAAACGTTTTCCAAGGGGCAAGAGCCTGTTGATGTATTGATTGGTAATCTCGTCTATGACCATGGCTAAGAGCATCACAAGTGGAGATGCTATTTTCAATTTGTCAAATGTAGAAATGATGACTTATGTCGTAGTTGAAGGTCGGACCAATTTATTAAGTTGCTACACGCCTTTTCATCAACTACAAACCGAAACAACGTAAAATATAAAATTCAAAATTACATTTTAGCTTTGCTTTGAGAGTATAAGAAGATTCAATGAGTATGTAGTAGATGATAAGAAGGGGAGATTGTACCTCACTTTTGAATTCTTTAAGAGATTGACTAGAAATACCTTAGAGTACTGTGGAGAACTCCTAATTAAATAGGTAAAATCCATGGACCCAACCAAATCCACTATAAAGAGTACTTACAACACTCGATAGAACAACTCACAAATTCTCTTGACACAAAATTTATAACACAAAATTGAAAAATTTAGATCCCTGCATAAAACAAGGGCAAGCAAAAAATTCCAAGCAAGAGTTCATACAATCAAGAATTTTCACAAAATGTGGCTGCATTTGGAAGGAGTGTCAAGAATACTTAATTCACACATTATATGATAATTTTCTTCTAAATTTCACTCCGAAGTTAAAAGTCCTCATACAAATAGCCAACAAGATAAAACAACACTCTCATGAAATGTTTCATTTATTCCTATATCTTCAGAGCTGAGAAAGCACATAACCCATTCAAGAATTCCTCATTATTTAGGAGGTGTGTTTCTAAACATTCTTCAGACAGCCTGTCCTATTCTTCAAGGCTTTGGCCCATTTAGGATTCTGAGAAATCAATGTGCAACCCAAGAAGTGGCATTTGGGGTTGTCATTGCCCAAAAATAGATTAATTAAGTTTTTTTGATTAAAAAAATAACAAATAGCCTGAATTGGTTGCTATGGAACATATAAAACAAATGATAAATAAACCAGAAAGGGTCATTACTAAAAACACACAATGAAGTCATTCCCAATGCCTTGTAAACCACTTGCTTAGCTTTATATAAGTCGCACGCTATTATTTCTAATACAGCTATGGAGCAGGCTTCGACACATTCAATAAGTGATTCAACATCCATGCAGCCCCAAAACTCTAATTATAAAAAATGAAAAATAACTCTAATTATAAAAAATGAAAAATAAACTGATTAGCTGAAAACATAGAGACGCAAACAATGGCTGCCAACCATGCAGCCCCAAAACTCTAACTCTAATCCTTTTATCATCAGATCTGAACAACTCTTCCATGAACTCAATACTATCAACAACCTAGAACATGCTGGACCACCACAACTAAACAAATATCATGCTAATTTGCTCCCCAGCTGCCTAAAACAAAGTTGATTTTCTCCCAGCCACCAAAAGGACACAAAGCTGCTATAACCCTTTCGAATTCAAAGTTTGTACAAACCAGATGGGTGGTTCCAAATGAGAAAAGGAAATGCTAACCTCATAGTCCACTAACATTGAATAACAGAAAAATAAAAGAAACAATTTTTAGGCAGTGTGCCCTGGGGCGAGTAGGAACTACCCCTGAGGCATTAAATTTTAGAAACGCCCCAATTCACACTAACCTCTGGTCTTAACAACTTTTTTTTCCCCAATCACTTAGCAATTTAGCTTAGTTAAGTTGGTATTTATTCTCATAATTCAACTGTCCAATAAAAAGAAAAAATCCAATCAGGACTATATATATGTATAGAGAATATACATCACAAATAATCATTTCCACAACCTAACTCCCAAATGTGGAAGTGTAGGGATTCATAGGCAGTCCAAATATTTTCTAAACTTACCCAACATTTCCTAAATCCACTCTATCCATACCCCCAGAAAAAAAAAATGCCAAATTAAAAGCACCGACCAAATCAACCAGCTATATATAAAAAAAATAAGCTAAAAAATCATCCCAAAAAACTAAGAGCACTCCCTCAATCAAACCATATGCATTCCAAAGGCAAACCTGAGTTGAATAAAAAAAAGCCCCACTCTTGTTCCTTCTTCATATTTCTAGGGAAAAAAAAAGAAGAAGAAGAAGAAGAAGAAAGTGAGAGATTGACCTAGAAGAAGCCCCTGTTCTTGACCCCAAGCGCCACTGTCCGTGAGAAGAAGAAGCCTTGAATTGAAAACAAAAAAAAGTTTGAAATTATAGAACAAACGGACTGAGAGAGATGGAGAAGCTCTAATTTCTGAGAATTAGAACAAAAACCTTGAAATCAGAACACAACAGAGAGGATCTTCAACCAAATGATGGTCGCTAGTTAGAAATGAGGAGCACACTTCGAATCTAACTTCTAGGGTTTCGGAAAATGAGATTGAGAAAGACAAAAAAGCTTCAATTTCTAAGATTGAGGACAAAAACTTGAAATCAGAACACAAATTTAACAAAAATATCATATATATATATATATATAGAGAGAGAGAGAGAGAGAAAGAGAGAGAGAAAGGACCTTAAGCTTCATCATCATTGGTGAGAAACGAAGAACACCACTTCAAATCACTCAAATCCAAACTCCTAGGGTTTCTCAGAATGAAATTAAGAGAGACGAAAAGCTTCGATTCTGAGATTGAGAACAAAAACCTTGAAATCAGAAGACAAATTTAACAAAAAAATCAAATATATAATATACATAGAGAGAGAAAGGACCTTGAGATTCACCATCGCTGATGAGAAACGAACAGCACCACTTTAAATCACCTGGCTATGGAGACCACGACGGCAGCAAGGGAAAAAGGAAGCAACGGTGTGGGCGACGGCAACAGTGAGGGCGACCTTGGGCGAGGGCGAAGGCGACAGCGACGGTGAGGGCGAGGGCAGTGGTGACTGTTGCGTGAGGGCACTGTGCCGAGGGATGGAGAATGGAGAGAGACAGACTCTGAGACTCCGTGAAAAAAAAAAAGCTTATGTTAAAAAGGGATCGGGGAGCTGATAGACACAGGAGGGTTTATATAAGATTTTTATTTTTTTAGAGAGGTGAATTAATGGTCTTGTTTTTTTAAAATTAGTCATCTTTTATAATACAGTTTTTAACAATTAGTCATCTTTATTTTTTTAAAGATGACTGTTTTAAGGTTTACTTTACATACTTGTCATCTTTTCATCTTAAAAATTAAAAGATGACGGGTTTATTAAAAATAGTCATCTTTTAAAATTTCAAAAGCGTCATCTATCAATCTTATTCTTGTAGTGTGTGTGTTTGTTGAGAGGGAGGCTAAGATTTGAGAGAAGGAAAAATGAATAGATAGTGGGTCGGGGGTTTGAGGGAAGAGAGGAAAAAAAGTGGGAAGAGGAATAAAAAAGTATGCCTTACTTTTCGTGGGAAGAGGAGCATGATATTGATTTTTTTAAAACTCTTTTCAAAAGGATCACGATTTTAAGGTGAACCGTGATCTATCATGTTGCTTTATGATCACGGTTTTCTAAAAATTGAAATTAAAACTCTTTAAAAGTGGGAAGAGAAATAAAGAAGTACGCCTTATTTTTCGTGGGAAGAGGAGCATGATATTTGATTTTTTAAAAACTCTTTCCAAAAGGATCACGGTTTTAAGGTGAACCGTGATCTATCATGTTACTCTATGATCACGGTTTTCTAAAAACTGGGATTAAAACTCTTTAAAAGTGGGAAAAGGAATAAAAAAGTACGCCTTACTTTTCGTGGGAAGAGGAGCATGATATTTGATTTTTTTAAACTCTTTCCAAAAGGATCACGGTTTTAAGGTGAACCGCGATCTATTATGTTGCTTTATGATCACGGTTTTCTAAAAACTAAGATTAAAACTCTTTAAAAGATCACGGTATTTTTTATAACCGTGATCAAATGTTATGCCCACCTAAAAGATTACAGTTATTTCTTAAAACCGTGATCTTTTTATTTTTCCAACCGTGATCTATTTCTATTATTGTAGTAGTGTGTGCATAAAAGCATCTCATAATTCAATATTGATTGGGACAACGAACACTTTTTCCAGGCAGCTAGGAAAACTCACTGGCGTGTTGACCATAGCCCCAAGTGGTCTCACCCGGAACAAAAGAAAAACTGGGTGGGTACCTGCAAGAACTTTCGTCTTGTTGAAGATGTAATGAATTGATAAGTCATCTCTTCTTGATATCCAACGATCACAATTCACCGTCATGAATGTATGTCTCTCTAATCATTAAGATTATTCAGACAAAAACATACAAAACCATATAATTTGTTCATCCTACAATTATCATGCAAGATCATAATTTTCACCTTAGAACTAAATAAAGAAACCAAAACTGTACAAGTCAGTCTTGGAGTGCCAAAATTCAGACATGGAGCTGCACTTAAATGAACATTTTTTTGGCCTCAGCTCGACAATCCTGCACATTGGTAACACCAATTCAGGGGCATTTTGGGCGTAATAACATTCCAAAATATCTCACATATTCATATGTAAGACCCTTCACTTCAAAAAAATTTCTCAATGATCTGGGGAAAAAAAATTATACAAAGTAATATTTGTTATCATGATAAAATTAGAGTCAATTGCTCATATTATCTTTATTTATTTTTTAAGCATTATTATTACTCTCTCCGTTCCTAACTGGCTATCCCCTTTAAAAAAAACACAATATTTTAGGAAGCTTTATTAAATGCTTTCACATTAACACGTGTATAACTTTCCAATTTTGCCATCAAGTGTACAAAACATTGAAAAAGGAGGAAATACAATTTCAAGGGTAGTTTAGGAAATCAAATAAAAATAATATTGACTTTTTGAATGTAACAATAATATTGGACCATCCCAAAATAGAAAGGCTAGGAGACCAATAAAATAGAAATGGAGGGAGTACATTGTAAGATGTTTCTTAACTAATGAAAGCAAATAGTGCTATGATATTGAGGGCAATGAGTATCGAGACATCAGAATGGTTTCACGGATGAATAAGTACAATGATTGCTACTAGCCTTGAGCATTTATAAGAAACCTTCATTGAATTATACTTTCACTCTAACTCTGGAATGACTGCCAACTCTCGTTGAAGAGGTCTTGCATTCTTTCTTGTCACATCTGTTGGAGCAAAAGGATTAGGAGGCATGGCTAAATTGTTTCCTTCTCCTTCCAGCATTTGAACAACAGCTTTCATTGAGGGACGATCAACTGGGTACCACTGAATGCACCAGAGTCCAACAATTGTAAGTTTCTTTGTGATCTTATCGTCGCCCTCTTCTTCAATCCGGATCTGCAGATTTTCCCCTTGCTCTAAGAGATTGTAAATCCACTCCGGAAAGTATACTTGGCTAGTATTCTCCACGGTAATATCAGTATTTTTCCTCCCTCCAACCATTTCAAGCAACAACATTCCAAAACTGTAAACATCTGATTTATGTGACACATGCCCAATATTCCTAGATATCATTTCAGGTGCAATATAGCCCATAGTGCCCCTAGCTGTAGTCATGGAAACTACACTATTTTCCTTGGAACACAATTTTGCCAAACCAAAATCGGCAATCTTTGGATTGAAGTTGTGGTCTAGCAAGATATTATGAGGTTTGATATCAAAATGGAGGATTTGTTGGTTGCATCCCTGGTGAAGATACTCAATTCCTCTGGCTATGCCAAGGGCAATATCATGAAGCTTCTTCCAACTGAGAAAAGGGTTCTTAGAATCTGAAGAAAATATGTATTTCTCTAGCGAATGGTTTGGCATAAACTCATAAACGAGAGCCCTTTTATTTCCATCAGCGCAGAATCCAACCAAGCGAACCACATTGACATGGTGAATTCTACCCATTGTGCCCACTTCATTAACGAATTCCTCTCCATTACCAATATAGTTGTTAAGGAGCTTGACTGCAACAAGAATTTCATTAGACAACTTCCCTGTGAACACACTGCCATAAGCTCCCTGGCCTAGTTTGTTCTTGAATTGATTCGTAATCGTCTTAATATCAACATATGAGTATCTTGTGGGCTTGAGAGCTCGGTAATCCTCCAAAAACGTTTCAATCTTCTTTTGATTTTCTTTCTCTAGTGTATTTATAGTGTAGGCACGGTAGAGTCCAACAGCAGCAATTACAAGAGCAAAGAAACCTAAGGTTGCACCTGAATTAATTCAAATACAAAGATTCAACAATTCATAATTCCCTAATAACATAAGCGAGATTTTAAAAAATGCACAGAAAGTGTTACCTGTAAGAACCAACTTATGAGTTCTGCCTGTAAATGATAACAAGAGTATTAGCTTGTCGTACTTCCGAAAATAATAAAAACCAATGAATTGTACATTTCTAGTATATGAATTGGGCCTTTCCATTGGAATTTGCTTCCATATTTAGTCTATGAATTGATCATTTATAGTTCACGAAAAGAGCTTACACTATTTATCTTATTACCTGTTTTGTGCTCCGCTTTGCAATTTCTGCTTATTTTTTTGGACCATTTTAAACGAAGAAGCTGGTTTCCCGGATAAAATATATCACGTGGAGCAGATGAAACGTCGCCAACTTTTGTGCAGTTTGAAAGCCAGCCAATGAGGTAATAGCCAGGAGACTCAGAATCAACAGCATAAATCCAGTAGCTGGGGACACTTAGGCAAGCGATTGGCAAAACAGAGTATTCATATGTTGATGAACAATTCAGTAAGCTGTAATTAGATACATAGTGGTTTCGTCTGAATTGGAAGGGAGAGGCAGACAGATTGAGGTTTGGAAACTGTTTTGGAAGGCAACCATCTGGGTCGTAGACATGAAGCTGTTGAGATTCATAATTGATCGTCTTTACGTACAGCTTTACTGAAGAAGGCAATTGTATCACCGTGTGCTTCCCATCTATGCAAGATAGCTCAAACCCAGGATGTCCATGGTGTTCTGGTGGCTGATCTTTTAGCCAGAATGGGCATTGAATGGCTGGGCCATCTTCACTACAATTTAATGTTGTCCACTTATCTTGGTTTTGGCCAGCCCCAAGATCAGCGAACATGATGTAGAAGAAGATGATGAGCAGGGCGAGGAAAGAGCGTCTACCCATCACTGGATTGCTTCTCTGCTTCTATCAACTTAAGCTAGCTTGTAGATAGTCCAACGGAACTAAGAATTATATAATGGAAATGCGATAGTAGAGTTGTGGTCGACTCAAGTTCACCGAATGTTGACCCATAAAATCCCTTGGCTGTGAGGGATTGTGGTTTTTAGGGGAAATTGTTCCGAATCTTCACAAATATACCATGATACATTTACCACCCTGCTTTTGAACGATTTACCTGGGTTGATTTTTTGAGGACATTATACGTTTGGTAGGACCTATTATCTAATAATTTTCAGTAGTTGGTTTATTTTAGGAAGATGGGAACCAATTATATGCAGATGGCAGTGGCGGTACCCGTCAACAAAGGAATTTGTGGTCGACTCTAGCTAGCTTGCATTACTAGCTTCCTCGATCTTTCCTGGTCAAATTCCTTTGTTGACGGGTAACACTGCTCCATATATAGACCCCATGGAAAATCTAGTTTTAATTCCGTGTGAGTTCCCACACGGTTGGCCTCTGAACTTTTTCACTGAGACCACACAATAGCCGCTACATTAATGTCTCTTGCTAGCTAGTCTAGGTTTTATAAATCTCTCTCCCTCTCAACTTACACGATATTGAGAGTAGGTCCTCTCTCTTTCTCTCTCTCTCTCTTTCTCTCTCTCTCAAACAAAATGTCGACAGAAGCAAGGATTTTGGCAGTGGGACTTGTGGTTCTCCTCCATGCTTCAATCCCCAAAGGTGTTTTTGCTAAAGAGGAAAATTCAACATGCAAACCATCTTCCTGCGGAAGTATTCAAAACATCAGCGACCCTTTTCGATTAAAAGGCGATCCCTCGTACTGCGGTGATCCTAAGTATGAGCTGGATTGCGAAGAGAATCGTACCATTTTATACCTCTACTCCAGAAAATACTACGTAGAGGAGATTAGGTACCATAACAATACAATCCGCATCGTTGATCCAGGTCTAGAGAAAGGAAACCTCTCCTCCACTCCTCGCTATTCCTTGACGGTTTATAACTTTTCCCATGTCGACGACCCATATTTCTTGACTTCTCGATTCAATTTGGGTGTTGTATATTTTGTAAAGTGTGAAAAGCCAGTCAATTCTGCTTACAATCCTCATATTATTCCTTGCGACATCAATGGCTCTGCCTCCTTGCAAACCAATATTTGTGCTCTGGTTGGAGTCTCCAAGTTAGGAGATTTCCCGCCCTGGTGTAGGATTCGGGTGTCAGTTGTGACTCAATCGGATGCGGTGTGGGAGTTCAGCAACCGTTCTGTGTACAATTTGCAAAATGTGTTGCTTATGGGTGTTGAGCTTTCGTTTTCTCGCATTCACTGCGGAGACTGCAAGGCTAAAGGAAAATACTGCGGTCGGAATTCTGATTATTCGAGCATCCGATGTTATGATCCATATCAGAGTAAGATGTTTTTTAATTCTTACATTTCTGAGTTGAATTTCTTTTTACAAAATGAAATTATTAAAATGATTTTCTTTTTACCAGAAGTTAAAAGGTTCAGTATCTTGATATTAATTACCCTTGGGTATGTACCTACGAGTAACAGAAAAAATTGATTGAGTCATTTTGATTTGAAAATGGATAACAAAATGATTCATTTGCAATACTGTAACAACAAAGCAGAGGTGTTATTATTGGCCTCCTTTCTTTTTTGGGATGTTTCAAAATTATTGTCACATTCTAAAAGTCAATGATATTTTTTTATTTCATTTCCTAAGATACCCTTAAAAATGTATTCTCTCATTTTCTAATGTTTTGGATACTTGAGAGCAAAACTGGAATATCAAAACATATTTATTGATGTGAAATCATTTCATAGGGTTTCCTCAAAAAAGCATGTTTTTTCAAAGGAGATGATCAATTAGAAATGGAAGGAGTATTAATTACCCTTGGGTACATTCCTACGAGTTAGAGAAAAAATTGAAGGAGTCCATTTGATTCGAAAATAAATAACAAAATGACTCATTTCTAAGATGTTTTTTAAGTCATACATTTCTGAGTTTTTTTTTTTTTTTTTTCTGATTTGGGGGTGGGGCTACGACCTGTGTACCAGAATTAAGAAAGTTTAATATATATCTGGATATTAAAATATTAAAATTATACAACAAATGGGATTTCAATTGTAGAGAAGATAAAATTTCTTTAAAATCAACAATTTAAATCTCGTTGCTTTTATAATTTTAAATATATAATTTTTTTTCCCAAAAATTACTCTTAAGAAAATGAAATATGCCGGAACTTGGGTTTGGGACCAAAGGTTCAGTATCTTTTAAGGACAACACTGCTACCTGTTTCATGATTATTCGGACTTCGAATGTTATAAGGGTAAGATGTTTTTAAATTCATACTTTTGTGAGTCGAATATATTTTTTAAAATATAAAAATAATTAAATAAGTAGGTATAGTATCTTGAGATTAATTACCTTTGGGTACGCACCTACGAGTCTAGAAAAAGAATTGATGGAGTCATATTAATTTGAAAATTGGAGTCATATTTTTCTATGATGGAGTCATAACAGGCTACCTTGGCCATTATGGGGATTGAAAGTTTGGATGGTTACACCTCATTGTCATCTATTGCTCCATACGATAGCCAAATAACTGGTAGGAATATATGGTCGAATAGAAAATAAAATTTGAAATTGTACGATAGTCACTTCAACCCCAACTATTTATAAGATTCCAAGTTTTGAGTATTTTATTTTTTTGTGACATATAGGCACCAGATGATTCTCTTTTTCTAGTGCTTTTACCTTATATATTCAAAACTATCATTTCTAGCTTTAAGATTCAACTATGGTAGTATGCTGACACTATTCATTCCATGGACTATGCAGGAGGTGGTCTTATTTGGGGGGGTGAGTATACTCTCTACCCACGGTCATATATATATATTTCCTTGAATTAGAGAAGCATTCGAATTGTCTACATTTCGTATCTCATTTTGTTTACTTTTCTTATGTTTCAAACAGAAATACTCTTCGGCTTTACGGTTCTGGGAGTCACAGCAGCCACTGGTAAGGCACTGAATCTTTCCTTGATTATAAACCATGAAATATAGCTTAGTATGCAGAGAAATTGACCCATCAAGTATTAAAACCTGCAACAGATTCAGGGCCAAAATTGTATATTGAGTGGTGCTGCTATACAAGTTTGGCTCCTTTTCATTCCAAAACCAAATGACCCTGATTGTGGCACTAAGTTCAAAACTGCTACTAACGCATCAATCGGAATAATAACCAAGCGATCGATCAATATCAACAAGGCAATCGCAAACCAAAACAAACGAACCAATCGATAAAGAAAAATAAACAATGGTGAATGCAATCAAAACAAGCCATTATGCGGTTCAACTCCTACTTCCACGGTTGAATCGGAGTTCTTCTCTATAGAGATCAATTGAGTACCATACAACAAGAGTTCTCACTTTCACAAATTCTCTTCTGTACAGCCCTCGTCAGATCTATACTCTCTCACTTTATTTTATTCTATCAATAGATACAACAACACTCTTTTGAAATTAGCAAAAGCTTACAAAACCTAAGTTTAATCCCCTATTTACAAAGAAAGAAAATGATACTTCATCCACCTTAAATTACCCACCTTTCTCCGGTCACCATATGCGTAAAAAGTGGATGGGTAAAAGCAGTCACGTGAGGCTTGGTACAGGAAAAGGAAAAACTGCCACATATGATGAGTGGTGAAACTATTGAAAAAAATAGAAGTGAAACTATAGAGAATGAAACCATGCTGCAAAAATTATAAAGTTT
This sequence comes from Liquidambar formosana, assembly GCA_039720395.1. Taxonomy (NCBI): domain Eukaryota; kingdom Viridiplantae; phylum Streptophyta; class Magnoliopsida; order Saxifragales; family Altingiaceae; genus Liquidambar; species Liquidambar formosana. The sequence continues at coordinate 70,747 of JBBPBK010000037.1, read as the reverse complement.
TCCACAAAATAAGTCCCAATAGATATTGGAAACTTAGCTACTGAACCATACAGGAAACCATGCTGCCACTACTTGGCTTAAGCTAACATAGTCAATTTGAACGAGATCCCTGGCTCGAGCAACCAATCTGAGCCAAGAAAATGCCATTAGATACTGAACAATATCATAGACTGTCAAACATGGTTCATGTTTGAGCGAGTCCTCCATTGTGACAAGAATTCATGTCATCACACCACTGAATAATAACCTCCAAATGTTACTAATTAATTTTTATGGAGGCATGGACACTGATGAGGCATCAAATCTTTCCTTGATTATAAGCCATGAAATATAGCTTTATGTGCAGAAAATGTCCCATTAAGTACTAAAATCTACAAAGTAAGCAATGCGAAATCACATACTTTTCCATATAAGCAGAATACTTTACCACTAAAATTATTATATTGACTAGTGCTATAGAAGTTGACTCCTTTTTTTGATGTACTGATCTAACTCAAAAACTATATCCTTTTTAATTCAAAACCAAAATGGTCATCATTGTCACATTAAGTTCAGAAGTGCTATTGGCGCACCAATCAGAATGAGGAGTCTGTTGTTTGCTGTGAAAGAAAGAATAGCATTTTCCTCTGTTTTTGCGTGTCTTTCGAAAGTATGTTTTCCCTTACCCAAAAAAGGGGGGCAAACCATGATTCTTATTAAGTAAAATGATTATAGAGATGGAGCAATTCAAGCTTTTCTCATTATTTCTTAATGTGGTTTTCGTTTTAGGATATTTCATTGCAGGAAAAGCTTTATGTGGGCTTCCATGTGTGTTGGCTTTTTTTATCTATAAATGGCGAAGGAGGCATTTGTCCATGGATGACACAATTGAAGAATTCCTACAAAGTCAAAACAACCTCATGCCAATTAGGTACTCATTTTCAGACATAAGGAAGATGACAAGAGGTTTAAAGGAGAAATTGGGTGAAGGAGGCTATGGTTCTGTATATAAAGGAAAGCTTCGAAGTGGTCAACTTGTAGCAGTAAAGATGTTGGGAAAGTCGAAATCCAACGGGCAAGACTTTATCAATGAAGTTGCAACCATTGGAAGGATTCATCATGTCAATGTGGTGCAACTTATTGGATTTTGTTCTGAGGGATCGAAGCGTGCCCTTGTCTATGACTTCATGACTAATGGGTCTCTTGATAAGTTTATTTTTGCTGAAGGAGAAAGCAGTCTTTTTTTGAGCTGGGAGAGAACCCATGAGATTGCACTTGGAGTGGCTCAAGGGATCGAATACTTACATCGAGGCTGTGACATGCAAATTTTACATTTTGATATCAAGCCACACAACATTCTGCTTGATGGAAACTTCATCCCCAAAATTTCAGACTTTGGGCTTGCAAAATTGTATCCAATGGATGATAATACCCTGTCTCTTACTGCAGCTCGAGGAACAATTGGATATATGGCTCCAGAATTGATTTACAAAAACATTGGAGGCATTTCATATAAGGCAGATGTTTATAGCTTTGGAAAATTATTGTTGGAAATGGCAGGAAAAAGGAAGAATTTGAATGCATATGTAGACCATGCGAGCCAAATATACTTTCCGTCATGGATTTTTGACCGTTTTACTAGAGGAGTTGACGTAGAAATAATGGAAGATGCAACAGAGGATGAAAAGAAAATAGCAAGGAAAATAATCACAGTTGCCTTATGGTGCATACAATTGAAACCAGCCGATCGTCCTTCAATGAGAAAAGCGATGGAAATGCTTGAAGGTGAAGTTGAATCCCTACAAGTGCCTCCAGAGCTCCTTTTATATCCTCAAGATTCAATTGTTAGGGAGCACATTGCTACCGAAAATTCAACAGAATCAACAACTTTCTCATGTAATTCAATAGATTCAATAAGCATAGATGTAAATGTAGACTAATAAATCACCATTAATTTCGTTTCAAAAATTAAACGACAAAGAGTAATGGTATGTATGTCTTTAGCTACAAGAAAATATATTTGCTACCTATGTAGAACTTGTGATTGAATTTATTATGAGGCTACAATGTTGATTTCCATCCAGGATGAATGAGGGCCATCTCAGATTGATTGGCACAAGGAGTTTATTATCGAACTAGTATTTAGTTCATCTCACAGCGTATTACAAAACCTTTGATTGAAATGCACACTAATAATACTTCCAACTTTATAAAGGCACCAAAGATTTTGGAATTGACTAAGTTGCCCTCTGAATAATCAATTGCTTATTGTAAGAGCCAGAGAGACAATGTGAGCATCCTGTGAGAGCAAGCACGAGTTCTGGTCACAACTAGTGAATAAATATACACGAAAGTTGCACCATGCCTCATGTGCTGGCAGCTTCGGCATAATGGGAATAATTTTGCTTTTCATGGGGTGGGCTATAGCTCACTCGCCCTAATCACAGAATGTTCGGCCTGTTGCAACTTTGTTTTTTTGCCTTTGCTAGTAAGGGTATGCCTCAAAAGCCCACTAAAAATATTTAAGTGGGTCGGAGCTTTCAAGAGCTAATTGGGCCAAACAAATATACTCAAGGATCCTCTTTGGGTAACCTTGGGCTTGCTGGTTTGGGTGGGCTCCTTAGAAATAATGGAACAGGTTGGATTCCAAAGGAAATTTGACTCCACTTCTAGTGGGGTTGAGATTTGTGAACTTCAAATTGTTTATGAAAGGGGCATTTGAAAGCTTCAAGCGGAGTTGAATGCCTAAGCCACTATCTCAATTTCACGCATTCACGCTCATATTTTGAGAAGCCAATCAGTATGGTGACCACTGACCATCAAAGAAAGTTTCGGAAAGTTAAAAAAAATATTGAAAATAATTTAGATTCAGATAAGAAGCTGTGCTTTCAAATCTTTAATCAACACTTTCTGCCTTTTGCTTTGTAATTTTGTGTATTGGTAATGCCACTCGAGGGCTGTTTCGAGATTGCCTGCCAGAATTCATCATGGAATCATACTTAATTTCATAATATTTATTAGCGTGATAAAATCAAAATGCAGGAACTTAGAAGTGATTAGCATTTTTTATTTTTTTTATTATTATTAATCTTACTAATAGAAATTAAACTCAAGAGTCAAGACCTTATGCCTCTTGAGGCATAAATCTCAAGAATCACTAGTCCACTTATAGGGATTAAAAGTCATTAGCTCCCACTATCTTTATTCTAAAGTATTATTGGTCTCAATCTTTTACTTGCTAGTAACGTCTGGGAAAAATAATAGGAAAATATATGTTACTTTTTCAAAAGAAAATTTTATAAAATTTTCCAAGCTCGCTCACATGAAGTGAGATCCACTGTTCCACATGGTTTTCATATGAGCATAATTCCAACCCTTATAACAAAATTGGAAAAATTTTGAGGGAAAAGTAGCATAGCTCAAATTGAAGTGTGATTAATTTGTCTTTTGCCTGAAACCATGGCCACTGAAACCTAACAATGCTATTTAAAGCATTATCACTATTGAAATCAATAATTATTAATTTCTTTCCCATGAGCATCTCCTAAAGAGGTAGCAAATTTGAGATGGCAAAGTACAATTTGCTACCTTAGGTGGCAATTTGCTATCTCCTCTAAAATTGGGAGCTCCAAGAGAAGTAGCAACCATTAATATTTTATTATTATTTCATATATTTTAATGTTTTAATACTTTAAACATATTTAAACATTATTTTATTTTATTTTATATATTTTAAGACTGTTGGAACAAAAAACTATCGTGTTTATTTAAGTATTTTAATAATAAAAAATTATTTAATATTTTTATTTTATTTTTAAGATAACATGATTATTCTAAAAAAAAACCATGATTAAAGATATAGAATTTTTAAAATGTTATTTGAACTCAAATTTTAAATGTGAAACGTTTGAATTTAATTTTAATAAAATTGTTAAAGATAGTTGAGGATTGTTGCGATCAGATGTGGGATTTCCAGGTAAGGGCTTTTATTTTTTTAATCAAAAATAAGATTTGCTACCTTCTCTCCCCTCTTCCAAATTTGAATAGAGAGAAAGTGGTAGCAAAAAGTAATCTGTACTTTGCTATCTATTGCTACCTCTGTTAGAGCTTATTAAAGGGGAGAGATGTAGCAAATCCAACTTTGCTACTTCTGTTGGAGACGCTAAGCATCTCTTCTCCTTGGTCCTAGTGACTCAATAAAACTAAACGTTGCCTTTGGCCCATATTGGTATAGCAATTGGGAACGGCTATTGCAACCCCCCATTCCTATAAGCCCACCCCCATCCTATAGGTTTTTAAGATTTTATGCAAAATACAAAAAGTTTTTATGAAAACCGGCTGTTACGTCCACTAGAAAACATCATTTTGAACAACTTTGCAGAAGAAAGTTTTTCCAAAATCTATTGTTTAGGTAGACGTTTTGGCAAAAAATGAAATAAAAGCTATAAATGGCTAAAAAGTATATTTAAACGATAGATTTTGGAAAAACTTTCTTCTGCAAAGTTGTTCAAAATGATGTTTTTTAGTGAACACCATGGCCGGTTTTCATAAAAACATTTTATATTTTGCATAAAACCTTAAAAACCTTCTTTCCACCTAAGCCAAGCCAGCCCAAGGATGGTGAAGAACTGAAGATTGGATCAAGGAGATATGGGTGAGGATAATTATTAATTGGCTGATTTCATATGCCACATCACTAAAATCGGGTTGCCTTTTTCATTTTTATTTATTTATTTATTTTTTGGATAAGTGAGTATAATATTCCAAGAAAAAAAGATATACAATGAGGACCAACAAGCCAAAAGGCCAAGAAAATGAAAAAGCCTAAATCAAATACAATCTAATAAGCTAAAACCAAAGAAAAAGGTTATTTGATTGTGTAAGAGAAGGCCAAAGAAAAAGGAAACCCTCACTACTTGAGGGGAGCAAACCAAAAAGGTTACAATGATAGAATATCAAAATTTATACCCCAGTTAGTACATATATGAGGTGAATCACACAAAAGTCTATGAAATTAGAGGGGTACGTAGTTGCAATGCACAAGTTGCGACATTTCCAAAAAAAAAAAAAAAAAAAAAAAAAGAAGCTAAATCACCCCTTTACTCTTGATATTTTACCAATAATATCAAAATACCGAAATGACCCTTTTACCCTTGAATCCTTGATTTTATAATAGTGGAATATTAAAAATTTTGAGATTAAATTATTGTGATATTAATTTTTTGAGATTATATATTTAATTAATAAAATGCCTAAGAGACTAAATCGATATTAGAAGCTTCTAAATCGATATGTTGCAGCGATCCCTTTAGCATAAAAGGGATCGGTTATTTGGCAATTCAGCTTCTGCTACTCCGGCCACCGTCGCCGCAGTATTGCCATCCCCACATTGGTATAGAATAGAACCGTAGAGAAGCCATTCAGTAACTAGTTAGAATCTGGGCCCATTTCCTACAAGGTGGGCCCACAAAAACTAATCCAGCCCAATCTGACAAACATAAGATGTTGGGTCAATGGTAAATCAAACTGTTCTAATCTATTTTACATAATACTTAAAGTAAAAATCCATGACATCACATTGAATGAAAAAATTCAAGAAAATAATAGTCATTTTTAAGAAATGAGAGTTGAGATTAAAAATAGTGGTATTTCATGAATTTCTAAAAATTAATCTTATAGCATCAATTATAATGATAAATATTCTAACTTTTTAAAATATTTTCATTCAATGGGATGGATTTGTGCCTTCAAAATTATGTAAAAGTACACCAAAATTGTTTTTATTTGGATGACCAAGCAAACCATTATAACCCTTATTAATTTAAGCTACTTATTAAATCAAGCTACTTATCATGATTCATGGCACCAATTATGCTAAAGATATTATGAGGTTTGATATTGAAATAGAGGATTCGTTGGTCGCACCCTTGGTGAAGATACTCAATTCCCTTTGGTTATTCCCACTGCAATATCTTGAAGCTTCTCCCAACCGAGGAGGAAACGTTTCTTATCATCCGCTAAAACCACGATCCCTTTCTCTGTGGATCATAAATAAGCATAGAAATTTTATCCCTTTCCCTGTGGATAAAAATGTAATTCATTTTCCTAGGAATACTCATTCAAACAAAGTTCATCACTTTCCTTGGGGGATGCACAAAGATATGAAGTTACTCTTAGACTCATGAATGCAGACCTATTTCAAAGAATAACGATAGAAGACAATTGACAGAATTAAAGACAACTGACAGAAACAAATGATAATAGATGAGGACACCCCCAAGACATGATAAAGATGAAACTGACTTATGAAATCAACACGGATAATCTTCGAAATGTTCTTTTACTTTAGAACACATCCCTCACAAGGTTAACCTTGCCCTTCACTTGAAATTCTTCCTTTCATTTTCATCTTTCTTTTCATTTTATTTCTTCTTTTTCATTTTCTTCATGCCCTAACTTTTGCCTAAGCCGTCCTTTCGGGTTTTCAACCTAGCAGGCATTCTCCCTCTTAATTTTTATCCAATCCAGACCAGTGTGATGTTCACCTACCAACAATCCCATCAGCGTCTCCAAAAGATTATTTGCACCATCAATCATATTTTCTCAATGGCATTGAACTGATTGAAGCCTTCTTTCATGGTATAGAAAACATTAATAAAGTGCTAATCTTCCTTCTTTGAATTATCAATGGTTAAACTTTCTAACACATGAGTCTTTTACACATGCCCCTTGCATGGACAATGATGTGGCTACACCTTTAAAGGTTGCCTACGTACCCAAGAAGGGATCAAACCTTACGTAGTTCATCAATACTTGAATAACTTCAATCTATCAAAGAGGACTTTTATTTGGACTGTAATGTAGGCTTAGGGTTCTAGTCTCAAAAAAGAATGGATATTCAAGGCTCAAAATGTATTTCAATGGGTTCCTATCTGTCAAGGATTACTGTTCAGTTCCTAACTTGGCACTTTGCTTGCTTTTTCACTTCACTTTTCCTTCTTTTCTTCTTTTCTTTTTTTTTTTTCTTCTTTTTTTTTTTTTTTACTTTTTTTTTTTTTTACACCACCCCTTCTTTCGAACAAACATTTCTTTAAAATTTGCCCTTAGTGTAGGGGGTAATCCTTAACAACGGTATTAGAAATGAAATTATTCTGGCTCAAAAGGGTTAACAAGGGATTTTTCTTTTCTTTCAAACGATAGCAGAAACGATGGCCTCTCTTTATTTCGATTTCCATTGTTTGCAGTTCGAGCATTTAAAAGGACAAATATATCAACTCATGTGCTAGAAAAGCAAACCACATAAAATTCTTGAGAAAGCAATCAACGAATTAATGCAAACCATTCATTAATAATCATGCCAAAATAATTGTCTCAAAGTAATTGCTCATGAAAATTCATCCAACATAAATCAATTATTCAAAAATTTAGACCATGGAAACTAAGATAAAGAAACCATCCACAACCACAATAATCTTTCAAATCCACTGTGCTCCATCCCCATTTGGAGGTGGCATGGCATGATAGTCTGGAAGTGGATTCGTCAATATATTAGGCACTTCCGGTTTAGGAAGTTTCCCTAATCAATCATGTCTTGAATGGTATGGCGAAGACGACCGCACTTATCAGTGTGATGGCCATGACTCTGGTGAAAATCATAGTACTCATTCTCATTGTAGTTAGGTGCTGACTTGTTGATCGGAGTAGGATCTAGTGGCTTCAGTTTTCCTCTTTTCACTAGATTCCGAAGGGATGTAGATAGGGACACACCAAGCGGAAAGAATTCTCTAGGTCCATTACGCGAATTAACAGCATTTACCTCATTTGGCTTGCTACCATTACCTGCACTCGAGCTACCAAATCCATATGCATGCTTCTTCCCATCATTTTTGTTAATCAACCCACTATCCATACCATCTTCAACTTGTATACCAGTATCATACAAATCCTCAAAAGTCTTCAATGGGATAGGCATTAATGGTCTTCCGAAAGCTGGTAGAAAATTCTTTACAATCATGCGCACTTGATCCTTCTCAGTTGGACAATTGGGCATTTTAACAGCTTTGGCCCTCCACCTTGTCAAGAACTCAGAGAATGTCTCATTACTCTTCTACTTAGTGGTCTCTAAATCTCGTAAAGTGACATCAAGTTGGACATTGTAGTTATAATGGTGCACAAACTCCATAGCCAGCTCTTTCCAATCTCTGGTCTTCGCATTGTTCAAGGAAAGGTACCAATTCATAGCATTGCCATTGAGAGTTCTAGGGAAACAATGCACAATTTGTTCTTTAGAAAGCCCCATAGGTTTCATTGCTAGAATGTATAGCTTTAAGTGATTGCGAGGATTGCTAGTCCCATCAAACACATCCATCTTTGGCATTTTGAATTTTGGATGTAATTGGACATTCGGGAATGGGCATAATTCATCCATGTCTAGCATATACTCTTCAACACCTTGAGACTTCCTCAAAATAGTCTTCATTTTTTCTACCTCATTAGAAATGTCTTGCACCTCTTTCTTTTTAGCTTTTTTCTCAGCTTCAGATTCCTTCTTAGCTTCAGCTTCCTTCTTCCTAGACTCAGCTTCCTTCTTCTTAATGTAGTCCTCATGGTCTATTTCATCAAAAATAAAATCTTCATCCTCTTCCCCAGTCTCAACTATTTGTTTACCCTGGTTAACTTCAATCTTTTGGAGTCTTTTTAAAATAGGTGCCATTGATCTTTCCATCATCTTTGCCATCATTTCTTCCAACTTCTTCACTAAATCTTGTTCAGCAACCATTTTAGTGGTTTGTGATATTTCTGCTCTTTCTAACCTTCCAAATGAATTACGAACCCAAGCAATGATTAGTTATCCCTACAAAGAGTATGTTTATCTTTATAAAAGTCATTTACCATGATTATCCATAATGATCCCATATCAATTTCCATCCAAACATGTCTTTAGGATAAGACAAAGATAAACAGGAACCAAAGGGTTGAACCAAAGAGAGAACTTAGACACACTTAGAATGAGATGAACAAATGATAATGACCTAACAATGGATGATGCAAATGGACCTAGACTCCTAAAATGACAACTAAAGACCTAGACAAGAGATATAATAATAACATACAAAACCAAAGAAAAAAAGATGTAAACCTAAAATGAATTAATATGCCTAATGCCCCTAAGATGGACCAACAACAAGACCACACGATAAAGAAAGAAGATTCAACTAACTGTAATACCCCTAAAATGAAAGACTCTAATTAATGAGATGCCCCCGGAAAAAGAGATGTAATGGACCTAAAACCCTAAGAGAAAGCCTAACATAAAATCACATGAAGTCAAAGAAACACATTGGGTTTAACCAACCAAAGTCCATTCTTTTTCGCACCTAGGCCTATTACAATACTCACACAATCTTCCATTCTTATTTGGATCCAAGCCTATACCTTTTCTTTTTTATTTTTTTGATTTTTTTTTTCAGCTTGGACCTAATTACAAGATCACACACCTCACCTCTCAATTGAGCCTAGACTTGGAAAAAGAGAATAGACAATGATGGGTCTTACCCCTAAGTCTAAACATTATGGGCCTAATATACAAATGCAACATGACATGTATAATGACACATATTCAATCAAGGCTATGCAATGGTCAACGGGGGACACTAGTATAGTCGGTCAATTAGGGTTTCTTCTCCTTCAAGGATCACCTAGGCTAGGGTGCTCAAAGAGCAACCCGTTAACGTACTCACTAGCTTATTACAGGCTAGTGGCACAGGCCGTGGGCTGATGGTGCTGAGCCGAGTTGCCCATAGAATCGAGTGGATCCCAGGTCTCTAATCAGACTTCCATCGAAGGGTAATAAAGTGCCAAGATCGTGCGCGTGTGTGCAATTCAGTCTCATCCAATTAAAATTTCTAATTAATTAAAGCCAACAAACACTTTGGAGTCTAACTCTCTATCCCCAGTGGAGTCGCCACCGTGAGCGCTGTGTCCTGACCACATCGACTCGGGAGTACGCCACTAGCCAGGAGGGCTAGCGTGGAGAAGAGTCGTCACTCGATTTGGTTTCGGGAACCGATTTGACCCCTAGTAAGGGTCTAACTCGTTATAACCAGAGAATTTAGGGTTCGGAATTAGGGTACATTGTTGGGAAGGTGTTAGGCACCCAACAACGCCCGGCCGAAGCCGGCCCCCACACGTGTTTTGTTGGCTTTAGTTAACAAGAATTATCAATTGGATTTAACCCTATTCATGCGATATGCAATTTAATTCAAATGATATCACGCAATGATGGCAAATAAATAGATAAAGAAATGAATTATACAAAGAATCAATATAATAAAAGGGCTAATCTAAAGAAGGATACAAAAATAAAGAAGGAGTCAAACAAAGAAAGAAATAAATGAATAGACAAGTAAGAAAAATAAAAGTATGAGAGGAAATAATCTACTAATAATGAAAGAGAAACAAATAAGTAAAGAAACAAGCAAATAAGTAAAGAAGAAAATAAAAATAAATAAAAGAATGGTTTAAATAAAGAACTAATCTAGAGAAAGAAATAAATAAAATATGGAACTAATCTAAATAAAGAAATGATAATAAAAGAAGATTGACACAAAGAAAGAAAGATATGTGAGGGATAAACAAATATGGTAATAACCTAAACTAGAGAATAGATGGAATCAAATATGTATGGAATGAATAATATAGAATAAAATAAATATAATAAAAGAGTCAACCAATCATACAAAGGAAGTGCATACGCAAAACTGTAAAGTGCGTACGCCCTTTCGATTTATGTGTATGTACAGTCCACTCACGGAACCCCAGAATTAATGATATACTTCCACAACTAATAAAATATGTAAATATATAAAAGAACTACAATAATCAAGTCCTAAATCTATATGCACACAACTAGAAAGATTAAAATGATAAAAATAAAATTAACAAGGGATGGGAATAAAGCAAAATGAACTAAGAAAAAGAAATCTTAATCTAATAAATAAAAATACATATGTAGAGATGACTACACCTATTCTACTATGCAGTTACATAAATTAATCGATGTAGAAAATTACTAATCATGTGGAAGACGAAATAAATAAAAATCAAAAGAGAAAACTAAATAAATAAATTTACTAAGAAATGAGAAACAACTAAACAAAATAAATACACAATCATGGGAGAAAGAGAAGCATGTCCAGACATTCAAAAAAAATAACAAGCTATCTCAAATAATGGAGAAAGAAATGGAAAAGTAAGCGTTACCCTCAGGTTGGTGTCACGACCCAAATTAATTAAGCCGTGATCAATATTAATAAATCCAGTTTAATTAAGAAAATCATTTACGAAGCACGTGAATGGCACGTGTTAGAAAACTAGTAATTTCAATAAAAATTTCGGCATGACCCATTCGTAAATAGAACATACCGTAACAAAATCCTGTATAAAAGAGTTATAAAAGTTCCTGTCATCCATCATTGGTATCATCACATGCTAAATAAACCATATGAAGAAACCTACGAAATTAAAATATTACAAACCATGAGTTATTACGTGTCTAGCGCCCATTGGCCGAATACATAGTGTTTAGTTAATACATATCCATAATATTAAAAATTTTTCCCCTCAAAGCATAGCACCTCAAGGCGAGGTCTCCCCAGCTATGAAATCATCTGAAAAAGGTTTATAAACATAGGAGTGAATATAAAACTCAGTAGATATAATTTTCATATAGAAATAACCAAAGCATGATAATATAACCAATTACAATCATACTTAAAATAATTAAAACCCATGCAATGTCATGAATGATATGCGACTCTTGTCCATTTAACATAATCCATAATTACCGACCACTCCCGCAGGAGTCTTCGCATGGAAACGGAGGATTTAAACCTACCTCCAAGAGGACAACACAAGGGTTCCTACCTGGAACCGGAAAGTAGCCTCTGATTCGGGAACACAAGGGTTCCTACCTGGAACCGGAAAGTACCCAAGACCAAAGGAATGGAAAACACCGCTAAGTCCCTTGACCGCTAGTAGTCCAAATCCAATAACCCTTTAATATACTTTTACCAAGTAATTAATTAAGTCCATTTCATGCATTTTATGCCAATGAATGCCATGAAAAGCATAAAAACTCGGATACGTGTCAGTTATTCCAAAAATCAACAATATGTAATTATTTCATAATTATATAACATGTGAGAGCTATGTAAAACATGTAAAATATAGACCAACAAGAATTTACATAGCATGCACCTTCAAAATAAACCAAAATATGACAAGTATATCAACCCATATACTCCCACAAGTAATATTCCTAATTATAGGGTTATGTAAACTAGACCCCTCAGTACATGCATTACAAAATATACATGATAATCCACCCAAATATCACGTAAACTCGTAAATAACACCTAAAATACATTTTTATCCAACATATGTGGGCTTATATACTAACCCATTATCATCCCTACAGTTAAAACCCATGAAAATTACACCTACCTCAAGTATGTTGTACCAAACGTAGAGAAAATGTGTTGGGAAGGTCGGATCTGAGCCTAGAGTGGAAGAACAAACTCCAAACTCTACAGATCAGGCTTGAATCCTCTCCAAGCATGTGTAGATTTTCAAATCTAGCCCCTAGAACGCGAGTCCAAGCGTTAAAATGAGGTGAGAGAGTCAAAAACCCATGCATGCAAGAGAAAAATGTAATTTTCTCTCTCCAAACAAGCCTTTTCTCTCTCCTCTCTCTCTCTTTCTCTCTCTCTCTCTCTCTAACACTCAAAATGCTGAAAAATGGGTGTTAGAGTCGTGATATGAAGGTTTTGAAAAGGGGTGAGGGGCATATGCGTCATTTGTTCTAAAAAAAAAAAAAAAAAATCTGCCAGTCGAGAGTTTCAGACGGCTGAAAATAACTTTCAGCCGGCTGAAACTAAATGAAAAAAATTCTCCTTTTCTGGATTGTTCAGACGGCTCAAATGTAAACTTTCAGCCGTCTTAATCTTCTCCATTCTTTTATTCTTCCTTTTACTTTAAGTTATTTAATGAAAATAAGCAAATAACCCCCCATTTGAATCCAAATAAAATATCAAAAAAATCAAATTCCAAGTATATCAAAATCTCATTTTCAAGTTTTAGTACAAAATCCGACTCCCGATAGATTTTCCGAAAACAAACATACGAGTAAACCGATCTAAACGTGATAATAAAATCCCATAAAATCACAGATGTCTTATAATATTATAAACTTCCATTACCGTCAAAAATTATCTTCAAAAACGAAGATTTATGAAAATTCATTTTTTCCCAACACTTAGCCAAATTTTCAGCAGTCTAAGAGTGTGAAATCGTAAACACAACAACATCACACACATGCAATACCCACACGTGACAATACCCGACAAATCAACTAAAGTACATGCAAATTATGCATTAAAGGTGAGGTTATCCTAATTAAATGACACGGGTATTACAGTTGGGCGATATGTAGGATGAAACTTTGATGAACTCTCCCCTTCAAGTCTCCATGATCACAGCCGTCCTTCTCTCTCTTAGCTTCTAGGTTTGTAGAAATGATGGCTAGAGTTTGTAGAAGTGGTGGCTAGAGAATGGTGATGCTAGAGAATAGTTGAGGTCCCCTTTCCCGGTTGAAAGTGCTATATTTATAGAGGCAGTATTAGGGTTTTGGGGAAAGCTAGGTTACGGTTTTTGGCTTCTTTAGACGTTACAAGGTGGCTACAAAGTAGGTCAAACCTTCATAAAGTAACAAGGGGAATGCCAAAATGGAGGGAAAAATCCGGATTTAGGAGTTAATGTGCGTACACACAATTGAAAGGTGCGTATGCAGATCTGATTGTGGGCTTCTGCGGGTTGGACTACGATTGCGATCACGTCGGCTCTTCAATGATCATTCATCAATTATTTCAAACTAGATCACCCTTCATCACTGGGCTTAAAACGGGTGGACTTGAAATGTTTAGGCGGTACAAAATTGTGTGTCAATAATTTTACATAATACTTAAAGTAAAAATCCATGACATCACACTGAATGAAAAAATTCAAGAAAATAATAGTCATTTTTAAGAAATGAGAGTTGAGATTAAAAATAGTGGTATTTCATGAATTTCTAAAAATTAATCTTATTGCATCAATTATAATGATAAATATTCTAACTTTTTAAAATATTTTCATTCAATGTGATGGATTTGTGCCTTCAAAATTATGTAAAAGTACACCAAAATTGTTTTTATTTGGATGACCAAGCAAACCATTATAACCCTTATTAATTTAAGCCACTTATTAAATCAAGCTACTTATCATGATTCATGGGACCAATTATGCTAAAGATATTATGAGGTTTGATATCGAAATGGAAGATTCGTTGGTCACACCCTTGGTGAAGATACTCAATTCCTTTGGCTATTCCCACTGCAATACCTTGAAGCTTCTCCCAACTGAGGAGGAAACATTTCTTATCATTCGCTGAAAATATGAACTTTTCTAATGACTCATTTGGTAAGAAATCATAAACAAGAACTCGTTGGAATCCCTCAGCACAAAAACCCACCAAGCGGACCGCATTGACATAGTGAATTGTTGCCATTGTTCCCACTTCATTGATGAACTCTTCCCCATTTCCCGTGAAATTGTTAAGCATCTTTACGGCAACAAGAGTGAAAATAAGATGAGACTTGTTGATGAGAGGTGGAAAGGAAGTCTTGGGTACCAATGATCCCGACAAATTATGGCAGCCCAACCCTAGCCCGGCTTAATATCAGGTCCAAACTCATGAGGGAGCCAATATTGCAACCCTCAAAACTTTGTTTGTACACCCCACTAATTTTGATTTTTTTAAGTTTTAAGAAAAGTATAAAAGGTTTTTATGAAAATTGGCAACGTTGTCCACTAGGAAATGTCATTTTGAACAACTTTACAGAATAAAGTTTTTCCAAAATCTATCGTTTAAGTGGATTGTTTGGCCATTTACCATCCTTGTTTCATTTTTTTGCCATAAAGTCAACTTAAACTACAGATTTTGAAAAAACTTTCTTCTGCAAAGTTGTTCAAAATAATGTTTTCTAATAGACTACCTTAACACTTTTTTATAAAAACCTTTTACATTTTTCTAAAAATTTTAAAAATCAAAATTAACGAGGTATACAAACAAAGTTTTGGGGTTGGAATAATTGGACCCAACTCATAAACCCTAGCCTGATGCTACAGGGCTTTAAGAACCCCAACCCAGTAAAGCCCGAGGGATAAATTAACAATCGATAGAATTTACCCAAATCCCTAGTTCCCCCTAATACCAACAAATGGGTATCAATTCTTTTCTATAAACTTGAATCTGAGATAGTTCATTCAACAAGTGAATAGAATGCCACTAGACTATCATGCCATTGGCCAATGTCACTCGTCTATATTTCTCTGTCTTTTCTTCTTCTCTGTGATTTCTTCTCTAAGGAATGTGACATTATCGTGGACCCTTGTCAGTATGACAAATTCATTTTAGAATCAAAGGACAATGAATTTTTGTCCAGAATTTTCACCAATTTGTTTTCTCAATTCAATCGTGTAACACGTTCTTATCTAGTTGGAAAAAATTTCTATGGCCTCGAGAAAATTACGCGTCGCCGGCTTATCTGAACCCTTTTAGACGAGGACGCAACACACTTTCACTAATAACCAGGAATCCTAAGTTTTAGACTTTAAATAGGACTCCTTTTATGACGAGCCCAATTAGTTTCAGGAGTCTAATTCTCCCCCATTCTCCAACAATTAATCTCTGGTTCAAGATTATTGATGGAGCTAAAGGTTTATCACCTTAAATTATGATATGTTAAAAAATTAGAGTTATCACTAAAAATTTATTCACGAAATACCACTATTTTGAATTACCGTTTTTATTTTTTATGATGATCATCATTTTCTTGAATTTATAAATTCTAGATAATTAATTTATACACCTTTAATTCTATGTAAAATTCTTGAATTGTTTAATTTCAAATTGATCGAACAACCAAACAGACTCCAACTTGAGCTCCAATTGGTGGTAGTGGCTGGGAATCTTATTAGTATTTGTGAATTGGGATTGTTCAAAGAAAACGAAAAGGAAAAAGAAGACCAGGGATCAAAAAGAAGAGGAATATCCAAAACATTGTCTGGTTATTGGTAAAAATATTTAGTGGCCTCGAAGAAATCATGTCTTCCCATTATATGAACCTTTTTGAACGAATAATGCCTGATTAAAAGGATGATACAAAATCAATGGGCTAAATACAAACTGAAATAAATTTCTAACAAAATTGAGCTTAACTTTACACGTAATTCTTGAAATATTTCCATACGAATTAGGTTTGCGCTTTCTTTTCTTTAGCTTTAAGGCACTACCACTATGTGACCCAATCCATGGACTCGTGTTAGTATAATTAACCATTCATTTTACAATCAAGGACAATGATTTTCTCAGAAACTTCGCCAGTGCACTTTCTTTATTCCGTCACATTAATGTAATGGGGAGCAACACCTTTTTCACTACTAAGTACCGACAGTCCAAGGAGTTCTGAATCTTCTGTTTTTCCGAAAAATCTATTTTCACCTACCTTATACAACAAATCAATAATTCTTTAGTAAAATTTTATAGGTTTAAGTGAAACCAGGATTTAGGTACTCAAGATTCTTTGACTAGTGCTTCTATAATGAAACAGGATAACAATTGAGTCTGGGAAGTGATCCGTCGATATTTTACTTTAGGTGGCAGTGTAATATGGTCGATTTTGACCAACCAAAATTAAATTACTGCTCCGAAAAATCTCGGAAGATGGTGACTCACTTTGTATTTTACTTGCAGGGGAACTTTAGTAAGGCACAACAAGTTTAATGAGGAAAACTATTTTAAACTAATACCGTATATATAGACGAGCCAACATGAGATTGAACAAAATGGATGATACAAAATTATAGATGGTTGGTTTCATTATTCCAATCACATATTACTTTAAAATACTTGCAAAACCCGACGTTGTAATACCTTGCCTATAGGGACAGATGAGTACAACATAATCCACTAGTGATAAACATCTATTATATTAGTGTTCAATGTGATTCAGGAATGACTGCTAATTCTTTCATGAAAGGTCTTCTTGGCATGGCTGCACTCGACTTTGGTTCACTCGTGGAGGCGAAAGGATTTTGAGGCATACTCAAATTGTCTCCTTCTCCTTCCAACATTTGAACTACAACTTTCATTGAAGGGCGATCCATTGGATACCACTGAATGCACCAAAGTCCTACAATTGTTAATTTCTTTGCTATTTTAGCATCTCCTTCCTCCTCGATCCGGATTCGAAGCTATTCCCCTTGATCCAAATGATTATATATCCATTATGGGAAATACACTTGGCTTGGGTTCTCTACTCTAATATCAACGTTCTTCCTCCCCCCTACCATTTCAAGCAACAACATTCCAAAACTGTAGACATCTGACTTATAAGACACATTTCCAAAATTCCTAGATAACACTTCAAGTGCAATATAGCCTATGGTCCCCTTGGTTGCAGTCATAGAAACAGCACTTTGATCCTTGGAGCACAGCTTAGCCAAACCAAAATCAGAGATCTTTGGATTGAAGTTTTCATCAAACAAAATATTATGAGGTTTGATATCAAAATGGAGGATTCCCTGGTCACACCCTTGGTGAAGGTACTTAATTCCTTTGGCTATACCAATAGAATTATCTTGAAGCTTCTCCCAGCTGAGGAAACGTTTTTTATCATCCACTGAAAATATAAACTTCTCTAGTGACTGATTTGGTAAGAACTCATAAACAAGAGCTCGTTTGAAACCATCAGCACAAAAACCAATCAAGCGAACCACATTGACATGGTGAATTGTGCACATTGTTCCTACTTCATTGATGAATTCCTCTCCATTTCCCATGAAATTGTCAAGCATCTTTACGGCAACAAGAATTTCATTCGAAAGCTTTCCTTTGAACACAGTTCCATAACCTCCTTGGCCTATATTTTCCTTCAATTGATTTGTGATCCTCTTGATATCAGCATAAGAATATCTAGTGGGCTTGAGAGCTTTGTAATCCTCCAAAAATCTTTCAATCTTTACTTGATTCTCTTTCTCTATTTTATCTAAGCTATAGACTCGGTAGAGTACAATGACTACTAGCACAAGAAGAAAGAAACCTGATGTCACACCTGCACATTAAAATACCAAGTTAAGAGGCCTTTGTCCCGGCAAAATAACAAATTATTTAAGACCCAATAGACAATTTCACCTGTAGCCACCGGCCATGTCATTGCATCTGTAAACATTAATAGAATTTTTAGCTTGTAATTACCCAAGGAAAAAAGAAAAAAAAAACGGCTTGTCCTGCTTGAAAAATTAATAAGTAGACTGATATGGGTGCAAGACTATAGTAATTCGAGGCAACATTTCTGGAATGCAAGGAAAATTAATAAGTAGACTGATATGGGCGCAAGACTAGAGTAAGTCGAGGCAACATTTCTGGAATGCAAGGAAAATCAGCAGTCTAGAGTTTGCCTTTAATCGGACTTGAATGAGCCAATGGTATAGCCCCTGCAGTCTAGAGTTTGCATTTTATGATTTTACATTTTTACTTAATTTTAAGTTAAATAATCAGCAGCCCCAAGTAAATTCGAGGCAACATTTCTGGAATGCAATTAACGAATAGCTGACGTGAGTGCACTATGGGATAATCTGATGCGAATTGGAAGGGAAATGCGGATAAATTGAGGTGTCGAAGCTCTCTTGGAAGACAATCATGCTGGTCATAGACTTGAATTTCCTGAGATGTGTAATTAATGTTCTTCACCAAGAGCTTTACAGAAAATGGCAGCTCCAGCACTGTCTGCTTCTTCTCGTTGCAACTTAGATCGAACCCTGGACATCCACAGTGGTCTGGTTGGAGGCCTTTACGCCAGAACGGGAACCGGATGGCTGGGCCATGGTGCTTGCACCTTGATTCTCTACGATCATGTTGACCCGCTCCAAGCGCTGCAAAGATTGCTACTATCAAGAAGTGAAGAAAAAAGATGACCAATTCGAAGGATCTGCTCATCTTTAGAGTCTGGACTGCTCCCAGTTTTGAGTGTGAGTTTTAACTCATTGCTTTTTATACTCTTTTTATTTATTTATTTATTTATTTATTTATTCATTAGAAGACTTCATCTGCTAATCAATTCCATCAATTACTTCAATCAACTCTTAAAATCCTGACTTTTTATGTTACTACCGTGATAATTCTGTAGTCTGAGATTAGAAGAATTAAGGCAGTAAAATGAGCCAAGCTACTCAAGATCAGCTTAGTAAAAAGCTCATTTGAGCTCGTTCATGAAATAAATGCCCAATCTCAAACATCATTTTAAGCTTGTTAATTTATTGAGCCAAGCTCAAATATAGTACTATTCGCTCATAAGCTTATTAATGCTTTAATAACCAAACTACTTGAGCTCGGCTCGAGATTTGCTTGATAAAAAGCTCAAGCTCCCTAAACTAAATGAGCCAAGTTTAAGCCTTAATTTTGAGCTCGTTAATTTAATGAGCCAAGTTTGAGTAGCTTACTACTCGACTCGACTCAGGTCCTCTACACCCCTAGGAAGAATAGATGCCTCTCAATCTCACATGCATTACGAGTAATTCTAATGATTTTGGATTCTGCTTGTTTTACTAAATGGTCCCAATCCTTTACTTATCCAGACATGGCTAGATTTTATTAAACACTTGACCCATTGTAGAGAGCTTTATAAGAGTGTATTTGTTTGAAGAATTTGTAGGTGGAACTTGCCATTCAAACAAGAATTTTCAATTTCAAATTCTTACAATCAAAGTCTATGTTTTTTTGTGTTAGGCTACCTAAAGTCAAAAGTTTCCGTCAAAACTTTAATTCGGAATTTGGAGAGTCAAATTCTGTCAAAAAAATTCTATTTACTTGG
Source organism: Liquidambar formosana (assembly GCA_039720395.1). Classification (NCBI taxonomy): domain Eukaryota; kingdom Viridiplantae; phylum Streptophyta; class Magnoliopsida; order Saxifragales; family Altingiaceae; genus Liquidambar; species Liquidambar formosana. Next base: position 50,798 of record JBBPBK010000037.1, on the reverse strand, counting down.
AACCTTTTAAACAAGAAAATTACAAAGTTCCATTTACAAATTCCAACTTTTAAAAGGTTTAGTAACATAAAGAACTATACAATTTTGTTAATTACAAATTTTAAACTTCGAATCCCATCATTTAAAAGAATCCAATACATATGGGTTTTTTTTCCCCCCAAATCCCCCACCTTTTTTTTTTTTTTTTTTATTAACTATTAGAGGTATCTTAGATCTTACTCCCGCTGAGATTTAGGCTCAGACTAGCTATTCCCCTAACGGCCCGTGTGAGATGCCCTATACCCATACAAGCAACAATCTCTGCGAAGAGTTGAAACGATGACCTCCAGGGAGCACACCCAGAACCTGACCGTTCAACCAAATCCCCCACCTAAACACAACATAAATTTACTTATGTGAAGGGGGTATTCAAAAGATAAAATTACTTCATGCTATTGGAGTATACGAAAACCACTTGGGATAAAATCATGAAAGCGTATTTGAGGATTAGTACGTGTGAATTGTTTCTCGACTGGAGGAGCATCTCCACAATAAATATACAAACATCGCAGTGCGTCTTCGGTCTTCATAGCAATAAAACTTGTTACCAATTCTCCTCTCTCTCTCTCTCTCTCTCTACTAATGATGTCAATTAGAGAGGGACTTGTTTTAGTTGGGCTTATGGTCCTTGTTCTTACTCTGTTCCCTTAAGCTTGTATTGCTAAAAAAGAACACCGGCAATGCCCATCTTCTTCTTGTGGAAATATACATAACATCAGCTACCCTTTTCGATTAAAAGATGATCCTCCCCACTGCGGTGACCGTGACCACAAGTACGAACTGGCTTGCGAGAATAATCGCACCACTCTGTACCTGTATGCTGGTAAATACCATGTCCAAGAGATAGATTATGAGTACAAAGCAATACGAGTGGTTGATGCCAGTCTACACAAGAATAGATGCTCCCTTCCTCGCTTTTCCTTGACGCGTGCCAACTTCAGCTGTTCGGATCCATACTACTTGCATTTATTCACCTTTGGTAGTACTGATGAGGATGTCATAGTCTTCATGAATTGCACACAACCAGTGTACTCTTCTGTGTCTGTTGATGTCACTTCTTGTTTCAACAATTCGCTCTCCCCAAAAATGAGACTTTATGCTTTACATGGGAGGCATTGGGGATCAGTTGAGCATGAGCAGTGCAGCAACCAAGTTGAAGTTCCGGCTCCATTTTTGGATGTTACAACCCACTCAATTTTTGATATTCAAAATGAGCTGTTACAGGGCTTTCAACTTTCTTGGGGAGGGATAGGTTCTTATTCCACATATGGGAGATATTGCACATTTGGACTTACTAGTTATTTTAAGCTTACATTTAGGGAGAGGTAAGTACTTTGGAGGTGCTAAATATAAATAATTATCATCTACAAATTTAGATGGGCGCCACTTATTAAATTGTTCACCACACACACGCAATAAAAATAAATAATAATTCAATGCTCTTCAACTTCTTGAGTTACTCGTATTCCTGACATATATTATATATAGCCCCAGACTGATATCGATCACTTGGTTGGATGTACCAGGTTTCATTACTTTTGGCAAGACTTATATTCTGGTCTCTTTACTATTTATGGGTACCATAAGATGTTCGGGAACAAGTACCTTTTCTACTCAATCGCAGGTAAGGTTTTTGGAGTTCATCGAACAGTATTCTTGATTTCTGTTGATTTTATTTTTCTCTCCCTCACTCTTACTGAAATCTGTTCATCCTGGGATTCTTCTTACAGGCGGCGGGGTTGCTTCCATCATAATCAAATGTAAGGTTCAGCTCTTGTTATGTCAAATTAGGTTGGATGGTTAGAGAGAAAATTAAAATGGAAATTATCCTTTAAAAAGCATTTAAAATAATTAAATATACTCACAATAATTTGATCACTATATTGCAAATTAAGATTTGTTAAAATACTTGCAATACATATATTGAATTGGGGCATTTTCTACTTGTTTGTGACCAATTGACCACTAACTTTATAAATCCTAATTACCGTAGAATGATCTCAAATGATATAATATTGATTCACACTGCAACTATGAAATCCTATTTTCCTTTTTACTATAATAAATTATTAAAGTTTAATGCTGCAAAAACTATTAACCTTTGAAGGACATACTATCCTCATAGTATTTGTGCATCCGATGCATGTGTAACGTTTTTGATTCTTTTGTGAAGGTTTCATCCTAGGAAGAACTTCATTGGGAATATTATTCTTGATTGCACTTTTGATACACAAATTCCGGCGGAGACACTTGTCATTTGATGATACGATTGAAGAGTTCCTTCAGAGTCACAATAATTTCATGCCAATTAGGTACTCTTATTCACAAATAAAGGAAATGACCAAAGGATTCGAGGATAAGTTAGGTCAAGGCGACTATGGCTCTGTGTACAAAGAAAAAACGCAAAGTGGCTATCTTATCACAGTAAAAGTGTTGAGCGTGTCCAAAGCTAATGGGCAGGATTTCATTAGTGAAGTTGCTACGATTGGAAGGATTCATCATATTAATATAATGCGACTCATTGGACTTTGTGTAGAGGGATCAAAACGGGCTCTTATATATGACTTCATGGCTAACGGGTCCTTAGATAAGTTAATTTTCTGTGAGAGAGGAAAGGTCAACCCTTTGAGGTGGGAGAGGTTATATGAGATTGGGCTTGGAGTGGCTCAAGGGATTGAATACTTGCATAGAGGTTGTGGCATGCAAATTCTCCACTTTGATATCAAGCCGCACAACATCCTCCTTGACGAAAACTTTATCCCAAAAATTTCATATTTTGGCCTTGCAAAATTGTATCCAATAGACAATAGTATTGTTTCTCTCACTGCTACTCGTGGAACACCAGGATATATTGCCCCAGAATTGTTCTACAACAACATTGGAGGCATCTCTTATAAGGCTGATGTTTATAGCTTTGGTATGTTGTTGATGGAAATGGTTGGAAAGAGAAAGAACGTGAATGCATTTGTAGAGCACTCAAGTCAAATATACTTTCCATCATGGGTATACGATCGAATCAGTCAAGGTGAGGACATTGAGTTGGCGGATGCCAATGAAGATGAACAAAAATTTACACGGAAGATGATTCTAGTTGCACTTTGGTGCATCCAATTGAAGCCCACGGATCGTCCTTCAATGAGTGAAGCTCTAGAGATGCTCGAAAGCGAGGTTGAATTGCTGCAAATGCCTCCAAAGCCTTTTCTATATCCTCAGGAGACGTCAATTGTGAATCATGAAGATATCAATCCAAGAGAAAAACCAATTTCAACCCATATTGATATGGACACGATTACCTTAGACGGAAGGTAGCTTTTCATCATATCAATTGTGTCTCATAATTCTGTATCTTTGATTGCCTTTAATGTCAAAAATTATTTGCAAAAAAAAGAGAAAAAAAAAAAGAAGAAAGAAAAAAAAGATTATTCGGTATGTTTTCTTAAACATGCGTGATGGCTTACTGCTCCTATTTCATTGGGTAATTAGCTTCATTGGTACTTAGTTTCCGGGCACAAGTGATATGTGTGACATGATTAGTATGTTTTTAGCAAGTAATACAAATATTATAAAATTAATAATGAGTCAAAATGTTAATGTTAACTAACAAATTTAATTGTTGTACCAAAAAAAAAAAAATCCAACTTCTTTGCACAGCACCATGCTGTGTTTTTTCAGCACTGCAGCGAATCCGGACTCATTGAGGATGTTTCAATAATGGGTAGTGAAATTATGAATTCTAAGTACTCATTGATTTAGAAAATTTAACGATGTCTGGATCGCCAAAAAAAAGAAAACATCTGGTATTTACAAAAATACCCGAGTCATTCATGTTAATTATAGGTGATTGAAAAAAAAAGGGCAAAACTATCCTTAAATGGAGCCACGTTTGAATCCACTATGCTGAAAACTTCATTCATGTGCAACCAACTAACTCCCCATCTCCTAATTCGGTTAAAATACCATTTACTTATAACTAAACTACCACCCACATTTCCCTCCACCCTTGCACGTTTATCTATCTCTTCCAATAATTATCGTATATAATAACTATCTTCAATTTGGTAAATTTACGAATTACTCCATAAAATTATGAAGTTTTAGGGGTTTTTAAATAATTTTAAGTGCAATCCAACCAAAACGAGGGGTTTTTTTTTAATAATTCTAAGTTGTCTAACCGTCCTCCAATCATTTTTGGGTAATAACATTTCAAAACTATAAACATCTACGTAGCTTATAAGGCATATTCCAACAAAAAGACTTTAGGTGCAATATAGCCCATGATCTTGGGGCCTAGGCTCCTAGCTACATGAATGCATAAATAGATCGAGCACTTTGTTCCTTGGGACACAACTTAGCCAAGCCCAAATCATAGACCGTTGGATTGAAATTGGTGGCAAAACATTTTGAAGGAGGTAGTACCAAATATTCTAGAGAGTCGCTATAGAAACTGAAGGTAGAATATCCAAACAGAAGTCCATTGCCTTCTTAATCATGTTGCATTTTATCCTGCCTCTATATAATTAAGTCTCATTAGTATCATAAGACTACTGGAACCTAGCCTTTCAATTAATTTTATTTTTAATGAAATTTTGTACGTTTGAAGTAACAATGACAAAAATAATCAACGACAATAGCTATTAATATGTGTTAATTTCATATATACCTAAATAATATAATTTGTGGAGACAATCTATGATGGGCACAGCCCTATCAAAATTGATGGAGCAATGTCATTTTTTATATAAAGGGTGGGACAATATATCAATCAAGACCATTAAAATAGATCTAACCAACTAATTGTATTTATATCTAATTTCATAAAGATCAATGATGCAAACAATATATATCTTTACTCTTATTTGAATGGAGGAAATGGCTACGTATTTTGTATAAAAAGGTAACCCTATTTTTTATATGAAAAGAATTTTTTTTTCTTACCATTTATCACCTATATAAGATGTCCTCAATCTATTGAAAAATTTATAGTTATTACATAGACCCATTATTTTGTATATAAATTAGTGTCGTCCTAGCAATTTTAATAGGCACCGTACCACCCCATCTCTAATATGTATGTGTACACAAGTTTTATAGTGAACTCTCATTCGACATGCAAAGTTCAAACGTAATCTTAAAAATAAAATAAATAAATAAATCATTTTTCAATAGAAATCATGTAGTTTGCATATTTGTATTATTAATACCCTAAAATAATTTTAACTATGACATTAAAAAGTCGGCCCTTACTACAATTATCATTAACATCACCGTTAAAATTCAATTCGATCTTTTTACTTTTATCTTCAATTGAAGGAAAGAAGATCTAATTTTTTACTTTTCTATTTGTAATCTTACGTCTCTGTAATCAATCTATTAGTGTTTTGATGAAGATAAAAATCTTTCTCTTCCTCAATAGACATAATCACTGGCATCATTCTGGGAGTAGATGGATGCATGATAGTGTGATGACCACTAACCCTAACATTTTGAATCCAATTAAGAGTACTCCATCTATGAGAAGTCCCATTGTGAGAGTCACCAACTTTGGCTTTTGCGCTTTCTTTTCCTTCGCAGTTTCACTGTAAGGCATTATGATTTATGTGACTTTATCCTGGACTTGTGTCTCTATGATCATTCATTTTGGAATCAAGAACAATGATTTTATCAAAAAGTTCTCCAATGCGTCTCTCTAAATATTCCTTCCCATCAAATACATTTTTAGCCACTTTCCTTGTCTTTTCCCATTACCTCTTTTTTTTTCTCATTTTCCTTCTTCTTTTTTAAACAGTCAGAAGATTCCCACTACCACAAAAGTGGCTGTATGCGTCTTTTTAAGTTGTAATTTGTGGCAGTGGGAATCTTCCGACTGTTTAGGGATTGGGACTATAAAAAAATAAAAGAATAAAAAATAAAAAAAAATAATGGAAAAGACGAGGAAAATCCAAAACTATCTCTTCTGGTTGGCAAAAAAGGTTTAGTGGCCTCAAAAGAAATTATATTTGGTTCCTAATTATTTGGCCAAATTATTTGAACTTCTTCGAATGACAACACCCCTTCATTGACAGCCACCTAAAAATGCATGCCTCACTGGTCCACACTTTTCGGGCAGGGAAATAATTGTGCAGATGTGCTTGCCTATAATTTGGGGAGATCGAAAAACTTGTATGTAACTGTGGCACAGCTAATGTGATGTTATTAGCCAATTAGAGTCAAATAAAATGAGATTATCAAAGTATTTTTTTATCCCACAATTCCACTTTTCTTGGTTCTTAGATCACAATCCCATTTTTCTTGGTTCTTATTGGCCCATAATACTTCGTGGCTGTGTCACAGTTGCATGGAAGACTCACTCTAATTTGGGTCATGCACAGTAACCTAATGCCTCCTACTGGGCTAGTTTCCCTCTTAAAGGCCAATTCTTCTGGTGTTGGTGTTCCTCGACTGTAGCTCTTTTTGGGCATCCCACTGACCCCCAAAAAAAAAATGATAAATTATAAGAAAATCCTATAATGTTTGACATTTTTTCATGTAATCCTCTGAAGAGAGAAAAAAAAATTTGTTGCAATGTCATCCAGACATATTACAAATTTAGCAATTAGTATCATCGTTAATTACCGTTCGTGGAATTAATGATGGTTACGTGATGTTTTCCATTTAATTTCATGAACATCGATCGACTAACCATGATGTTGATTGCTAAATTTATAAACTATCTGCAAGCACTTTTCAACTATTTTTCCTTTGAGGGTGTTACATGAAAAAGAGCGAAAACATATCAAATACCCGGAAACTCTATCCAATTTTGGCGTTGTGCTCTCTTTTCATTAGCTTTAAGGCACTATGAAATAGTGACCTTATCATGGACTGGTGTCTGTATGACCCTTCACTTTACAATCAAGGACACTGACTTTCTAATCATGTACACATCCTGTTAAGCTCCAATTGGTGGCAATAGGAATGGAGGAGAGGAGAAAAATCTAAAACCACTTCTGGTTGGCAAAAATTTTAAACGGCCTCAAAGAAATCATGTCAAATCCTCATTATATAAACTTTTTTGAAAGATGACACACTTTCAATGATGGCCACTTAAGTTGTCTAGCTCTTCATACTCACTTTATAATGGGTGGTGAATTAATTGTGTTGGGTCTCAAGTCCACCCGTATATATTTCCAAATCCAATTAAGGTCCATCTATGAAAAATTCTTTTCATACCAAAAAAGGAAAAAGGAAAAAAAAAAACTTTTAAATAAGGCCCATCTACGGTACAACATTGATTTGCGGTTTCCCATATGACCATTCATTTCACAATCAAGGACAATGTTTTCTTCTTTTGAGCTCCACTTGGTGGTAGTGGGAATCTTGATGCCATTTGTGGATTAGGATTGCACATACACGAAAAGAAAAAGGAAAAGGGGAATGGAAAAGATGATGAAACAAAAAAAAATTTAAAAGTATGGCAGTGCATTATTTCCTTAAATCCTTCACGTTAAACACGATTTTGATCAACCAATTTGCAGTTGTATGCTTCCTTCTAAACTCCATTGGTGGCAATGGAGACCTTACTCTATTTGGGGATTGGAATTAAACGGAAATAGGAAAAGGGAAAAAGGAAAGAAGTGGACAATCCAAAACTCTCTGTGGTTCTATGGTTGGTCGAAATGTTTAGGGGCCTCAAAGAAATAATGCCAGGTTCTTACTTCTTACTCAGCTGGCCCAAGGGCCAGATATTGGGTTGGGTCTGGTTAGCTCGTGAGACTTAGGGGTTGTTTGACAAACCTAGAAACCTAGCCAGTTAAGAATAAGTCTGGCCAGTTTTAATTTCATATAGTTTAGTAAAACTCTTTTTCTTATTAAATAGTTCAATGTTGTTTTGAAAATAGGACATAAACAGTTCAGTGTTGTTTTGAAAATAAGACGTAAACATAATTTTTTTCAAACCAACTGTGAGTTAGTTTATTTAAAACCAGATAACAATTATAAACTAGACCTAATATGATCTAGTTTTTTAAGTTCCCAAACAGGCCCTTCAAAAAAGGGGGCCTCTATAAACATTCCAAGACTTATTTTTTATCTCCCACTTATTTTAAACTTCTTAAAGTTTTATGAAAAACATAAACAGTTTTCATGAAGACTAACCGTATTATCCTATAGAAATTATCATTTTGAACAATTTTGTACAATAAAGTTTTAAAATCTATTATTTAAGTATACTTTTTTATCATAAATAGTCTTTATTCCATTTTAATAGAAATGAAGCTATAAATAGATAATAAATACAAAAAAATTCACTTAAATGGTAGATTTTAAAAAAACTTTCCTTCAAAAATTTTAGTGGCCCCCTCAAAAATTTTGTCAGGGCTCATAATTAGTAGGTACAAGGGGTGGGCATTGGGCTGGACAAGCACGGGCGGGGCAAACACATGAAACCCACAGAAATTTTGCTAGCCTAAGCCCTGTCGGGTTAAACATAGGGAACAACTATTGCAACCCCCATTTTGATCACCTTATGCCCATCTTTTAGATTTTTAAGGTTTTATGCAAAATATTGAAGTGTTTTATGAAAACCGACCACTATAACCACTAGAAAACATCAGTTTGAACAATTTTGTAGAAGAAAATTTTTCCAAAATCTATTGTTTAAGTAGACTTTTTAGCCATTTATAACCTTTTTAAATTTTTTGCCGAAAAGTCTACTTAAACGATAGATTTTGAAAAAACTTTCTCCTACAAAGCTGTTTAAAATGATGTTTTCTAATGGATTACGCGGCTGGTTTTTATAAAAAAATCTTTTATATTTTGCATAAAATCTTAAAAACTAAAACAAAAGAAGGGTTTGATAAAATAAAAAAAAATGGGGTTGCAATAGCCATTCCTTTCAACATATCATAAACCGAAGCCTGCCCAATGGAATCTTTAGAAAACCCTACGGGAACGGCTATTGCAACCCCCCATTCCTATAAGCCCACCCCCCATCCTTTAGGTTTTTAAGGTTTTATGCAAAATATAAAAAGTTTTTATGAAAACCGGCCGTGATGTCTACTAGAAAACATCATTTTGAACAACTTTGCAGAAGAAAGTTTTTCCAAAATTTATCGTTTAGGTAGACTTTTTGGCAAAAAATGAAATAAAGGCTATAAATGGTTAAAAAGTATATTTAAACGATAGATTTTGGAAAAACTTTCTTCTGCAAAGTTGTTCAAAATGATGTTTTCTAGTGGACATCACGGCCGGTTTTCATAAAAACTTTTTATATTTTGCATAAAATCTTAAAAACCTAAAGGATGGGGGGTGAGCTTATAGGAATGGGGGGTTGCAATAGCCGTTCCCAAACCCTACCCCAGCCAGGCCCAACCCACTAAAATATTTTTTTGGGAACGGCTATTGCAACCCCCCATTCTTATCACCCCACCCCTTTTCTTTTGGTTTTTAAGATTTCATGAAAAATATAAAAGGTTTTTACAAAAACCGGTCGCTTGGTCTACTAGAAAACATCATTTTGAACAACTTTGTAGAATAAAATTTTTCCAAAATCTATCGTTTAGGTAGACTTTTTGGCAAAAAATGAAATAAAGGCTATAAATAGCTAAAAAGTATATCTAAACGATAGATTTAGGAAAAACTTTCTTCTACAAAGTTGTTCAAAATGATGTTTTCTAGTGCACAACATGGCCGGTTTTCATAAAACCTTTTATATTTTGCATAAAACCTTAAAAACCTAAAGGATGTGGGGTGGGGTGATAAGAATGGGGGGTTGCAGTAGCCGTTCCCTATTTTTTTTCCCCCCTTATTTGAGAAGGCTATTTGGTGATACTTATCCGAAGGAAAAAAAAAGGACTATTTGGTGATCCTTCGACTGAAAATTGAATTTTAGTATACTCCAATTCCTTTCTTTGTGTTAAATTTCTATTTGCATAGAGTTTTTAAAATGACCTAATGGTTCCAACAATTTAAAATTCTCCCCTTTGAACCAGAACTTGATACAATCTTAAAATTTTATGAGGTATATTGCATGGAACAAACCATTTATAGTTTTTGTAAAACAAGCAATCCACAAAAATCTTTTCACAAAAGGTAAAACACTAGAATATTATAATAAAAACGTTATCAACGTCCAAGAAAATCTCACCATCCATCTTTTTCTCTTCTCATCCACCCTCAAACCATTGCATCATATGTAGAAAAAATTTGTATAAGAACAAAACAAACGAGGACCAAAACCCTAACGAGTGACCAAAAAACCAATAGGATTCTTGTACCATGCCCAGCCCATTAATTCATCGAGCCTCAAAAATTAGCCCAACCCAGCCACACGGGCCTATTTCACATGGCCAAGCCCACCTAAAGAACTGGTTGGAACTACTAAGTTGGGCAGGGCAAGTGGCCCATGCCCAACCTTGCTAGCCCACTTATCTAAACACATATTGACTATAGGAGACTTTTACTGATGACCTAAGAAGCATGGACACTTCCCAAGAGGTGCACACGTATCAAATATGATACCTCTCCAAGACACTTCCAACATGACATTTCTTTTTTTCCATCCTTTTTGTCTTTCTAATCTTTTTAATTTTCCTTTTTGTCCTATTTTATCAATAAATAACTACGCTAGGGTTTCCAAAAACAATACAAAAGATACATTTTGAATGATAAATGTAATGTTATATGATATTATCTAATTATATACATAAAATATGCATTTTATTAATAATGGGTCGTATCCTAGATTTTGAGAATTTGCTGTGTCGGCATGTCTATGTCGTAACCATGTTATGTGTCTGTATCCGTACTTTTTAGCAAATGACCACCTAAGATGAGTATTCACAAATTCACAATGACCATGAAATGGATAGTAGATTATTTTACCATGTATAAAAATTTTAGATTGTTGGAATCTCAAGAAAAGAGGGTTGGATTCTCCCCCCCCCCCCCCCCCCCCTAAAAAAAAACTAAAAAAACAAAAAAGGGGTAGAACTCCAAAAATATTTAGAGTTGCGAAAAATGCTATTAATTCCAAATATGTTTCTCTAATTTTGTTTATAATGATGTGGCAATAGAGGTGGCACATAGTTAAAAATTAAAAAAAATAAAAAAAAACATCAACAAAAATTCATATGTTGATATGGTAACAATCACATCATTAGAGAAAGAGTTTAAGTTTTTTTTTTTTTTAATCCCCGTTCTCCATGCAGGGCCACCGCCCCATGAGGGGGTTTAACCCCAGGCTAGTAGCCTGGATTGGTAGCTAAACAAAAGAAATTGGCTAGTTTCAAACCTGGGATGTTTAAGTTTACAGCTCACCCCTTTGCCGCCAAACCAACTCGCATTGGTTGAAAAATAGCTTAAGTTAAAGATTAAGAATCAATAGCACAACTCTGAGCTCTAATTCAATTGAGTAGGTGGTCATTCCAATTTGCTGCAGCAAGATTGATTAAGTGGAACTTCGACGACCCCAAAAGAGCTAACTGAGGAATTATTATTATTATTTTGTTCCAAAAAATAAAGGAAAAACAGGGGGATTGGGAAATTATGCTATATTTGGATAAGGAATTTATAGGTGGAATTTGTAAAAATTTTGGAATTTGTCTTTGGGATGGAATTTATAAAAATTTTATAAATGATCCCAAAGACAAATTCCATCTAAAAATTCCTTACCCAAATATAGCGTAAAGATTCTCATTTTTAATGGTATCTTTTTGCACAAACTGGGGATAAATTCGACGGATTTTCTTGGCCAATTGAGCTAAACGTTTGAAATGGGGGCTCAGCCATTTTTACTCTTCCAGGCACTATGGGATGCTAGAATTCTATTTGCTTCCTCTAAAAACTCTTCAAAAGCTATGATTCAATGGTGCCAACAACAACTGATCTTCAGTCGGCAAGAATTATTTGCCGCATCTTTTGTAAAATTTAAGGATTTATAACCTCATTTCAGCATTAATTTACAAAAATGGGCCATTATCATTTTTTTTTTTCCTGGGTAATTCCATCGAAGCACTGCTCTTCATTGTTTTTTTTGTTATTTTCCCTTCGTTCCAAGCCACATGCCTATGTATTCTTGTTTCTAAAAAACTAGATATTATTTGCGTCCCAAAGTTTAACAAAACACCGAGTATAAAAAAAACAATCATTAAATTAATATGTTATTTATTGAATTTTATCTTTACAAAAGTATTATACTTTTTTTATATCGGGTTTTATGGAAAAAATAATTATTAAAATTATAAAAAGTAATATTAAAAAATTCAAAAATTTTATAATTTGAGTATTCAAAATAGACAAATATTTTGGAATAATAAAAATAATAAAAATTAGCTATTTTTATAGGTGGAGGGAGTAGTTCTCAAATCACATTCTTGACAACAAGCAGAAACCAAACAAAAATAAAAGCAAAATCAAAAACAAAAAATAAATAAATAAAAAACTCAATCACATGATGTGGTGTCATCTAGGAAGCACGGACACGCTTAAGAAAGTGTTGTGGTTGTGTCCGACATATGTCGGACACAAACACACCCCGACACGCCTCCAACACGTGTTGGACATTTTTCATACGTGTCCATTTAATAATAAAAAAATAGATTAATTTCAGACACCGAAAGGACATGATGGGGTAAAAAATAAAATTTTAATTTGTTTTAAAAGGGATAATTTTAATTATTATAAACAAGTGATAGGTGTTTTTTCAAAAGCTGAAAAATTCCTTACTATAAACAATTTTAGGGATATGACATTTCTGTTAGAAATATTAGGGTAAAGCTTCAAAACTTTTATTTGATGAGGCTTTAGTGTGGGTATTAAACCTTATGACTGTTGGGCTGCAAGCCTAATTGATTTGACTATTACAATTTTAATTACACTAGCCGTTAGGGCATTAAAGCCCAAAAACGATCAGACCTAGATGCCTATATAAAGGCATACATTAGGAGACTTTAGATAGATCAGACACACATACGTTCTTCTCTTTTCTTCTCTCTACAGCATATTTTCCCTATATCTTTTCTCTATATTTTCACATATTTTGGGGTAACCGATCGAGGACGGTTCATATTACTCTTCCTGTGAACGTACTCATAGAAGAGCTAGCTGTGAGCTTTTGGGGTTGTATCTTGGAGGTGTTGTCGTCTGCCAGAACCTGTACGTAGGGAGGGGATAACTCCTTTAGGACAGCGTGAGCACATGTGCCTTCCTACAGGCCAGCTATTCTAACTTTATTTCTTTAATTTTCTCTCATGTTATTATGCTTTATAATTTTAATTGTTATTACTTGTGTGATTTGATATTTTATATTGTGAAATTTTTCAATTTCTATTAATTATTTGAACATTTAGATCAATTACACAGAAATTTCCCCAACAATCTAAACGTATTCTATGTTTATAATAAAAAACATTGGGAGATAGAAATTTTGTGGTATATATTCTATAAGATTTAAATTATTGTTTTATATTTATTTAAAAATAAAGAACTTTACATTAGTTGTTTACTGTTCATCAAGAATTTTTTCTTGAAAAGAAAAACTGACTTACGATTGTTTGCTATTCAAATATATTAACTTATAATAATTATAAATAATACAAAAAAAAAAAAAAAAAAAAAAAAAAAACAGTCTTGTTTACTATTTCACAAAACAGTTTCGTTTTGACAGATTTTAAAAACAGTTTTGTATTTACTGTTTTTTTAAAAATAGTTTAGTATTAATAGATTTTAAAAAAACAGTTTTGTATTTACTGTTTTAAAAAACAGTTTCGTTTTAATAGTTTTAAATAATAATAAATAAAAAAAACAGTTTTATATTTACTGGTTTACAGAAACAGTTTTGCTACAACAACAGCAATAAAATCAGTTTATTATATACTGTTTGCTTTTAAGGGAAAAAAAAAATCTGTTTTCTATATAATACAGTTTCCTGTATTTTTTTATATAATTAAAGGAAAAAAAAAAGTTTTGTTTACTGTTTTAGTTATTTTTTTTTAAAAAGACAGTTTTCTATTTAGAACAGTTTTTTGTGCATTTTTATATAAATTAAAGAAAAGTTTTGTTTATTGTTTTAAATTTAAAAAAACAATAATTAGCAATATTGATAAAGTTCCAATTCGCATAAATTCAGTTGCTAGTTTTATTGGTTTATGAAATAGATTCATTATTTTAATTGCTGAAAATTTGTTTTGATTAACATAATATTTAAATTGTGTAGTGTGATTTATTTGCCCATCCTTAAAATAATATATATGGCGTCTGAAGAGGATAATTTAATAAAACCCGGAAAATTTAACGGTCAAATTGAATATGGAATTGAGGATGTCAGTTTAGAAAGGTTTAATGTTTCGAACTTTAATAAATATGTTATGGAAGATGGAAAACCAATAGATGCCCAAGTTAATATGTTAGTCGATGAGAAACAAGAGAATTCTTGTGAACCCACCATAAGGTATAATCCTAACCCATCCATTAATATTACATATTTAAGCAATGATTGGTGGTTAGATTCTGGAGCTAATGTACGTATTTGCTTTGATCGATCATTTTTTAAAATTATCATAATTCTAGTGGAGGATGTGTGACGTTAGGAAATGATTCCACCATACGTGTGTTAGGGATTGGACAAGTGGACTTAAAAATGACATCTGGGAAGGTCTTGACTTTGAGTGGTGTGCGGCATGTCCCTGAAGTGAGGAAGAATTTAGTTAGTGGGTCTTCTTTAGTTGAGCAAGGTTATAAAGTTGTCATGGAGTCCAATAAGGTTGTAATAACCAAGAATAATATTTTTGTTGGTAGAGGTTATGTAAGTGAAGGTCTTTTCAAGTTGAATGTAATGTCATTTAATGATGTTAATAAAATTCCTCCAAGTATTTTCAATGTTGAATTAAGTATTGTGTGGCATGAACGATTGGGGTATGTGAATTTAAAGAAATTAAAGAATATGATGGATCTAAGTTTAATCCCTAAAGCGAAAGTGGATCTTAAACATAGATGTGAGATATGTGTACAAGCTAAACAACCTAGGAAAGCTCATAAACCTGTTCAGAGAAGCACCAATCTTTTAGACTTAATACATAGCGATGTGTGTAATTCTAATAGACCTCCTACTAGAGCCGGGAACAAATATTTCCTAACCTTTATAGATGATTATTCTAAATATTATTATGTCTACTTAATTAAAACTAAAGACGAGGTATTTGAGAAATTTAAGATATACAAACTCGAGGTTGAGAATCAATTAGAAAAGAAACTAAAGAGGCTTAGGTCCGATAGAGGAGGTGAATATAGTTTAACTGATTTGAATTTATATTGTCAAGAACATGGGATTGTACATGAAGTAACACCACCTTATTCACCACAATCAAATGGTATAGCTGAGAGGAAAAACCAAACGTTAATGGACATGGTAAATGCAATGTTACTAAGTTCTGGGTTACCTGAAAATTTTTTGGGAGAAGTTATACTCTGTGCTTGTTTTATACTTAACCGAGTTACAGTTGGAGATCTTGAGAAGACACCATATGAGTTGTGGAAATATAGAGCACCTAGATTAAATATTCTAAAAGTGTGGGGGTGCCTTGCGAAGGTAGCAATCCCTGAACCCAAACAAAAGAAGATAGGTCCTAAAATAATAGATGCAATGTTTTTAGGATATGCTCACAATAGTAGTGCTAAGAGATTTTTAGTAGTGAATTCTAAGGTTAGCTATATTTCTAATAATACTATAATAGAAGCAAGAGATACCACATACTTTGAAGATATTTTTCCATTTAAAACTAGGATTTCCACCCAAGTTATTGATAGACCCTATGATAGAGATAGACCATCTACTAGCATACATAGAGATGAAGAGACTAATGCCCAAATAGAAGTTAGAAGAAGTAAAAGAGGAAGAATAGAAAAGAATTTTGGAGATGATTTTTATACTTACTTAATTGAAGGAGATCCTACGACATATGAAGAAGCTATGTCATCGATAGATGCACCTTTTTGGAAGGAAGCAATAAATAGTGAGTTTGAATCAATAATTCAAAATAATACTTCGGAGTTGACCATTCTAGCTCCAGGAAGTAAAGCAATAGGATGTAAATGGGTGTTTAAGAAAAAGTTAAAACCTGATGGAAGTATAGATAAGTATAAAGCTAGACTAGTAGCTAAGGGATTTACACAAAAGAAAGGAATAGATTATCTTGATACTTACTCTCCAGTGTCTAGAATTACAACAATTAGAATTTTGGTAGCCCTATTATCTATCCATAAGTTAGTTGCACATCAGATGGATGTAAAGACCGCTTTCTTAAATGGAGATTTAAAAGAGGAGATTTATATGGAGCAACATGAGGGTTACATAGTTAAGGGACAAGAACATAAGGTATGTAAGTTAGTGAAATCTTTATATGGACTTAAACAAGCTCCTAAACAGTGGCATGAAAAGTTTGATAGTGTTATTTTAAATTATGGATTTAAGATTAATGAATATGATAAATGTGTATATTATAAGATAGATAAAGGTCAACATGCTATACTTTGTTTATATGTGGATGACATTTTAATCTTTGGTACGAGTTTAGATGTTGTAAAGGATATTAAGGACTATTTATCCAAGAATTTTGATATGAAAGACATGGGAGAAGCACATATAACTTTGGGAATGAGATTAGTTAGAAATTCGGAAGGAATATTTTTAGATCAATCTAATGCTATTGAGAAGATGATTAAAATGTTTAAATATTCTGATGTTAAACCAGTGTCTACACCATATGATCCTAATATTTATTTGACAAAAAATGTTGGAGAACCTGTATCCCAGTTGGAATATTCTCAAATAATAGGACCTTTGTTGTATATTGCAAATAAGAGTAGACCTAATATAGCATATGCGGTTGGAAGATTAAGTAGACATACACACAATCCTAGTAAAGAGCATTGGGTTGCTTTAGAGAGAGTATTTAAATATCTTAAAGGAACTCTAGATTATTCCTTATGTTATAAAGGATTTCCAGGAATAGTGGAAGGATATAGTGACGCTAACTAGATAACTGATAGTGTAGATGTAAAATCTACTACAGGATATATATTCTTATTAGGAGGAGCTGCTATCTCATGGGGTTTAAAGAAGCAAACCATTATATCTAGGAGCACTATAGAATTTGAGTTAATAGTTCTAGATACTACCTGTACTGAAGCAGATTGGATTAGAAATTTGTTATTAGAAATTCCTTTAATTGGTGATAGTGTGCCTGCTATATCTATACATTGTGATAGTAAAGCTTCTATTGATTTAGTGAATCAATCTCATACAAATAAGAAGATGAATAGGCATATACATGTGCGCCTAAAATCTGTGAAAAGCATGCTTAATAAAAATGTTGTATCTCTTGACTTTATTAAATTTGAGAAAAATGTTGCTGATCAGCTGACCAAAGGTCTTTCTAGGAATGCAGTCCTAGATTCATCGAGGGGGATGGGGCTTAAGCCCACAGGGAGTCACCAACGGAAGTAACCCAACCTTTATGATTGGAGATCCCATGAAGAAGGTTCAATGGGTAGAAACAATCCGCAGAGCGTGACTCATTATTAGCACCTTTTATGAGGAGAGCGTCTCTTTCCCATCCCTATGGTGAGAGTGCTATTGATGTGACAGTAAAGAAGAGTTTTACTCTGAATAAGCCCAAGGCAGGAACACTCCTACAGGGTACAGTCACAATACCCTTGGAGGACTTACCTAAGTGAGAACCGCCATGAGGCCGCGGCTATGGGATTGGGCTGACCCTAGAAATTCTCATGAGAATCAAGATACTAGCGCATGGCCATAAATAGCGCTAACCCACATCGAACCAAGTCCCATATCAATACTATGTGTGTGACATGTTGAAGTTTGGCTCAAGAGTCTAGTTCAAGACTCAGTTCTCTATGATTCCTCAAATGAAAGCTGTCAACACTAAGTGTAGGTTCAAGTCCAGAAGACTCCTACACTGATTGCATAGTATATGGTTGCCCGTTTATATTACATTTGTATATATATATATATATTTTAAATGTTTGAAGTTTTGAATCTTGTAGGGGATTGTTAGAAATATTAGGGTAAAGCTTCAAAACTTTTATTTGATGAGGCTTTAGTATGGGTATTAAACCTTATGACTGTTGGGCTACAAGCCCAATTGATTTGACTGTTACAATTTTAATTACATTAGCCGTTAGGGCATTAAAGCCCAAAAACGGTCAGACCTAGATGCCTATATAAAGGCATACATCAGGAGACTTTAGATAGATCAGACACACATACGTTCTTCTCTTCTCTTCTCTCTACAGCATATTTTCCCTATATCTTTTCTCTATATTTTCACATATTTTGGGGCAACCGATCGAGAACGGTTCATATTACTCTTCCTGTGAACGTACTCATGAAAGAGTTAGCTGTGAGCTTTTGGGGTTATATCTTGGAGGTGTTGTCGTCCGCCAGAACCTGTACGTAGGGAGGCGATAACTCCTTTAGGACAGCGTGAGCACACGTGCCTTCCCACAGGCTAACTATTCTAACTTTATTTTTTTAATTTTCTCTCATGTTATTATGCTTTATAATTTTAATTGTTATTACTTGTGTGATTTGATATTTTATATTGTGAAATTTTTCAATTTCTATTAATTATTTGAACATTTAGATCAATTACACAGAAATTTCCCCAACAATTTCTGCCTTAATGAAGAATGGTTTTTTATCATGAGGTGCATGCCTCTTATGATGGAACGTAATATTTTTTTTAAAAAATAAAAATAAAAATTACATAAATAATTATATATATATTTATTACCGTGTCTCTACTATATTGTGTCTTGAGAAATTTCATGTCAAAATATCCACATCATATTATAACTGTGTCACGTCTCCATGTCAGTGCTTCATAGGCAAGGGCGGACCTACATGTAAGTTTGGGGGGGCTGTGGCACCCCCAAAATTTTTTTGAGTCCTTTGAAATGTGATCAATTCCATGAAGTGGCACCCTTAAATTTGATAAAGTGGCACCCCCAAATTTGATTATTTACATCCAAATAATACATTTTTATGTTTAGACACAATGTGACACCTCTTTAAAATGTGTTTAATTTGATAAAGTGACACCTTGAATTTAATTACCTACCTACAAATAATTCATTTTTATATTTGTACACATACATTGTATGTATATATATGTTTGTATATGTATTAGTGCACTAGTGGTAACCCCAAGCCAAAAATTTTAATTCCGCCCCTGTTCATAGGGTGTCCTGAAGTGTCGCAACACTGGAAGAAGCCATCTAACCGTGGCTGTAAAGTTTGACACAATTTATCACCTTACGTTGGAGATGGTCCAAAAAAGGTATGAATAGAATACAGACATTTTCAATGTTTTATTAATGTGTACAGCCTGGTTGGTGAACCTGCTCTGAAAATACTTAAACCCCAATCTGATTTCATGGGTGAGGCGGTGAGCTAACAACTTTCTGTGTAGGTGAAACAGTCACCACTCCTGATATTTTGAATCTTCGTCATCACAAAAATGGGACCCCAAAAAAAAAAAATAATAATTTCTCCTCACAAAAAAATGGCTAAAATAATACGGACTATAAAGTCTATAATATCTCATAGGCAATGCGACAAATTCAAGATCTCGTAGGAGACGCAAATCCAAGAGATCGGCAACGACACGTCGCACGAGGTCCCAACTCCGACACGCGAACCCGAGAGAGACGACACGTGTTACCAATCCTCAATTACATTCTGACAAGTCAACATTCCTCGTCAGCACCAAAAAGCAGAAAAGAAGTTACTTCACACCACGAGACGCCACGTTATCATTTTCCCGGACACCACACGTAGGACCCACCACACTGGTCAAAGCAAAGGATCTCCCCACCGGAACAAATCACTTAAGCTAAGATCCGAGCTCCACGTGTGTAGTACTAAATCTCGGCCGTCCACGTCTCTGTTGAGTAATCCAAGGCAGTTGTCGTTTTGAAATCGATCTGGCGATGATCCAACGGGTTGGTGAATTTAACGGTTGAGATTCAAACCTTTTTTCATGCTATATTTTGAATTGAGCTGTTGCGCTTCAGCTTTTCCATGCAATGGTGAAGAAGGAGAGAGCTTCATCGCCTTCGGCGATTGAACACTGGCAAACGACCTCAGATTCTGGCGACTTGAGTCAACTCGGTGGGAAGAAAACCAAGAATGGATGCCGGGAAATATTGAAATTATCCTTCTCGCCATCGCAGTCATCGAAGGATCATGATTCATCGGAAAATGACGTGATTATGAGGGTGAAATCCGGTTTGGGAAACCAAACACGTGAAAAAAGTGATAATTCACAAAGTTTTACGTACGAACCATATGGGTCAGTGTCGGTGATTGGCCGAAGAAGAGAAATGGAAGATGCAGTGACAGCGCAACTAGCGTTTCTAACCCTAGTTGAAGAGATGAGTTATGTGAATAATTATGACTTCTTCGCCGTGTATGACGGGCACGGCGGGTCACGTGTTGCGCATGCTTGCAAGGATCGGTTGCATCATATAGTGGCTAGAGAGGCTGAAGAAATGGCGGTGACTTGGACGGTGGAGAGGAAGGAAGGTGGCGGGGTTGATTGGGAGAAAGTGATGTTGGCTAGTTTTGAGAAGATGGATGAGGAAGTGAATGGCGTTGGGATGTTTGCGTTGGACAGAGGGGCGGTGTCGATGAAGACAATGGGTTCAACGGCGGTGGTGGCAGTGGTGGGGAAGGAGAAGATTGTGGTGGCTAATTGTGGGGATTCTAGAGCTGTGCTCTGTCGTGGTGGTGTTGCTGTGGCGTTGTCTGCTGATCACAAGGTACCTTTTTTCTGGTCTTGACAATAGTACTGCTGGTTTTTTCCTTTTATCTTTTTTCCGCTTCAACGTTTTGCTAATCTTGATTGTATAGATGTTTTGAAGAGATGTTAATTAGAGTGATTTTCTTCGTAATACTCAATTTGATGTGTATTGAGAGATCGAGAGGGGGGTATAACTAGGCAATAAGCTTATTGGGAGATGCGTGATATATAGTTAAAGGGGGCCTCTATTGGCACCCTAAGACTTGCTTTTTATCCCCCTTTATTTTATATTTTAAGGTTTTATAAAAAATATAAAAGGTTTTTATAAAAACTGAGCGCATATTCTATTAGAAAACATTATTTTGAAGAACTTTTTAAAAAGAAGTTTTTCCAAAATCTATTATTTAAATAGACTTTTTTATCATTTATAACCTTCGCATCATAAATGACTAAAAAGTCCACTTAAACAATAGATTTTGAAAAAACTTTCTTCCAAAAAGTTATTCAAAATGATGTTTTCTAATAGATATCGCGGTCAGTTTTTCTAAAAACCTTACGTATTTTTCATAAAATCTTAAAGTGTAAAATAAGTGGGGGATGAAAAGCAAGTCTTTGGGTGCCAATAGAGGCCTTCATAGTTAAATTAGGGTAAATAACCCGAGATTTGACAATCGAACAATTTGGGAGAATTACATATTGGTTCGGCTAGCTACTAGCAAATAATATTAATAATTACACATACAAATGACTACTAACTTAACTAAGAACCAATTTATAACTCCCCCGAATTTGTAAATGTATGTTAACTTTGGGACAAACTACTTGTGCCACATTTTTAATGTGGTGGTTACGAAAACACCTGATCTGTCCAATATATAAGTATGGAACTCATACCCACACAAAACGCCTAAGCCTATTAGTGGTGAGTCCAATATTACTTGTATATTAAGACTTTTTTTTCTTTTATTCTTCGAATGTAAGACAAACCCACACATGAATCTCAATATAGATAAGTCAACAAATTGGGTTTGGACTGGACTGAGATGAATCTTAATCCAATTTAATTGTCAAGGGAATTGAAAACTCCAATCCAATATGATAGTTGTACAAAATGTAAAACCTAAAAATAAATAAAAATAAAAATAAAAAAAGTACATATTTTAATAGGGAAGGAAAACAAATTGTGAATTTATACAGTGGAGAGAGAGAGAGAGAGATGTTACAAATGCCATCAAGGATGGCATCACAAACGGTCTTTGTAAATATTAGAAAAGTCCAAGAATTTTTTATGCAAGTAAATTTCAACATTTTTATTTTATAGTGTTTACCCAAACCATAAATCTATAATTATCGAACAAGTGTATAAAATATAAGCGCAACATATTAATTTATCTATTGGGTCAGATTATTATCCAACAGGGTTATCAAATATTCCTATTTGATTTGTCAACTGATAGATTATTGGATTCAGATCATTAATTCATTAATTAACAAATTAATATATGAATCATTCCCTTCCCATATCTAAATTATATATTGGACTGGATTCGGATCAAAATTTGATACATTGATGGTTGTAATTATGTCTCTTAAGCTTCATATTTGTGGGTGTGGATTCTCCTAAGTTGGGGTCTCTCTCTATAGTCTATAATCTATAATTTAAACAATCAGAATGTGCCATGCCTCCAAGGGCAATATAATCTTTTCCCTCGATCTTCTTCATTTCAGTGGAAAGCCCAAACAATATTCTTTCATACTCAGGGCTAGACACGAGTGGGTTGGGCAACTTGAGTTTCATCCATTCTCTAAAGAAAGAAAAAGTATAGTTGAGATTGTGAATGCATTTGGAAAAGAGTCCTGAATTAGAGAACGGATGATGTCATTGTTGGATGGGCTCACGTATGGCATCATACATACTCAAAATTCATGGTGAACAAGTATTATTAGGATTTTCTTTGACCATTGACAAAATGCCCCCTTGCTAATTTCCTGGTGTCGCATAATACACATTGGCTAGCTGTAAGGTTTCTAGGCGCCTATATTTTCTCCAGAATTTTAAGGTGCTATGCAAGCCTTCCAATTGTTCTCGAAGATATATTGTTTGGCGATATGATTTGCCACTGCTAATTTACAGAATGCCGACCAAAAAAGGAAAAAAAGTAAGTCTAAGGAAACGCAGATCGCAATCGTTCAGACAAAGCCTTTGGATGGTTGTTTTCTTGAACCCCTCACTTCTTTTGTTCCCCATCACATTCACTAGTTGCTTGGAGAGCTAAAGATTTTCATTTTTCTCCAGTGTTCCCATGAGTGGTTCGGCTCCTTTACATTCATCCTTAATTGCCCAGCTAACATGGCTAGCACGAAACGGCTTGTCTCCGATTTTGCTTAGAATTAAGAATATATATGGGCGGCTTTGTTAGTTCGTTTTTCCTTTGTAATTGAGGAATGAGAGTACAGTCATACAAAGACAAGCAGAAATTATCAGTTATATATGCAATATGGTCCATTGATCATAAGCCTAATGCGTGACACTTTGCTGTTTACCCTGCTAAATGTCTGCCACTAAAAGCTAACACTTCTTTTTTTTTAGCATGCACTCTTACTTTCAGTAACCTGCAAGTCTAGTTCTGATTTTGATTGAGCTAAAATAAGTTCAAATTGCAATTAAATATGTCTTCTAGCTAGCTAGTTGCCTCGTTCCTAATCTTTTAGTAGAACACATCTTTCCACTAAACCTTGATTGCATTGAAAACCATTAGCTCCTCGCTTTTTGAGATGAGATCCCTCAATTAATTATGCCAGATTTAGATTCTATAATCATGCATAGCCAGTTCTTTCTAAGTATACAGTTCGATCTAGATTATTCTGTTGACACCCTTTCTCTACACAGCCTGACAGACCAGATGAGTTGGAGAGAGTTGAAGCCGCAGGTGGAAGGGTTATAAACTGGAATGGGCACCGGGTCCTGGGAGTTCTTGCTACTTCGAGATCTATAGGTATGTAGAAATTACTTCTGTACATTAGCAGATTAGCCTACAACTCCATTACATAATGGGAAACATACCAGTGTTCTTTATAGGATTATGTAAGTCCTTGTTTGTTCCTTTTTTTATTATTCCATTTTTTTTATAAAAAAATTTAATTTGGGTGCCAAACGAGGGGCATCCCCCACCAAGGTTTGGACCCAGACTAGTGCCCTCACGATGCACAATTTATTTGTAAGCCCAAGCATCCAATAGTGAGGGAAGAGAGATTCAAACTCAAGACCTTCAATCCTTGAGCCATAGTCCCTTGTCATCTGCACTATCCTTGTGGATTTAGTTTGGCATGCCCATGGACTGCATCTGGATTAAATTAACTCACTACAACACTACTCATTATAGTTGTGCATGGCATGTAAAATTATCAATTGAAACTAAGTTACCAGGGTTTAGTATAGAACTATAGATAAACAGCTGCTTATAGTACGTACTGATTTTAGATTCCCTACAAATTTTTCTTTTCTTTTTGAAATTTAAATGCAGGAGATTACTACCTCAAACCATTTGTAATATCCAAACCGGAAGTCACAGTGTGCGAGAGGACCGATGGTGATGAATTCCTGATACTAGCTAGCGATGGCCTATGGGACGTGGTTTCAAATGAAGTTGCATGCCAGGTTGTGATGAGATGTCTTGACGGCCGAATGAGGAGGAAATGCCGAGGGACTGTACAGGAAAAGAGATCCCATGAGAGAAAAAACGGAACCCATGTGGCGGAGGCAGCAGCTGTGCTAGCCGAGATGGCAATGGCTCGAGGTAGCAAGGACAACATTAGTGTGATAGTAGTTGGCCTAAGGAAACGCGGCGGTTTCTTCTGTTAATTAATGGTGGCACCCTTTAGGTCCTTATATCCAGCCCCTGTTATAGTAGTTTCTACCCTTCTGCCTACCTTTGAGGCTGCTTAATTTTACTTTTAGGATTATGCAATAAGGGTCATGTTACCATGCCACCAGGCCTTTGTGATCCAGTGGTACCCCAGGTGGAATGGGGATGTGGGTAGTCTAGAGGTCGAATTCCTTAAAAAAAAAAAATTTTAAAAATGGTCATGTCAATTGGGCATCGAGGGATTAGAAATGAATTATCATTATAATATGTGGTGTGTTTTGCTGTCAACACTATTCCTGCAAGCATATCCATGGTTATTTTGAGAATTCTAGCTCTGATGAAGCCGTGTGGTAAACACAGAGCGAACTAATCTTTAGCCTTTTACTAGAAGAAAAATAATGGTCTGTAGATGCAATAATGGTTTGTATTGATAAAAGGACAAGTTGTATAGACAATGAAGTGCAATCCTGATTGTTTGTGAATTTATGGTATGATGCTATGATGAGCCGACACTAGACCTCTGGAATGGGCGGGTCATAAATGAGTTGGGTCAGACCTTGCCCAACCTGAAACAACCCCAAATCCGTTTAAGAAGAATCCAACCCATTTATAATAGGTAGACCTGGCCCAACTAATTCAAATTTACGTACACCTTGCTCTATGTATGTTTTTTCCCTCAGCTTGCTAGTATTGTTGGACTCCCATATGAACGCCATAATTTTGTTTAGGAAATTATCTGATTTGACACCCCATTCTTGCTCCCAACTTGCACTCAGTGGGCGTTTGGCACTGCAGTGCGTCAACACAAAAGCGCTTTTTCATTGAAGTAAGTGCGTTAAATATCCAAATGGTACTAGGGCTCTTGGCAATCCAATTTACTGCAGCGTGGGTTGAAGCTAGGTTAAGCTGAGATCTGCTTTATTTCGCCAGACCCTTGTAAGGGCGATTGCTGATATAAAGCTACAACTTCAGCGCATGGGCTTTGAGGTAGAAATTGAGTGTCACAGGTGCGGCCATGGTCTTTAGAGATAGAAATTGAATGCCACATTTAAGTCATGAGCTTTGAAGCTAGCAGATATTGAGTGCCCTAGCCTGCCTTTCTGTGATGTCGACCTCATACCAACTTGATAGGGGTAGTAAATATTAGGCCCTCCCCTTCAGGCTGGCCTGCCTTGTTTGGACCTGGTATCGAGCTCTATATAGGGGCGTATTAGGTGGGAAGGGCCAAATTTAGGTCTGGACACTTTGGGATGTGCTGGGGCATGAGGGACCAGGACTGGGCCCTTCTTTGGTTCACATATTTACAATATATCTTTGTAGTTATTATCAAGAGAACTATTAAGAATTTGAATTCATGATAAGGGGGTCCAAAAAATTTTCCTCTCATGCCTGGTGACAAGATGAAAATTGAAAAGGGACAAACCATCCACTTGATGCTTCCCTGCAATGGAAAAGGCGTGTGCTAATAGAAGGTTACATATATTGGACAAAATTTAGCCATCAAAGTCCTTTTAAAAAATAAAAATAAAAATAACATTTTAAAATATTTTCCACCATCCAAAGTGCTACGTACAACCTCATCAAATCAAAGTTTTTTTTTTTATTGCTCATGTCTTCCAAATTCCTTTCTTTTTTTCTTTTTTTTTCCCCATTTTTGTAATTCTCTTTAGGTAAATGGGATTCAAATTCCTCTCATAGTACTAAAATATTCAAGCATCTTGCGTTATCTACCAAACATGACATAGGTTTCAAAGTGCCTTTTGCATTCTTTTTTCTCCTTTTGATGTTGAAAGACACGTCTCGAGATTAGAAGATAATAACCTTCCTTTTCCATGTCTAAAAAATTTAATATCCCTCTAATAATTATATATTCATTAGTGGAAAAATAATTGATTTTCTTTACGTCGGAGTCAACAAGTGGGTCATTTGATGCCACATGGCACAAGCCAATCAGGAACACAAAAATAATCTTTAAGGATTTGAAAATTCTTTTAATTTTATGCCACGTCTATTTAAATGATTTTCCTAGCCCAAATTTGTTTGTCGGGAATGCTAAATATTTAGCAACAAATAGCAAGATACAACTTTTTCCATGTAAGGCAAAACCAAATTCCACTAGGCAATAAACCTATAAAACTGATGAAATTTCCTAGCCCAGATTAAATAAGATTTTGGTAAGGTGAGGGAAAGAAAAGGAAAATAATGAAAATTGTTTATAAATAATTTCTTTTCTTAACCAATTTTGATCATGTTTCCTTTATTTCCCCTTCTTTTTTTTTTTTCCCCTGAAATCCAAATGGAAACTAAGGGATGGGGAGGCCAAAAAGGAAAATTTATGATCACAAAAAACGTGAAACTTGACTTTGAGAAAAAGATATTACAAGGGTGTGCTAGTGCATGCGCACTTCTTTATAATTTATTAGCAAAATGGGCAAGCTTGGGCCATGCCAAAAAAAATTGACCAGAGAAAGACTAGCTCATTTAAATATTTAATCTTCTTTATCCTTAGTTTTCTACGCTGCTTCTATTTTCGCCTCATGTGCTTTTTGCTCCTCCATGCCATTGGAGCAGCAATCTAAACTATGTGCGCTCTAAGCCCTCTAAGACATGGGAAAGCTATCAAAATTTTATATTTTTTACTCACAAAGCAATAGACAAATTTCTTTTCTCTACCTCAGCACTGCGACTTTAATCTGTGCAATGGGTTGGCCTCGCCTGACAATGTCATTAAAGCGAGTTAGGTAATTAGGTTCTTGAAATGTGTCCGACTCAGTGACGCAATAAAGTGCCTCCTTAGGTGTCATATTCTAAAGCATAATCATTTTTTTTTATATATATTTTTTTATTTTTTAAGAAAAGAAACATGACCCTTTTGCTTTGCCAATATAATACTAAACTAACTTACCTTAAGATTCTAGGCAAATTGTATGGTGATTACAACCCCCAAAAAAAAAATTGTACAGTACCTTTTAAGTGGTAATCGATTAGATTTTGTGATAATTTGATCATATTATATTTTGTGATGACGGGATACATCTATAAGAGTTCAGATTTGCTGTAGTCCCAAAGAAACACAGCATGGTGTTGTGCCTCTCTCAGATCACGACACTTGGACATAAATATAAATATAAGTGTGGTATTTTTTTTTTTTTTTTTTGGGTGCGTGGATAGCATAGAAGCACCCCTAGATTCTATTTGATTAACATGGGCATAACGAATGTAACCAGCGACCACCTACAAATTATATTAATATTCTTCTCATGAGTTAGGTTATAATTGTAATTTACATTTTGGTGCATAGCTGCAGACTCCTGATTGGCCTAACAATACTGTTTAACAAAGAGTCGTTTTCAAAGAAAGGAAGTGTCTTCATCTCTAATGTCGTGTTTGAAAGGGACTACTCAACCCACAACTCTATTGTCTTTTGCAAGTTAATTTACAAAACTTTGTGGCAAAAAACAAACCCATAAAGCAAACTTACCAGCATCAACAACCACAACCACCCTCATGGTATATAATTATTCTAGTCATTTACCATCACCTAAAGGAATGTATTGTCATGAAATCTAATGCATGCAATAAAGTCTTTACCTAACTCTTTGACAAAAAGGTCCTCTTGGTCTTGGGATACTTATAGCTGAAATTCGAAGGGTAAAAATTATATTAAAACCTCTTTTAGAATCTGATAATTATAGATTCACCCCTCACATTTATGAAATTACATTAAGACGTTTATTTTACAAAATAAACTATAAAAATACCCCTCTTTTTTGACCTCCATCCATTAATCCATTAAATCACTCTTAATTTTTTTCAAAATACCCTAACTACCCTTATTGGATAACGACTTTCATGCTATATGCATATAACTCATCAGTCCAACACTCTCATCTAGCATATTTGATTTTTTTTTTTTTTAATTAATAACTCATCAGTCCAACTCTTTTCTTATATATATATATATATATATATATATAAGAAAAATGGCAAAAAGTTTAAATTTTTTGTCCAACTGATGTGACAACCATCAGATTTGCTCATTAGAAATAATTATCTATTTAATTGATGTGCAAAAAAAAAAAAATTGACTTGCCAAGTTGCCACCTTATTTGCCACCTCTATACATGCATCACCATTGTAATAATTTTTTTCATTTATTTCTACAAATGAGTAATGCTACATAGCTCCTTTTTTTTTTTTTTTTTTTTTGCCCAAATCTACTTACTCAAATGAGGTGGCAATTTAGCAAATCAATTTTTTATTTTTTTATTTTGCAAATCAATTAAAATTTTAATTAAATAAATAATTGTTTGTAAGAAGCAAATCTGATAGTTACCACATCAGTTGGACAGAAAATTTAAACTTTTTAGCATTTTTCTTATATATATATATATAGATATTATCTTTTAGTTGTTTATCAATAATAATTAAAAAGTTCAAAAGTACTGGATGAACGTTTTAGACTAATGAGTTATATGCATTTAACATGAAAATTATCATCCACTAAGGGTACTTAGGGTATTTTGAAAAAATTTGAACGTGATTTAATGGATTAATTGATGGAAGTTAGAGAGAGGGGTCTCTTTATAGTTTATTTTGTAAAGTAAAAGGTGTTAGTGTAATTTTAAAAACGTGAGGGGGTGTATCTGTAATAGTAAGATTCTAAAAGGAGTCCTTACCCAAATTCAAATGAAACTCTTAGAAACAAATGAACAACAAAGATAAAATTTTGTCTGCCGATGGACTATAAATAGAAGATTGAAAAGACGCTCTCGGGTAATGGGATACTATTTAAAATAAAGAATAAAGGAACCAAAAAAATGTTAGCCTCGCCAACAATAATCTCATGAAAAGCATTATATCACCCTAATTTCAGTCCTCCCTCTAAGAGGAATTGCATGAGATACAAAGAGAGAAGCCCATTCAGCAAAAATGTAAAAAAGAGTACAAATGAGGCAACCCTACACAAGATCTTTTATTGAGGGTTATACGTTGCTTCATTCTTTTTTTGTGGGTGAGATGGGTTATACATTGCTATCAATTCAATGTAACCCTCTTTCATTTAATTTCCACACACAGGGTTGGGTCCACGGGCTATGATGACAGAGTCATGACCGATAAAGCATGCGGCAAAGAAGGCTTGAATAAAGCTCTCTAGCTCTTTTCTTTTTGAGCCAGAGACATATATATATATATATATATATATATGTATATATATAGATGTGAAGCAAATTGAAAGAAGAAAAGTGAAATGAATTATTATCTTTGGTCCTCCATGTTGGGAACTTTGGCACATGAGTAACACTTTCACTTTCCAATCAAGAGAGAGATTTTTTTTTTCCCGTTTGGGTCATTTCCAGAATTCCGGGCCAGGGCAGAATCGAATCGTTGGCACAGTGGGTAATAGCCACGTGCTCTAATTGCGGATGGAATAGAATAATTTTTAAAAGATGCACAACCCGAGGACAAATAAAAATGTGATGGAATTGTTGTGGACCACATTATCGGGGGTGGGAAATTCTATTGAATCCTAAATTTTATAGTCGAAAATAAATATTTTAGGAAGGGGTGATGATATTCTAAAGCATGTAATCCACCAGCATTATTACCCTATACAATAGAGTTCAACATTTATACCCTATAAAATAGAGTTCAAATGCGATGAGGGTGCACCCACTCATCTATTTTTCTATAAGCCTTCTAGTTTTTTGTTTTAGCTATTTCGAGCACAACACAGTACGCTATCATATTTATTGCGTGGAGTTCTTCTAAAGGATATAAAATTTTGTTAAAAATAAGTTTAATAGATCTTCAATCTTAGGACAAAACAGATTTTTAAAAAAATGTTAGTTTGAATATTGTTGAAGGAGAGCATGGCTTAATTCGAATGCCTTAAAATAAAAAGATAAAGATCCAAAATCACATAGTTAGAGACTGTGAGAAAGAACATCTATTACGGATATAACTGTAAATATAATTATTGATAGAACATTAGAACTGAATTGAACAGAACAGAACAGAATATTAGAGTTGGATTTTGTTGAGTGAGATGACATTAAATTTTGAATCGCATGCTACGTGTTGTACTTTGAGGCTCTTGTAGGATCCTATATCCATTGATAGAGGGAGTGTTTACCTTGAGAATCAAGCAAAATTCCTTCAAATAGGGGTTGCTAGTCATTGTACTCGTGAAGACATTCACATTGTAGCTTTTCTATATGAAATAAAAAATAGCAATAAATCATCAATATGATTCCGCGAATAATGTACAAGTGATCCCACACGTTTTACTTATCCCCAAAAAATTAAAATTAAAATTAAAAATAATTAAAAATAAAGATTTCATACGTTTGAGGAGTCCAATCAAAGTGTGGGTTGTGGTCCACAGCGCCACAGCGGGTCATGCTTCGAAAAGCATTATACACGTTTTGGCTTTTAGTTTAAAGGGCGAATTGATTTGAGTGTATAATCACATGAAATGTTCCAAAAGCAAAAGCATATATAATCTCTCTGATCTCCTACCGTATATGTAAAATATCGAGGCGCGTGTTGTTCAAAGTAGAGATGTGATTTCATAAAGCAATTTGCAACTTTTGTCTTTTTAATTCGCGTGACATATGAAAGTGTTTCCTTGTTTGATTATTACGAAGTTCTCCGTGTACTTGTCCTATATTTTATATTGTGTATTTGAGCTCTTTTAATCCCAAAAAAAAAAAATGCTGATCATCAACAACAACGTACAAAATCCTCTTCTATTTAAAGTAACCAATAATTTATTGGTGAATATCATTAGACAATAAGAAATTTTTTTTTTCCCTTTTTGCTTGAATATATATATATATATATATATATATATATATATTATACAGTACGTTATATTTACATCAGCACGTATTGATTAGGGGTGTTAATGGTTTGGTTTGGTTCGGTTTTAGGGGAGATTTCAAACCAAATCATTATATTTCGGTTTTACTCCTCCCAAACCAAAACCAAACCATACTATAAAAAAATCAAACCAAACCATTATATTTCGGTTTGGTTCCGTTTGGTTTCAATTTTAACCTATCAAGTAACAACAAATAATTGAAAATTAAAAAAATGACATGCCTAACTCCAAATAAAAACATTTTTAATAAAAGCATTACATTAGCAACTAAAAAAAAAACAAATATTGTATCGAAATAGAAACATATTGACATATATCAATATGTTAATATCACACACAACATTAATAACTAGTTTAATACATGCCAATCTAAAAAAGGGAAAACAGTAAGAAACTTAAAATTAACAAAAACAAACTCATTACCTATTTTACCCTTATTAGAATTGGGAATTTACAAACTTTAAGTTTATATATATATATATAATATATTTTTCGGTTTTTTCGGTTTTTCGGTTTGGTTTGGTTTTTTAAAACTGAAAACCAAAACCAAACCAATTGAGTTCGGTTTTCTAAAATTAAAACCATAACCAAACCTAATGACCAAAAAACCAAACCAAATCGCCCGATTCGGTTTGGTTCGATTTGGTTCTCAGTTTTAACCAAAACCATTAACACCCCTAGTATTGATATAAGTTATATCAGTACCATGCATTGGGGGTTGTACCTCTTACATTACTCTAATGTACCTTATATCCCACTAATTCATAAGGTACAACTCCCAATGCGAGTGTTGATATAAGTTATATCAATACGTGCTTACTTGATCGTCATCCTATATATATATAGATAAATAATTCTATCAGCACGTGCTGATATAGGCTTATATCAGTACGGCACAAACATACAATTGACTAATTACAAACTTACAATTGACTGACTACAAATGGACAATTATTTGACCCGCAGGAGATTGTAGTCAGTTAATTGTAGGTTTGTAATCAGTCAATTGTAGGTTTGTAGTCAGTAAGTGATATGAGATGTTTGTAGTTATTTAAAAGATATCAATTTGTAGTCAATTAATTGTAAGTTTGTAATCAGTTAATTGTAAGTTTATAATCAGCAATTGTAGGTTTGTAGCCGTGTTGATATAAGCCTATATCAGCACGTGCTGATAAGATCATTACCATGTATATATATATATACACAAAAGTGATCCTATCAGCACGTATTGATATAAGTTACATCAGCACTATGCATTGGGGGTTGTACCCCTTGCATTGATTCAATGCACCTCACACCCCACTAATGCACAAGGTACAACTCTCAATGCGGGTTTTGATATAAGTTATATCAGTACGTGCTTACCTGATCATCATCCTATATATATATATATATATTTTTTTTTTTTTTTTTTTTGGGTTTGACGGTGAGGGTGTTTGGGCAGCTTACGCACACATCGATTAAATCTCTCCTTAGGCGATCTTTAGGACGCACTCTCCCACATCGGTCTGGTACGTTCATGAATTAATTCCTAGAGTGCTCTCTAAAAGAATCGAATTCAGATTGATAGAATAAAAGGATCCTCCTCCTACCAACTAAACTAACTCCCTTAGATTGCTTAAATATATTGCTTTAAAAATAAGTGAGCTAACCAAAACAATTTATGCTACTCATGGATGTACACGTTGGAATTCTAAAATACCTTCATTAGATTTTAAAACATAAGTAAATGTTATGATTAAAATAGGTTTTTTAGGTTGGATAAGGTGGTTTCTCTTCGATCTCATCTATATCTCTTATAACCATATTTTTAGATTCAAATTTTAAATTTTAAAATTTTCAAAAATGACAAGCTTTCTACTAATTTTTAATTTTCTACTTCTACATTCACTCACGAGAGGAGCATTTCACCATCATAAAATCCAAAAGGAAATTGGAAATACTCCGTCTACAAATTTTATCGGTTCTCAATTTCGCCGTGGACCATGGTCCTTATATGTGGGACCCATTTTGGTGGTTACTAGACCACACCGACAAGCACTCAGAGGAGCCATATTAGGTTGAACAGAAATAATAGATGCTTATTGCATGTGCAACACATTGGTCACCTTTTCCCGTCTAGCTTTGTACAACAAAGTTTTATTTAATAGATTTTTTTTTTCTTTCTTTTTTCTATTTTAAGGGATATCATACGAATCAAAGGACCCTTTAGGATCTCACGGTATAATATTTCAATTGGGTCAAATACGAGTAACTTTATTTTTAAGAGTACTACAAATTCTTAAGTTGGATAATATTATACTCAAAGTTGGAATAAGTTGTTAGTGTTCTACATCGGTTACGGATGATGTTTAAAATAGGCTTATAAGATGGCGTTAAACATCTTCTTAGAAAGGTGCCTTCTGGATATAGGGCTCATAAAGACAAACCCATGAGGGCGTTTTGTAAGCTGGGTTAAAGCGGACAATATCTCAATGAGAGGGATGGACCGCAAGTCTAACGATGGTATCAGACCCAGGGTCGTACCAGTGCTGAGGTGGGGATGTTAGTGCCCTACATCGGTTGTGGCCGATGCCCAAGGTAAGCTTATAAGACTGCGTTGGACACCCTCTTAGAGAGAAGCTTTTTGGGCATAGAGCTCATAATGACAAATCCGTGAGACTGGCTTGTGGGCTAGGCCAGAACGAACAATATCTCGGAATGAGAGGATGTCTAACATAAATCAATAAGATCAAAGATAAAATTGAGTTTTTCTCATCTATCCTGCGATCAATTCGTAATTAGCTTCTTATCGAGTTGATTTCAAGTAGTTTAGTTCATCACATGGCCCCATATTTGTGGACTACGCAATTTTAATTTCAAATCTTAACATGCACTTATTTATGTTACTAGATAATAAGTACCATTGTAAATATTCATCTATAACTAGAACTATAGCCCCTTAAGAAAAAATTTATGACTTTGCCACTGTGCACGTGTTATCTTCGAAAGAATTAGACTCAACTCTCTCAAAACAAATGTTCGAAAAAGGAACATGTATTGTGTATTTGTGTCTCTGGCAAAGGGTGTAACGGCCCTTTTCTGGCAAATGACGGTAGCATTGTTTTGCAAGGAAAAAAAAAAAATATATATATATATATATATATATACACACACACACACAAATCCCAAATCACGAATCCTATTGTAAATAGAAAACACTATAAGAGTTTGATAAATAAAATGTTACCTAGTTTTACCACCTCACATTTTACATTATATATTTTAGAAGAATAATGTTATATCCTACAGATGTTTGCTGAGTGATGAAACATTCACTTGGTAGTGTGGCATTTAGTTATTTTTTTTTATATATAAAATAAAATAAAATTTGAGCTCACTGTTTTTTCGTTAATTACAATATTATGATTGAATTAGCGGGAAGACAAAGTAAGTTGATAAAGCTAGCAACATTAGCATTTTTAATTTTAAACAAAGCAATGTTTTCTCCTCCATCTCTCACCAAGGTAGGATTCAATGTATCACTCTCACAATTTTGTTATTTGGTCAAACTTTGATTCACCATCCATTTTTTTTATTAATTTTTAATTATCACCTCATGTGAAATAGTAGAGAAAAAACCATTGGGATAAATAGTACAAATACTATTTAAACTAGATTTACATTAAAGGCGATAAATTCAATGCCGAGAAAAGAAGAATAAAAAATAAAAAACACAACCTTCACGTGAATCTACACATCCGGCCAGTGTAGCAGTTAACATGACATGTAACGTCAACCCATTATGAACACTTTTTCTCTAAATAAAAATTTGAATTAGCTTACGTGAGCCTTTTTAATTTTCATTCTCTTTTTTTTTAGTTTTTTTGGAAGGTGTGTAACACGAGAACTTTCTAAGAGATCATCACATCTAATTGCAAAGTTCTAATATGATCCAATGCGTTAGTATTGATATGATCACACTCATGTGGATTATTATATTAAATATAACATCAATTGGACAAATAAATTTGAATAATTTATATGGGTTACATTACGCCCATCATGCCATAAATACGACTCAAATTGCATGCCCGATGCCGTCATGACTATCTAAATTAAAAAGGGGAGCTCATAGAAAGAAGGATGAGGGGGCGCGCCTCATCATAGCCAAACTCGATGCACCGTAGAATTTCCCTGGTCTATTATATCTGCATATATAAACAGTTTATACACGCCATTTCCATCCAAACAAAGCCAAGCCTGCAAAGAGAGAGCGAAAAGAGTTTGTGACTCGGTTTCCTCTTTCCCGCCCGCTCTGCGTCCTCATCAGATACTGCAAGATACTCAATCTCCGCCATTAACACCAGGCAATCTCCCTCTCTCTCCCTCTATGTATATGCATGTATGCATGTGTAGATATTCTTTCCCTTTGTAGATGCTTTCTCTCTCTTATCTGTGTGTATCTGCAAGTATGGCTGAAAATGCGAATTTTTCCTTTCTTGTCTATTAGGTTCGTCCCTTTCTAAATTTGTCGAAGCGTACTAGCAGGGGAATCTCAGTGTTTTCTGAACTATTCGTTTCCATTTTTCCATTTCCCGTTAAACCCTAGCCTTCTGTTTGGTTGCAGAGAGAATCGAGGAAAAGGAAAATTGAAATATTCCACTTTTCTTGTTTAGCAAGCGAGATTCTCGTAGTTAACTTAACCAGATTATTGCAAAAGATTGAATTTGGTAACAGTCGGAAAATGTATGGTTTTGATTTTATTTTTTTTCCCTTCCGGTTTCTCAGCTTCCAAAAGCAGCGAATATGTTTTTAATTTTTGGATTTTTTATTTCTATTGAAAATTTTTTAATTTTTTAAAAAAGCCGTTACGAGCTCTCTAATTTAGAATTTATTCTTCAGTGTCTGGAAAATTTTTTGTAACGTCTGTTTGGTAGTCGAGAAAACGCAAGAAAAATAAAAAAGAAGACAGAATTTGGACCTGAAACTTTTCATTATTTGGTTTAGTTGAGTTGATTTTCTCATTTTTGAAACCGCAGAAAAAGTTAAACTTTTTTTTTCTTCCTCTTTTATGTTTTCCTCCGTTTTGTCTGCAATCGAAGGGAGCATTATTGTGTTTTACTGTCCGTTTACGTTTTTTGTTCTCTATTTGGCAGAATTGTTATTAATTTGGAAACTTTACTGTTATTTCATTTAGTTGTACGGAGTATATATATTCCAGTATGTTGCCTTATTAGTTTAATCTAAATTTTATAATATATATTTTTACGGTATTTTTAGTGAGATTCGTTCCTAAATTTACTCTAAAATAGGGGAAAGCTTTCGACTTTTGATCATCATGTACCTATAAATTACAGGCTTTTGGTTAGGGTTGATTTTGTGAAAAAAATTTCTGGTATTTGCTTGCATACGTGCCCTTTTTTCCCTTTTTATTTAGTTGAATTTCTTATGTATTTTCAATTTCAAGTTTTGATTACTTGTTATATTTTATATTCAATTCTGTAGTAATATAGATGATTACTTGAATTAAGGCATGGAAATTTTTTTATTTTTGTACTTATATTTTAGGGGAAACTAGTTTAGCTTTTAGAAATTCGGAGGCTCTGTTTGTTTTAATTGCTTTTAGAAATTTGGAGGCTCTGTTTGTTTTAATTGCTTTTAGAAATTTGGAGGCTCTGTTTGTTTTAATAGAAGATATTTCCCAGAAGAATTTTCTGGGAAAAAGTTTTTTTTTTAATTTTATTTTTTTGACTCCATTAACATCCATGGATATTTTACCATGAAGCTTGGCAAAAAAATTTATCAAGACTCTTTAATTAGCTTAACTTTAGTTTTCTCTCGACAAACTTCTTCCCCTGGAAGTATTTTCTTCTGAAACAGATGGAGCTAGAGTCCAATCTTTAGGTTTTGGCTAACTACTGGGATTTTTATTAATTTATACTGTTATTTTTATTCTTATGAATATAATTTTGATGGTTTAGAGGCTGGAGCCAGAGAAGAAAAAGATAATATATGGAGGACGGCGCAGGAAGAGGTTTGGAATGCCAGAAGATTATGGATGGGAAGGCGAGTGATGGGAACAGTTTGGAGAAGTCTATCCCATCTTGTTGTTTGAAGGCTAGGGCTTCAGTCCCCGAGTTTGAAGCCAAATGTCATTCAACAGTTGTTTCTGGGTGGTTCTCAGAACCTCGGTCGTGCTCTGGTCATTATCCATGATTATTAATTTTTTTAATATGTTTTTGGTTCTGTGCTATAGAAATCTTTCTTTAGTACAGGTTTATTTAGGGTGGCATTGTTGACCCCTTTTTGTATTGTATTGGTTATTACAGATAAAGATGGCAATGTGGTATATTTCAACAACCCAATGTGGCCTGGTATGTTTAATCTCTTGCCATTCTGCAGCATGATAGGATTTTCTGTTTCTCTATAATATAATTTCTATTTTACTTTATTTTATGTAAGTTTCTCTACAATATAATATGGGAAGCTTTAGTTCTTTTGATCCTTTATTTTTTTTCCTTGATGGCGTAGAGTGACTTAATTCTGACACACCAACCACCGAAAAAGGTCTTCATATATGACCTTGAACCTACAATACCAGAGTTGTAAACTTTTTTTTTTTTTATAATTATTATGTTGCCATTACCATTTTGTCTTTTTTCTTATTGGTTATTTAATTTTGTAAAATATTTCACATTCAAGGGAACCTTGTGACATAAACATGCACCCCATTTTTCTAGAAAGGGATTAGGAATGCTTGAAGTTACTGGTGAGTTATATGAATAATATGTCAGTATGCTTGCTTGACAATAATTTGTAATGGGAAATTAATAATATGAAGTTAACTGTGCTAGCAGAGGACCTCTGTAGGAGTGTTGGGTAGTTTTCTATCAACAAACTATGGTCCCTTTTTATATTAAAATAGTATGTTCTGTTTGTTCCTTAATTTGAATTTACTGAAAATGCATTGTGACATTAATTGTACTATCATACCATGTACATGGCTAATATGGTAGAGAGTGTTCATATGTAGGTGAAGCCCATTCACTGAAAGTGGAAAATATATTATACAAAGGAAAGTCAGAGTACCAAGAAATCCTGGTTTTTGAGGTTAGCAGCCTTCGCAACTATGAATTCTAAATGTCCTTGTTTTTTCCTTTATTTATTTTTTCATGAGTTGGCTAATGTCAACTCTCTCTCTCTCTCTCTCAGTCCACAGCGTATGGAAAAGTGCTTGTGCTTGACGGCATTGTTCAGTTGACTGAGAAAGATGAATGTGCCTACCAGGAGATGATTGCTCATCTACCCCTTTGTTCAATTCAATCTCCCAAAACTGTAAACTCACTGAATCGAAGCATCATGGTTTTTTATTTCTAGCTGTTAATGTTTGCAAGTTGATTTGAATTATAATCTTTGCTACTCTATCTATATGCTCCATTTAAACAACTTTTTGTTCTTTGCATTATAAGAAAGTACTACTAATGAATCATTAAGGTTTATCATTCCTGTATATTGGTCAGTTCTCAGTACAAAAAGAAAAAAAAAATACAATTTTTTTTGTGACATAATGCTTAAACTAGTTATCTTCTCTGCATCATTTATGCCAATTATAATTATCTTCATCTCTTCTTAATTTTTTTTAAGTGAAGAGAAATTCAAAAACCATTATGGATAAGAATGAAATGCATAGACTTGTATATTTACAATGAGAGAGTTAATCTTTGAGGTACATACTTTTGTATCATTTGAAATGTAACATGGTACTTCGAATTCAGAATTGCACTATCTTCTTTAGACATCAGTATCACGTACCCAACTTTGTAATTATTCTATTTAGTCATATTCTTCCTACCAATCATTTTTCGATTAACTATCTGTACTTCAATGGAACTGTCATTTGAACGTCTTCATTGATGCAATTAGTAAATATCTTAGTTTTCATCTGTTGTTTCCTTACCTTAAAATTAGAGATTGGATGTTTTCAATTGGAAAAAAGAATAGTTGTTTCAAATTGAGCTTGTTTCCATTGCATTTTTAAATTTGTAAAAGGAAAGATTGTACAGTATATTTTTGTTTTTGATTGAGTTTTACAGTGTCGATAGGGTTGGTTATTTTATTGTTTTCATAACTTTGCGTGATGTTTCTCCTCCCCCCACCCTCACTATTCTCTCTTTTAGGCTGTGTTATGCTAAATTTAATTGAATTACTTAATGCAGGTTCTTGTTGTTGGTGGTGGTGATGGCGGGGTTCTTAGAGAAATTTCTCGGCATAGCTCTGTGGAGCTTATTGATATATGTGAGATAGATAAGATGGTTATAGATGTAAGTGGTGATTTGATGTATCCTTTCATATGATTACCTGTTAACCTGTGTTATTATGAGTTAATGAATTATTAATTTCATTTGTTCTAGGTGAGTAGAAAATTTTTTCCAGAGTTATATGTTGGTTTTGAGGATCCTCGTGTTAAACTTCATATTGGTGATGGTATGTTCAAACTGTAGAATTTTCTTCTTGTTTTTGGGCCTATTTCATTAATTAATATTCTCATGTGACCTTTTATTGAATTATTTTGTATGAGATACAAGGCCTTGCTATGTAATCAAAGCCCATATTTCACCTGTTATCAATTAGTATGTGTTTCTATTTTCTTGTTATGTCATTTTTATGATTTTGACAGCTGCTGAATTTCTACGAAATGTACCTAAAGGGAAGTATGATGCAATTATCGTTGATTCATCGGATCCTGTGGGTATGTTGTATTTCTGTTCTATCATGTTTTACTTGTTTATATCAAGATCGTGTGTGCATTCGTGTGTATACAGATAACTAGGTAATTAACACTCATAGTGAAAATAGTGAGCATATCAGGGTTTGAGGTGGATATAAAATCTTGCTAAAACATGAGGTTTCTCTGAGATATGTAGTCTCCAATTTTGTATGTGAATTTTTTTCTGAACCAATTTTTTTATGATTGTTCCGAAGACTTGAAAATTTTGTGGGGAATGATGTATTTTCTTTTTGGTTTGGTGGACTTAGAGATATTCCACTTTTTCATTACTAGAAATCTATTTGAAAGTTTGTAAATTATGAAGATATTTAGAGTCATACGCAAACAATTAGAAGAGAGTTATCTCTGTATATCTCATTGTCTTCTCAAATGTTCCTTCCGTATTGGTTAGTTTGGGTCTTTGAGGGCGTCTTAACCCACGTGGGTGGGTCCAAAAGGCCCTGCTGGGGATGGTTCCCCCGTCATCCCAAAAAAAAAAAAGTTAAATTGTTCTTTTGTCTAAATTTTAGCGCCTATAAGGTATAAAAAACGTCACTAAATGGGATATGTGTTCTACAAGAATCTGATACTAAAAACAACTTTTCTTTTACTCGTTTTTCTTCCTCCTGATGTAGGTCCTGCTCAAGAACTTGTGGAGAAGCCATTTTTTGAGACAACAGCAAGAGCTCTGAGGCCTGGCGGTGTTCTCTGTAGCATGGCTGAAAGTATGTGGCTCCATACACATCTTATAGAAGATATGATCTCTATTTGCCGCGAAACATTCAAGGGCTCTGTCCGTTATGCGTGGGCAAGTGTTCCTACGTATCCAAGGTAATTGTTTTTTCATTTCCTACACTTGGCTACCTTGTTCTTGTTTGTACTAGTTTTCTCTCTGCCTTAAGTGACCCTTTTTCAAACACTAACTTAGAGAAATTTAGAAATTTTTTAACATGTTTCAAGTGCCGTTGTGTTTATAGTTGATGACACTAATCCTTTCAGCAGGACTGAAATATTTTAGTATATGTTATAAAATTTAGTTAAAATTTGTCTCACGATTGGCATAACCACATAACCTTGTGACTTTTAATTTTTTCTCCTAATGGAGTATTTTGGTGATGACAAATTTGCAATTCTCATTTTGACGCTTTGACATTTTAGAAAAAAAATATGATCTGATTGACTGGTGGTTTGTCATTTGTTTTATTTTTCAATGAAAGATTTAGTTTTGAAATTGCTACATAATATAAAGGGTGGTGATATTGCCACATCAAATTCCTTTTCTTCCACAGCAACTAAGTGAATGTCATTGTGAAGAGACAATTTTACCCTTTAAAGTCAAAATGAGTCTAAAATTAGTGTGTCAAATACCAACACTACCCTTAGCCTACCACCACTTCCTCTTTCACCATCACTCACGGCAGAACCCATTTTTTTGTGCTTTTTCA
Organism: Liquidambar formosana; assembly: GCA_039720395.1. Lineage (NCBI taxonomy): Eukaryota > Viridiplantae > Streptophyta > Magnoliopsida > Saxifragales > Altingiaceae > Liquidambar > Liquidambar formosana. Next base: position 9,015 of record JBBPBK010000037.1, on the reverse strand, counting down.
TACAAATCGTCCCTTCCCCTCCCCCCCTCTCTCTCCTGCCGGGACCTCACCCTTAGCCAACTTTTTTGTTTTTCCTTCCCCATATTCTTTCACCATCATCTTCAACATCCCATGCCCATTACCCGTAGCTTTCAACACAATTTTTTTTTTTTTTTTTTTTTTTAACCATTGTGTTCAACATCCCATATCCATTAGTGGCCATTACCCACACTTCAACTGAAGATGTTTTTTTTATTCTTTATTATTTTTTTTTCATCATTGTCATCAACATCACAACTTTAGCACAAGATGAATTTATTTATTTATTTTTTATTTATCATCTTCAACATCCCATACCCATCACCCACATACACAAGATTTTTTTTTTTGGTAACAATCTGTCATACCCATTTATTAATGTTGGGGATGGCGACCACGGGGGCAACGTTAGTGACGGTGGCAACTACATTACTGATGTCTAATGGGTTAAAAAATTGGGGATGGCCTTTGGCTGAGTAATTTTTTACAGAGACATGCATTGCGTGGGGTTTGGGGGATGAGTTCGTTTTGTGCCTTCATTCTCACCCATTTATTTATGAATTAATTGGAGGAGGGAAAGGGCTTCAGAATCTCAAAAGAGTTCAGAGTCTGAATTTGATATTGTACACACAGAAAAAATTGATATTTTGATATTGTACGTATAGAGAGAGAAGGGGGAGGTGAGGGTATTTTTGGCAGTCCCAGTTTGAACATTTTTATTTAACTTTAAGGGGTCTTTAACCTTAAAGGGCAAAACTGACCTTTCATAGTAACAGCTGTGGAAGAAAAGGAATTTGATGTGGCAATATCGCCACCCAATATAAATTCACTCGTATTTGTGGACTAATTTCCTTATTTTGCATTCAGTGGTGTAATCGGATTTCTGGTATGCTCAACGGAGGGGCCACCTGTCGATTTCATGAATCCCGTCAATCCTATTGAGAAGTTAGAAGGAGCTCTCAAGCATAGGAGAGAGCTCAGGTTTTATAACTCAGATGTAAGAACCACACCCCCCCCCCCCCCCCCCCCCCCCCCCCTTCTCTCTTTTTCTCTTCCCTCCTCTCCTCTTTCTCTTAACTTGATTTGTTCTATCCCATTTTTATGCTCAAGTATGCAAGGTAGTCGATTATTTTGCTGGTTTTACTTTTTGGATAGGTTATTTTGCTGGTTTTATCAAGGAAACCATAACTTACCTTGCTTGAATTCCTTAGTTATAATAGGTGCTTAATTTTAAAAATTATTAAGGAGAATATAGTTTCTATTGTTTCAAGCATACCCCAAGTAGTTTGTACATAGCTTTGATGAACTAGTTTTAGTCACTCCTTGTTTAGTTATGAGTAATGTCTTGGCTGTGGTGTTGTTGAATTTGTTCTGTTTTGTTGCATTCTGGCTGGAAACAGGAACATGAATCCTCAATTCTGGGTCATCTCAGTTAGTTTCAGTCTATACAGATAAGCGAGAATGCCCTTTCTGACAGGGCTGCATACTTTTTTTGTGTTATTAATTTATTTTTGGGTAAATTGTAGAAACACCCCCTGATTCCCTGAAGTTTAGGTCTGATTTTAATTTTAGTATCTGAATTTTAAACGCAGTCAAAGTAGTCCCAAAACTATTCAGGGTTTTATGATTCGTAATGCCATTAACGAAAAACTTGAAATGACCTTTATGCCCTTCTCATTGTTTGAATAAAATATCACTCGGGTGCAAACTGCCAGTCCCATATAGTTTAGGGACTATTTTAACTAGTTATAAAGTTCAGGGTATTCAAATGAATTCTGACCTAAAGTTCAAGGCGTTTTCTGCAATTTATCCTTTATTTTATCTTATATTATTTTTTGGAGATAACGAGTATGATTATATGTAAATTTCCATGGTTGTCATCATATATATTGGATCATTTGTTCTGAAATGAAGCTGTTAATTAATCTGTTTTTTGCGTCTTCTATTTCAGACATTGAAATACCATCTCTAAATTTGGCGTAGAAATGTTGTTTACATCTTTGGATAAATTATGTGTTAGTTTTCTGTGATTATCCTCTTCAAGTACGTTGTTTGTCACCTCCCTTGACAGATTTGCGCGCTCTCTCTCTCTCTCTCTCTCTCTCTATATATATATATATATATATATATATAGTGTGTGTGTGTGTGTGTGTGTGTGTGTGTCCGCGCACATGCGGGCATGCCATATTAATTATTCCATCTATCCTCTTAAATGAGGCCTTTTTTTCTTTTTTCAGCATTGTGAGTTACATATTTCATTATAAATTTTCACTTGCTAGAATCTTTACAATCTTTTGTCAAACCGAACTATCAGTTCCATTCAAAATTTTCATGTGTCAGATGATTAATAGTTCTGCCCAACATAGGTTTACCTTGTAGTTATTAATCAATAAATCTACATCCTGACTGTAGTGGCATCATTTTTATATGTAGTACGTTGTGGAGGGATCTTATTTTCTTGTGTGGCCAGTTGTTTTTGGTAAAAATTGATATACACTGGTGGGTTTGGACCTAATGTTAGTACTATTTTAAGGTGTTTTAGATAGATCTTTGATTTCCAAAATACCTTTCAATCGGTTGAACTTTCATTTTTTTAATCGGCTTTCTTGTATATTTTGTTAACACTTTTACTTTTTCTTGACTGTAATTAAATGTTTGTTACTTGGTTGACCTTTTCATTGCTTTATGACCCACCAGTCCTTTGTAAAGAGGCAAAGTCACACTGGTCTCTTTAAATACTAGAATTTTTTTTTTTTTTGAGACTTTGAAACTTTATGCTTGCTTCGCTTTGAATCACTTCCTCTCTCTTTCTCCTCCCAAACTCAATTCAAGACAGAAATGTTATAGGAATTTTTGGCAATATGTAGAATGGAGGTTATAGGTGAAGAATTTGTTGAACAATATGTAAAATAGACCTAAATAGCATACATTTTAGTATGAAACATAATAGAAAGAGGAATATCCTTGAAACTTTTGATGCTTTATTATGTACATCATTTTTGTTAGAATATTAAAAGGTCACATTTCTGTGTAAATTGTGTTATTCATTGCCCCTGTGGGGTTGGTCAAGCGGTCAAGCCCTAGGTGTGCTCCCTAGAAGTCATCATTTCGACTCCTTGTAGCTATTGCTGCTTGAGAAGACATTTAATTTTGTTAATATAATATCTTCCTACTGTGGTAGCAATATCAATAGTTCCTTCTTTCTTTTCAAGAAAGAGAAAACCAGACATTTAATTTCGTAATAATATCTGTCACGTTAGTAGTAAAATTAATATTTTCCTGCTTCTCATGTTCTCTTTTTCCAAAAAAAAAAAATTTGGTTGAGTTCATATGATCCTCATGTGGGTCCCTGTATATGATGAAATACCGAAGTTGATCATGGGGCATTCAAAGAACATATAAAAACTTCTTGTTGGTTAGAATTAACATGCTGCTGACTTGCTGAGTACAAATTATGAAATATATATGCTTCGACTCTCTCTCTCTCTCTCTCTCTCTCTCTTTATATATATATACACATATACACAGATGTAATGAGGTTTTATTATTTGATTGACAGATCCACTCAGCAGCCTTTGCCTTGCCTTCATTTGTTAAGAGGGAGGTTAGCTTTCTTCGTGATTCTTCAACCCCAGCGCAACGAATTTGTGTTTCCTAGTTACTTGGTAGCTGGCCTTACTTTATTTTCTAATGAATGAATTTATTCCCATACGTGGGAAATAGACTTGGAGGTGAGTATTACATAGTTAAGTGTAGATGTGCCCATGAGCTCCATGTTCTGAGGCTTGGTAGAACTTAAAATTCTATGACCTAAACTTCCAACAATTAAACTGCCGATGTTTTATTATTATCTATAATAATTCTATGACATTATATTCAGTGGATGGAGAATGTTAGTGTTGATTTGGTGAAAGTTGTCTTTCTTCCTTTTTATCTGGTTTCGAAACTGGTGCTTCCAAATTTGTGACAAGCAGATCCTGAATTAAAGCCATTGAATTTATGTATGGATGATAATCTCTTTTCACTTTTCTGATTTTAAGTTCATTTGACAGTATAACTAGAAGGTGGATCTTGATGACCAATATATGCTTGTTTTCTGCAGTTCTGTTTTTCTATTTTCTTGAAAAGCAAACACAAATCAAGAGACTTCATTTTGATCTGTTTTCAAGAAAAAAATAGCTGAAATTAGTTTTGGAGTACACTCCCAAGCATTCTCTCTTTTTTTCTGAGACTCTTAGAACAGAAAACTGTTCTTAGAGTGCATGTCAAACACGCCCTTGAGAAACCAGACTGACAAGAAGCATCAATTATTCAGTGGTTGAGGTGCGAGGTATCCTTGGTGCAGCGGTGGCAGTGCTATTGTGATGCGATATGTGCACTTATTTAACACAAATATGGTGAAATGTGATTCGTTTCATTGTTCAAATCGGTTGATCAAATATGCCCCTACCATGGGCCTTGAAGACTTAAAACAGTGGTCGATTCAAAATTTCCCCCATAGTTTTCATACCCACAGGTTCACGATGGAACGCTGTATAGCCATGCAACTCTTATTCCATTGCACATTTGCGACGTCAATAGTGGTATCCTGAATTCCTGATGGACGGGTGCTGGGTGTCAGTTTCTGACACATATCAGCACCCTTCTTTGAAAAGATATGACAAAAAAGGAAAATGATGAGCAAAAAGAAAATTAAAAAAAGGCAAAGGGAGAAGTGTCTGATACTTGTACAACGTACGATACGCGGCTTTTGGGGGAAGTGTCGCTTCCTGGATTAAGAGCCAACACACTGACATAAAGTGGTCACATTCTCGCTCAAGGCCCGTTTCAGGTTTCGCGCCGTTTAACCCACTGCCTTGATCCGCACCCCTGACCCAACCACTCCGCCCATGGTCCAGCTCGTTTCACATATAATTGGCCCAATTGGTCCTTTACCCAACCAGAACCGAGGCATTTATGGATGGATTTTCAAGATTGATTTCGTTTGGATAGTTTATCTGGCAGACAATCACGAATAATTTCTTATTAAGTCATCTCGAAACCTGAGGTCCTCAATTCACAAAGCAGTTAGTATGCTTTTAAAAATAAAAGCTAAACCGTAAATATAAAATACTCGTATTACCTTTGGGAAATTAAGTGATCAAAATGCGTTGGAGTAAACAATATTGTACCGCTCAAATGGTTCTTCCAAATCATTTTCCCAAATGACATGTCAATTGGACTAACTTTTACTTTTAAAAAAAATATTCAAAGTGAGCTGATATGGCAGCAACCACATCATCACTTAAAAAAATTCGATAAAAAATTTGAACACTTTTAACAATTTTCAATTAGACACTTCTAACATGACAGACTGTCATTACAACCCAAATCATGACCACTAAAAATAATAATAAGTGGATTTTTTTTTTCCACACCTTTAATTTGTGATCGTGATTTGATTATATGTAAGAATTTTCCTTTTCAATTAGTTAAAAGAATAGTTAATCGAATTTTATTTATTAATACTTCAACATTTTCTTATCCTAAAGGTCCAAGAAAGGTCACTAGAAAAATAAATATATATTTTTTTATTTAGAAAAACAAGTTTATCCTAAAAAAACCTTGAAAAAGTAGGTTAGAAGAATATATAAATAGATTTATTTCTTTTCTTTCTTTTCTTTGGTAGAAAAATAGATTTCTCTAAAACCCCCTACTTTTTTTCGTTAGATTCTCTAAAGCCCTGAGAAGGTAGGTTTCCTAGTACAACCGGGCATCCCTTTCTCTTACAACATCTCCGTTCCTATTTCTACTCTAACTTCCCAAAATTCTCTCTCGCCATATATATATCTGTACAAGCAAGTCCTCTAGACCGATTAAAGAAGTTTTCTTTACCTACGTGAAAGATCATCGATGAAGAAGATGCTGTCCCTTGATGATTTCAATGGTACAGAGATCAATCCCGGTCGTCCTCGTTTCAAATTTCTACAATTGGTAGTAGCAGATGCGATGGAAAAATTCGAGGAAGAACAGGAAATGAAACGAAGAGCCATCGAGAAAGACCAACACGTTGTCGACGAACACAACAAGCCTGAAAAAGTCTCTCAAGAAGCCGCTCAATGAGGATTCCAATGAAGGACGTAGTAGTAATAATTCGATGAATGAGAAGCAAGAAAGGATGCTGCTGTTCCTTGATGATTTCGAGGACACCAAGATTGAACCCGGTTGGTGTGGCATAGATTTCCTATCAGCGGTAGCAACTGCTACGGAGGAAGAACAGATGATGAAAGAAGGAGCAATCAAGAAAGACCGAAACAAGGAAAAGGCGAAAGCGTGGGCAGAAAGGTTAATGAGGTATGAAAAAGGGCTCAAGATGAAGTCGACCGATAATGATAAATCCGAGAAAGGAAGTGACTTGATGAATGAAAAGCGAGAGAGGTTGAAAAGAGAAAAGGCTCTCAAGCAGCCTGCCACACAGAACAATTCTACGAAAAGGAAAATTTGCTTCAAAGGCATAAGAATAATCGAAGAAGAAGAGGCTGTGGAACTGAATAAAATGGACAGCTTAGTGTTCGAGCGAATCAGGTGGAGAAGAAGAAAATTCCAGTATGATGAATTCGAAGAAGAACAGAAGAAGGATGCGGCTACGGGTCCTGACCCACCACCCGACTTGCCCCAAGAGTTCAAGAATATGATCACAGCGATGGGTGGTTCTAATATGAGGTGGTGATACAGAAGGAATTGTACGCGACTGATGTAAGTAAACCTCAAAACCGCCTCTCAATGCCGCTGACCCAAATCAGAACAGAATTCCTCACCGATGAAGAGAAGGATGTGCTTACGTCCAAGAAGGGCAAAAAGCGTCGGGAAGAAATTGAAGTGAGGTTGATCGATACGTCGCTAGTTGAGCAGAGAATATGCTTGAGGAGGTGGGGATATGGTGAAGGGGGTTGACAAGAATGTGTAGTTCATCGTACGTTTTGGTGAAACTTGGAACTCGGTTCATTCGAGTACATCTGAAATTGGTGGTAATTAGTTCAGCTTTGGTCGTTTCGGATTGGATTGGAACTTTGGCTTGCACTTGTTAGACTTAGGAGAGGAGAGGAGGAGGAGGGAGAGGAGGTGGTGGGGGTGCTAGTGGGCAGTAGTGGGAAAAATTAGTGGAAAGAGTGCAAGGGAGTGGCATGAGAAAGGAGGAAACGAAGACTGGGGATGGGTGCAAGTACTGGAGAAAGATTAAAAGAATGGGAAGTGGGTGAAAGTAGTAGAAAGAAGAGTGGAGAGAGTGGCAGCAGTTGCCAAGGAAGTGCAGGAGAGAGGGTAGTAATACTAGGTAAAAGTGGTGGAGAGGATGATGCAAGTGCGAGCCCAGACAGAAGGAATAGAAGATGGTGGCACGCAGTAGTAGCAAAAGCATGTGGGATATGGTGTTTATTGCTCAATCTGACACCCTAGAAGGATAGGGTTTTTTCTCTTTTGATTATTATCTCTTAATTTTTTTTTCATAAATAATTATTATTGTAAAGAGACTCCAATTTTTCAATGGAAGGCTTGTTTATCGGTAGTTTTTTCAATGAAACTTGATTTGTTAAGAACAGGGTTTGATGCAAGGTTGATTGTGTTCATAATGTGCTCAATTGGCCTTCCTCTTTCTTTTTCTTTTCCTTTTTTTTTTTTTTTTGGTTCAATTGACAAAAATTTCTAACAAACTAAAGACGAACAGAGGGAGCAGATAAAAAATGCACAAATCATCTTGAGGAGAGGCTCCCATGCACGGATTACAACAGTGAGAGACTAGCAATCGATGAGACAATCACCAAAATTGTTAGGCACTATTTGGTTGCACTTATTTTAAGATCTCTTTTGCTTTTGAAAGCAAAAAGCACTGTTTGGTTAGAGTAACTAAAAAATTATAGAAAGCAAAAAGCAAAATATTGGATTTTAAGCAAAAGTTATTAAGATTTGTTTTTAAAAGTCATTTTTATTTTTCGGACAAGCTTGACCTTAACTTGAAAAATTCACGATCGATAAAAGTTGTACTTGTCTTAGGCTTCCATTTGGGCATCGATAATTTGATAAAATTTCCCGTGACATCTAAAAGATCATCGACGAAATCAATTTTACCAAACACGCTTTTATTTTTTGCTTCTACTTAAAAGCAAAAGCAAGAAAATAAAAAATGACTTTTTTTAATTAAAAAAATTTTTAAAAAGTGCAACCAAACGGTGCTTATATTATTGTCATCTTATGATCCATTAATTTTTTAGTTCACCAACTGAATGAGCGTGATGGAGCATGCATATTTGTTGTGCGCATTATTGATTTGTGTCCTGCTAAACTCATTCTACTTTCTGTTTTCCTTTTTCTTTTTCTTTTTTTCTAAAGCTAGAAAAACTGTTTAGTATTTAATCAATTGAACTTCCTTGGAGTACACATTGTGACAGTTTTTTAACCTTCCACTTCCGTGTTCCTAGCATACCCACCAAAAGAGAGAGAGAGAGAGATAGAGAGAGAACTTTTTGCACCATTGCATATTTGCATGTTAACCCTCCACTTGATTGTTTGAAAAAGGTAAAAGAAAATGAATTAAACTAATAAATAATAATAATAATTGTTGTAAGAGATTTGGAGGGCCCATCACTAATTGTTTCCTACAAATAAATTTTTGGGAAAATATCCAAAACCTCTCTCAAATATAAAATCATATCTAAAAACCCCATTAAATATTTTTTCTATCTATCTAATCCAAATAAAAAGAATTATATCCCTTAACTCCAATCAATTAAATTTTTGTTTACTATGGTTAAAAGAAAATATTGATCTGATTAAAATACCCTTCTTTCACAATAATATGTTTAATGACAAAAATGCATATTCAAGTGAATTTTCTCTTTTGCCCCCTTTTTTTCCAAACTTGCATACCTGCTCTCCCACTTCTCTTTTTCTTTTCCCCTTCACCCCATGTGTACATTAGAGAATAATTAATTAATGATGGTTAATCTTTTTCTAGTTACATTA